>JAKSZP010006681.1:0-194186 GCA_022478985.1 Massospora cicadina | reverse complement strand
AATGAAATAACGCATTAAGGTAAGATTTAACTTCAATTTATTACTTGAGTGAAGTCAGTTTTGACATACTCAACCAATTTGGATGGAAGCGTCTGACTATTGGTGGGTTGGTGCTTGGGCCCACATCAGAGAACCCCTTTTCCCTAACATCGTTTAATTATGTTTCCCATGACCAAACCCCTTGTTGGTCAACATCCCAAATAACATTTCCCCGTTTTTAGCATTTTTTATTAAAATGCTATTCCAAATGATCCTGTGCGCAGACTTCAATGAGGAGGTCTCGCGCTACCTTAACCACAACATCTTATATATAATTAGGCTATCACCTAGTGCACCGTTAGTTCGCCCAGGTTTCCTCCAACCTGGGACGTTTCCCATTTCTCCCTTAATGCACTGCATCACCTTGGATTGGGTTTTTACCTTGATAATCGCTCGCTTCTACTTGACTTATTATTGCTCCAGCACCCTCTGCGGGGCAATAGTGACTTTTATTATAACAGTTAGCTCCCTGGCGTTGGGCATGTGTACCAAGCACACCATGATTGGAACAGGAGAGTAATAGACACTCTCCTTACATTAGTTGACCAATCACTTAAAACTATGTGCATGAACTTTTTCTGGGTGGAACTTTTCCAAAGTGGAATCAGTGGGCGCTGGCTGTGGGATTCAGCCGTTGTTAGCTGCACCACTGTTTCCTCTTATTCCTGAATGTAGAGCAACTCAGCATTATTATGGTTGCCTCCAACTAAAGTATCCAACCTTTGTGCTTGTACCTGGTGGATACAGACGCTTCGAGGTCCAAATGTTGTGATTCCCTGACTTTCCGCTGAATTTATCAATTTTAAATTAAATAAACGAGTTTTCCTTCAACAGCGCATTCAGACAATGCTGGCGGAATTGGTGCATATGGAACTGGGGTGTTGGCCTTGGATAACGTCAGGCCTTCCATTGCAGTTGGGGGAATATGGTCGTTAATTTCTAAAAACGCGTTTTATGACGAAAATGTTATTCAAACCTCTGAGCCGTTTATTAGCTCTTATGGCCTAGGTGAGAGCCCTATTCCAGTATATCAAATAACCACTGAGAACCCTCGTTTGACCCCAACCATGATACATGGCACTCAGGAGGTGGAGAAAAAACTTAGCTTAAATATGATAAAGTATATGAACCTGAAGAAGGCATGGTGGGGTATGTGGCCTCAGTAGTTAAAATGGCCAACTATCCCTCCCACTTCTATGATTCCAAAACACACCTTGTTGATGTGCTAATGCCAGAGGATGATTTTGATGGTGATGTTCTGGCGTTGTCTACTATTAATAAAGACCATTCAGGGTTTTTCTACTGTCTGTTACCCTTTCATCCCCTTTGGGGAAATTCAGCACCACTGTACTGGTGAATACTGGCGCCTCTAATAACTTTATATATATGCCTAGACGACTACCTGGAGCTGAGTTACTTGCCAGGCGTTATGGTTAAGAGAGGGGCGTCCCAAGGTATTCCCACTCTGAATATTAGGGTGACAGTGGACTATCAGATTGGCAAGTACCACTTGTCCAATCACTTCCAGGCTATCAAAAACCTCTTGTTCCCTACCATTTTGGAAGTGGAGTGGTGGCGGAAGTTTGACGTTAAAACCAACATAAAAAGAGAATACCCTATCTCTTACATTAAAGAACAGTCGCACTTTAGTTCTTTCTTTATCTGAGGCTAACGCCGAGGGCAAATTGCCCCACTGGACGCACCTTCACCCTTATAGCCTTGCACCTTTGCTGAAGCCCTCAATGGAAGTTCCTATACCTTCTTTTTTGGAGGGTTTGGAATCCTCTTCTGATGCAGCATCAACTAATGCACTCCCTGAGCACTCCAAGTTCGATTGTGACTTCAAGCTCACTGTGGATCTGGTGTGTATATCTTCCCCCATTTACCCATTGACTGTCTGGGAGGAAGTGGTGTTGAAGTGTGGTGAAGTAACAGTTAGCCAAAGGCGCAAATTTTTCAGCGTACTTCCCCTGTATGCTCCCCACTTCTCTTAGTTGATAAGCCTGATTGTACTCTACGCCCATGTGTGGACTATGGGAACCTTAACAACGTCACTGTACCAGATCTCCATCCCATCCCTTTGGATTCTCAGATTGCGCGCTATGTGAAGAAGGCTAAAGTCTTTTACAAGATGGATTGACTCAATGCGTTCAATCATATTGGATTAAAAAGGAACAAGAGTGGATAACCGCCTTACATACCAGAAAAGGGATTTTTCAATTTTGAGTCATGCCCTTTGGGCTTAAGAACGCCCCTGCTATCTTTCAACGCCGCATTGATGCAGCGTTGGGGGACTTTTTAGGGATATGGGCGGTTGCCTACATGGATGATATCCTGGTATTTTCCCCTGATCAGGAGTCCCATGCAGTACACTTTTGGCAAGTGGTGGAGCATTTAAAGGCAGCCAGACTTACACTGAGAATAAGCAAGTGTTAATTCTTCAAGTCCCAAGTCACTTTTCTGGGAAACGTCGTGCTTGACCAAGGACATATGATAACTCCAGATAAGGAGAAGGTGATTCGTGAGTGGCCTACCCCTAGTTCAGTAAAAGAATTGAGGAGCTTTTTGGGGACGTGTACGTTCCTCAAGAAGTTCACGCCAAACCTTTTTGAGGTGGCAGCGCCCTTGTATAGGGCTAGTGGTGCAAAGGTTCTTCAGTGGTCCCCCGTTTTGGAGGATGCTTTCCAAGCAGTGAAGTGCACCCTGTTGTCCACGTCCATCCTTTACCATGTCGAATCTTCCAAGGAGTTCATTGTGTCTACTGATGCCTCCAACCTCGCCATAGCGGCTGCCTTGTTACAAGTAGGCAAAGATGTAGTAGAGCATCCGGTATTATTTTTCCAGGAAAATGTCTCTGCCTGAGTTGAATTACGCCATTTACAACAAGGAGTTAAAAGTGGTTGAGGCGGTGACATATTAGCGTCACCACTTTCATGGCTCTACCCAACCATTCCACGTATGTACAGATCACCGTGCCTTGCTGTACTACCGCGCCCCTCATGTACTAACCCCATGGCAGACCCATTGGCATGAGACCCTTGCCCAATTTTCCTTTTCTTACGAATTCACTAAGGAAAGGATAATGGTTTGGCGGATGCTTTAAGCCGCAACCCTACTTTACCTTCTGATTTAAAAGAGGTAGAGGTCCACAACACACAGGTGATGATTCCTCCAAATAAAATTGTGTCTCAACTTCCCTCTCCCCTGGCCAACGGGCCAGCACTTGCACCTCTGGAAAATGCGGAGGAATATGGTATGTTCAGAAAGGTGGTCCTTTCTCAGCCGCTATCTGCCGAATATAATATGGTCCTTGCCAAGAGCTCTTTAAATAAAGAGGACCTATCCAGGGGTTATCACGTAAAGGATGAGATGGTGTAGTTTCAGGGGCGCCTATGGGTTCCTGCTGGGCCACCGCGCCTGGAAATCATCTGGGACCATCATGATGGACTCATCATTAGTCATTTTGGGAAAGCAAAGACCTTAGAGTTGATACTTCGCACCTATAATTGGAAGGACTTACCTGCTTAAGTGATGCAGCATTGTAAGGAGTTTTTGATCTGCAACCAAATGAAGCCAAATCATCAACCTTTAGCAGGGTTGTTGGTACCAGTCCAGAAAGCTGAAGGGCCAAGATACCCTATCAATGGATTTTATTGTGGAACTACCTGTCTCTGATGGTTATAATGCCATCATGGTGGTGGACCAGTTTTTAAAAGTTCGCCTTTTCATTCCTTGCAGAAAGACAATAACCGCGACTGAGATGGCTAGGCTTTTCATTACGCATGTGTTTGCGTTCCATGGGGTTCCCAAAGAAATTATCAGTGACTGGGGACCCCAATTTACCTCCGCCAATTAGGAAGAGTTGTAAAAAGACTCTACAATACGCTCTTGCCGTTTGACTGCCTATCACCCTCAATCAGATGGGCAGACTGAACGAGTGAACCAGTGCTGGAGCAGTTCCTGCGGTGTTACAGCGCCGTGGATCATTCAGATTGGGCTTCTCACCTTCCTAATCCCAACTTAGTTACATCAACACTTTGCATTCTTCGATCAGTTGTTCCCCTTTTTTTCACTAGCCATGGCTTTAACTCCACCTTTAACAAGGAGCTCAGCTGTGGGTCTAAGGTTAGCGGTGGTGGACTTTTCCAAGACAATTAAGAAGGTCCACCAGGGGGTTTCCACAAGCTTGGAGGCGGCAATGCAAGTGTATAAGGAAAACACTGATGGGCTGCGCTGAGTGGGACCTGCATACAAGGAAGGGGTTCTCATGATGCTTGATGCTCGTAACATTCCTATTAAGCAGCCATGCAAGAATCTGGGACCAAAGAGGATTGGGCCCTACCGCGTTGTTAAAAAGATGGGCCATGCCTCATACCAGTTAGATCTTCCCCATTCATCTCAAATCTTCTCTATGTTTCATGAGAGCAAATTGACGTTGTTCAAGGGTTCCCCACCAGAGACTCATGAGGCCTATCTCGTGGATGGGGCGCCAGAGTGGAAAGTGGAGGAAATAGTAGCCTCCCGTCGTGTTAAGAGAAGACTTGACTACCTGGTATCCTGAAAGGGTTTTGACCCTACAGAAAACAGTTGGGTTCCAGCGCGCGACTGTTTGAATGCCCAAGATATGATCAAAGCCTTCCACAAGCGTTTTCCCCAGGCTTCTGGATCTCAACCCAGACTGACCTTTGCCGCCATGAAGTTGGCCCCTGCCCACAAGAACTTTTTCCTTGCGCAAGCCCCTGGAGGGGAGGGTCAAGCCCCATTGGGAGGAGAGGGTAATGTCATGGTCACATGAAATCATAGTGGGGACTAACCCCAAGGATAAGGCTGGGCGCCAGGAGGCCCAGAAGGTGAAGTTACAGGCCCTCCCTGACCTCAGGCATACACTAGATCAACGCTGTGTACAGACTAAATATGCCCAGGTTGGTAATAGTGAAGTGCCTAATGCCCAGCCCCTTACATCAGCCCAAGCGTTAAAATGGACAGTCTACTTACTTAATGAGGATGGTTCCATTCAAGTAGTTCTGGATCGGGGTTTTGAAACCTGTTCCATCTATGAAACATTGCGTTTGGATCAGATCCAACTTCAATTGATTGCTCAAGTAAGGTCAGGTTTGGCATACTTAACCAATTTGGATGGAAGTGTCTGACTATTGGTGGGTTGGTGCTTGGGCCCACATCAGAGAACCCCTTTTCCCTAACATCGTTTAATTATGTTTCCCATGACCAACACTCCTTGTTGGTTGCTTCCCAAATAAAATTTCCCATTGTAAATTTTTTTATTAAAATGCTATTCTGAACGATCCTGTGCGTGGACCCCTTTGAGGAGGTCTCGCGCTACCTTAACCACAACATTTTATAAATGATTAGGCTATAACCTAGTGCACCTTTGGTTCGCCCAGGTTCCCTCCAACCTGGGACGTTTCCCATTTCTCCCTTAGTGCACCGCGTCATTTTGGGTTGGGTTTTTACCTTGATAATCGCTCGCTTTTTCTTGAGTTATTATTGGTCCGCACCCTCTGCTGGGCAATAGTGACTTTTATTCTAACGGCTAGTTCCCTGGCGTTGAACCTGTGCACCGAGCACTACCACGCTTGGAACAGGAGAGTTATAGACACTCTCCTTACACTCATGGAACTACTAATGTAAAACTTTGATCAGATCCTGAACATGGGTGCAGTCACGCGCTGGACCCAACTGTTCTCTATTGCATCAAATACCTTCCAGGATATAAGGTAATCAAACCTTCTTCTTACTTAGCGTGAGGCTACAATTTCTTCCACTTCCCACTCTGGCGTATCATCCACGAGATAAGCCTCTGGAGTCTTTTGTGGAGGCCCTCAAACAATGTAAGTTTACTTTCTGGAATACTGAGAAGATTTGGAATGAGGGGGGAGATCCAACTGGTATGAGGCGTGGCCCATCTTTCTGACAATGTGGTATGGTCCTATCCTCTTTGGTCCCAGTTTTTTTGCATGGTTGCTTTATTAGGATGTTTCTAGCATCAAGCTTTATGAGATCTCCTTCCTTGTACGCAGTACTTACTCTTTTCTTATCATTGACGTTCTCCTTGTAAGCTTGCATAGTTGCATCCAAATTTTTGTTAGCCCCTGGTATATTTTATTGATAGTCTTAATGAAGTCTATCCTCACTTTCACTTTGGATACATGGCTAGGATCCATGTTGAAAGTGGGGTTAAACCCATAATTGACGAAATTGGGGAATAACTGCTGGATGCATGTTGTGCGTTATTATAGTTAAATTGGGCCGTGGGGAGATGAGAAACCCAATCTGAGTGATCAGTGGCAGTTTAAAACTGCAAGGACTTTTCCAAGCACTTGTTCACTCGTTTTGTCTGCCCATCTGAATGGGGGTGATAGGCAGTAGAAAGGCAGGGGAGAATCTGAAGAGTCTTGCGCACTTTTTCCTAAATACAGAAGTAAACTAAGGACCATGATCCCCAATTATTTCCTGGGGGCACCCCATGAAGGGCAAACTCATGATATACGAAGAGCCTAGCTATCTCCGCTGCAGTTATTGTGGTTCTACAGGGGATAAAGAAGATTTACTTTGTAAGATGGTCCACCAAAACTATGATGGCATCATAGTCTTCAGATGCAGGTAACTCCACAATGGATTTAATGATGAGGAAGTCAAAGGCCCTTTAGACTTTTAAACTGGTACCAACGACCCCACAATGGGCTGATGACTTGGCTTCATTTGATTGCAGACCAGGCACTACTTATTTTACCTAGCAATCTGCGCGGCTAATCCCTTAAACTATAAGTGCAGCGGATCATTTTCCAGAGTCTTTGCATTTATCAGGGTGTCCAACAGTGATCATATAATTATGGTCCCAGATGATTTACAGGCTAATTGGTCTGGTGATAACCCATAGGCGTCCTAGAACCACACCATCCCGTCCTTAATGTGGTAACCCCTGGTAATGACCTCCTGGTTCAATTCGCTCTTAGAGAGGATGATAGTATGCTCTGCTGACAAGGGCTGGGAAAGAACTACCTTTCTGAACATACCATATCCCTCCTCGGTTTCCAGAGGAGCATGCGCTGGCTCATGTGCCATGAGGTTCTAGATTTGTGACACAATCTGACTCAGCAGGATCTCAAGTGGGTGTTGTGTACCCTCTGCCTCCTTAGGATCGCGAGCTAGTGCAGGGTTGCGGCTCAAAATGTCATCTAAACCATTCTCCTTGCCCTTGGTGAATAACTAAGAAAAGGCAAATTGGGCTAGGGTCTCATGCCAAAATGTCTGCCTTGGAGTTAGGACATGAGGGGCGTGGTAGTACAGCAAGGCATGGTGATCTGTATGTACATGGAATGGTAGGGATGAGACATTCAAATGATGACGTCAATAGGTCAGCGCCTCAACCACTGCTAATAACTCATTGTCATAAATGACTTAGTTTAACTCTGGTAAGGACATTTTCCTGGAAAAATATCCCACCAGATGCTCTATTCTATCTTTTCCTTCTTGTAACGAGGCAGCCACCATCATGAAGTTGGAGGCATCAGTAGCCACAATAAACATTTTTCTAAATCTACAAGGAGAAGGATGGACGTAGACATCAGGGTGCACTTTACCGCTTGAAAAGCATCCTGAAAAACAGGGGATCAATGGAGAACATTCGCTACACTCACCTTTTAAGGTCGCAGCCACCTTAAAAAGAGTTGGCGTAATTTCTTAGGGAATGTACATGTCCTCAAAATTCTCCAAAATCCTTGACTGAAGTTGGGGTGGGATACTTCAAAATCACCTTCTTTTTTTTCTAAATATGATGGGGTCTTGGTCAAACTTGATGTTTTCCAGGAAGGTGACCTGGAACATCGATGAATCCCCCCTTGGGTTGGGACCATCTAGTACTAAAAAAAGGAAGGTGACCTGGGACTTAAAAATCTCACACTTAATAATTTAAAGCGTAAGGTTGACTTCCCTTAAACTCTCCACCACTTACCTCAGGTGTATTTCATGGGACTCTAGATCAGGGTAAAATAACAGAATAGTATCCATGTATTATACTGCGCACACACCTAAAAGATCCCCTAAGGCTGCATCTATATGATGAAGGAAATAGCAGGTGCATTTTTAAGCCCAAAAGGCTAAACTTGAAACTAAAAAATTTCTTTTCTGGTTCAAAACATGATGAGCAATCCTAGCCCTTCTTGATCTGGATCTGATTGAACTCGCGTAAACAATCTAATTTGGAGAAAAATCTGTCCTTCTCCACATAGCGATCAATCTGTGAGTCCACTGGATAGGGTGCAATTCTGGTACTCTGACGTTTTTTAAGCTCTCATAATTTACGCATGGGCGTAATGTACCATTAGCTTTCACCACAAAGAGCAGTGGGGAGCATGCCAGAGAGGTACGCTGAAAATTGCGCCTTTAGCTAACTGTTACCTAACCCACACATCTAAGCCTGCTTCTTCCCATACAGTAAAAGGTTAAATGGGAGAAGATATACTCACTAGAATAACAGTAAATTTTGAACTTGCAATCAAATCTTGAATGAGCTGGTAGTACACTGTCTAAAGCCGCAGTAAACAAATCTTAACTCTTCTAAACAGGAAAGTAATGGGACCTCCAAAGAGGGCTTAAGCAACAGAGCAGGATTGAGTGTGGACCTTGGGCCAATGAGGCAAAATTTCAAGAGTTAGCTTCATACAAGTTGACAAATAAATTTGTTACCATTCTTCAAAGTTAAGGACAAGGTATTGTCTTTCAAGTTGGTTCTAGCGTCAAACTTTTGCCACAACTCTACTCCTAAAATAATGGGGTCAAGAGGTTTTTGATTGCTTGGAAACAGTCAGTCAAGTGTTATTAGCCAACTTGATAATCCAATAAACCCCAGAACCTTAAGCATGGGAATACCTTGGGAAGCCCCTCCCCTAACCATACCACCTGGCAAGTAATTTAAAACAAAGTACACGTCTAGACTTGGTCAAATTAATTATCAGAGTATCTATATCCACCAAATATTTGTGATTATTTTCATAAAGGGAGCTAGGAGTGGCATCCAGCAAAAAAATTTAGAATGGTCTTTATACAAAGCATATAATTCCAACTATTCCCATGAAAATCATCATCTCGCATAAGCATGCTCTCATGATGAAATTTTTGAATTATAAAATGAAGAGGGATAATTGGCCACTCTCATTACTGAGGTCTCATTTCCCACCATACCTATAGCAGTTGCAAAAACATTTTCATATTTTAGAAGTAACTTTTTCTCCGCCTTCTGTGTTCATCGGATCATAGTAATGGCTAATCGCGGGCTGTCTGAGTTATTTGGTATACAGAAAAGGGTTTTGCGCTAGGGCCACAAGAGATGATATTTGGCTCGTTTGTATATAAAGAATTTCATTATAAAACGCGTTTTTGGGAGTTAATGACCCCATATCAGATTTAGTAGTCAGTTGTTAATTGTTATCCAGGGCCATCACCACCAAGCCCTTTGTTGATGATCCAGCTGGCACTGATGGATAGTGGTGCAAAGAAAAAACCAATCTTGTTGAACCATTTACGTTAACTTTGGGACTAGAGTCAACCAAACCATCAGATTCCGTTGAAATGGGAAAAGATCGGTGGGAAGCTCTGCCACGCTCAAGGGAAAAACCATAGTCTTTGGCGCCATACTATAGGGGCTGCCACAGTGACATCATTGTGATAAAGACACTGAGACATTTAATTTAAGTTTGGGGATGGACCCCTGCTCTCCTTCAAATTCTACCAAAAATGAAGAAATAGAAGGATAGAATTCCTCCTTTTTCAGAGGCGTGCGCAAGTTTTTGGGGACTGTATTTATAGGGCACACCCTGGGTGAAACCATGATAGCCAAATTACCTGGCCCCTTTTGGGCTGTGGAAAAGAAACAGCCTCAAAGAGCTTCAATCAGCTGGTCAAAGTTGGGAGGGGGTGATTGCCATACTGGGCCGTTTCTTCTGGGGAGGTACAAAATGACACAATGAAATGACACTTTTCTGACATTAGACACAGGTAGGGGATTGTTCTCCATCACAAGATTCATTAAGACATAAATTTACTGGGTGGCCCACTTGGCGTAAAGAAAAGAACTTGTATAAGGCTTTGATAGAAGACACGTCTGGCAACGCTGCTCCAAGATATGCTCCTAAAACCTCTACTGATTTCCACAAAATTGGCTGTGTGGAACACTGCAAAAACCTAGTTGTCCGCATCAGGAGACATCCAGATACAGCAATCAACCCTACGCAAGGGTGGATGAGAACCAGTCATTTTGTTGTTTTTAAAAGAGGCTTCTGGTGAGTGGTAAGCAAGAGCTTGTTGTAACAGCTGGAAAATCTCAGTTCTAACCTCCATATGATAATTGATGCTTTGGCTCACTGACAGCACCAAAGCAGACCAACTTAAGTAGGGAGAGGTTTTGTGCAATGACAGTGCCAAAACATTCCTCCACCGATCTAATTATGTAAGGCATCTACTGTGGTTGGTCTGACCTAACCACGTGAAAACTCCTTAAACTGGATACCTAAAAAAGACAACAGGTAAGCGAGGTATTCTAGCCCAAAAAAACTTTATTTTTATTCTGGTTATAGAAAAGGGCCCACCAAACATAGCTTGTTTGGGGAGCAACCAACAATGCTCTCCAGGAGGGAAAGCTAAAGGAAAAATGCTAAAGTGAGCTTCAGAATTGGTAGGCGCGCCTTTTAACAGCTGCCCTATGGGGCCACACCCAAATTATTGATTAAGCTCATATGAGCCTAATCTACAATTCAGGCGAGGCACAACCCAGTGCCTAAAGAAGACCAAACCAGATATCCTTTTAAAAATTAGACTCAGATTCAGAAAATATGAACCTGAGTTGAAATGCAACAAGTGAGATGAACTCAATTGTTACATTACCTTCCACTAGAGAAGGGCTCCTCCCCAAAGAGGGGCCCTATTGTAGAGGGCCACCAAGATGAGGGCTTTCTGGGGAGAGTTACCTCAGGCACCTGGAAAATTAGCCGGAGAAACTCCAGGCCCCTTGAGGGAAAAAGACAAATGGTGAGGGCAAATCAGGACTAGGCTGCCAGAATCAGCCCACCTGGAATGAGGATGCCCGACCAGCACTTGGCTGTGTTGCAACCACCTCCCAGGCTCCTGTTGGTGATGGTCTTCCCATCCCAACCAGGAAGGCATTTTCTCCAACAGAAACGTGAGAGGGGCGCACAGTCCAGTGCGGCGGGATGGCCATCCCCTTTCTGGGTGGACCATCCGTTGGTGAGAAAGACCTTCTAGGACAGGTCCCCTCAGTGAAAACCGAATCTCTGGTGAGCAGGAGGCCCCACAAGGATTTTCAGCTGATAGTCACTTTGGGTCCAGCGTCGGCCATCAGTCACTAGCTACCACCAGTGCTGGTTCCTCAACAACTGGGACCAAGTGACCACTGAGGTCAGCTTAACTGGGGATCAGAGGCATGCAGCGCACAATTGACTTCAGAATTATGTAACATTTGGAAAATCAAAGTTTCAACCACTGTATAATTAATGATGCTTTGGTGCACCGACAGCACTAAAGCAGACTAACCTCAAGTATGAGAGGTTAAAGACCCCCAACAGCGCCAAATCATTCTTACACCGAGTTAGTTATATATGGCCTCTATTTGTGGCTGGTCTGACCCAACCACACAAAAACTTTTAAAACTGGATACCCAAAAAGACCAACAGGTAAGCGAGGTATGCTAACCCCAAAACAACTTTATTTTTAATCTGGTGATAAGAAGTGCCCACTGAACAGAGCTTGTCTGGGGAGCAACCAACAATGCTCCCCAGGAGGGAAATCAAGAGGTAAAATTCCAAAGTGAGCTTCAGAATTGGTATGCGTGCCTTTTAATGGCTGCCATTTGGGGGGCTCACCCAAATCATTGATTAGGATTGTAAAAACCTAAATACAATTTGGGTGAGGTACAACCCAGCTCCCAAAACAAACAAAGCAAAAATCCTTTTATACAATTCAACTTAGATTTGGAAAATCCAAGTTCAATCTTATCAACTATAGAGCTGAACTCTTTTGTTACAGTTGTATTTTAAAGTAAATTTTGAGGGGAAAGTTTGGGAATGTGACAACAGGGTCAAAAAGAATCCAAGTCCAAAAGGTACGAGCAAGAAGGGTGGGCACTTTCTAGTTGGTAGTAGCAAGAATAACACTGAAATACACTAACACTAAACAAATGAGAAAATGGTGGTGAGCACCATAGAGTTCGTGAAAATGGCCAGCACATTCAGTTAATACTTAGAAAACCACCACATGGATAATTCTGATGCACAAAATAAAAGGGTTGATCAACTAATGTCAGGAGACTGTTTGTAACTCTCACATTTCCAGAGAAAAGGTGTAAGTTTTGGGGAGCGCCCTCTCCGTTTAGATTGAGGGGGTGTTCCCTTTCCCATCCAAGAAGGGTCCAAGAGGCCTGCAGCCCCTCTTTCACCCTGGGCAATCCCGAGAATGTGGTGGACAAGTGGCAGGCGATGGCGTACCCTATGAGAATTCCTTCCCCCAACACCAGTTCATACATATGAAGAATTAATGGGGTGGAATACAGGAATCTGTAGCAAGTTGGCAATGAATTGGCACCTGCTTGGGGCAAATGGGCTGAGTACAATTAACAGTGGTGAACTTTAACGTTAATAGTCAACAATTGCAAGATCTCAGCAACAAAACCTGAGGGGTGCGCATTTCCAGTAACTAAAAGCCTCTAGTGTTGAATCCTTTGCAAAACTTGCCAATGGCATTGGATCAGTGGGAATTTTTGTTGTATTTTCAAAACTCACCCCAGACATCTTGAGAACAAAGCCCAACGGACATGTACATTCTATGAAGAATGCCCCTAATGTCAAATTGTTGGGGGAACTTGCCAAAGGCATCAGGCCATTGGGAAATGCTGACGCCAGTTCTAAACCCTCTCTGGAAGTATCAAACCCCATATTAACATTTTTTATTTTGATACAACTGATGTTGGAGTGACCAGGTGCGGGTGGGTTGGGCATCACAAACCTGTTCCTGACCTCTTGAGACCATCCCCAAATGAGGTGGCCTTGGGAGGTTCCCGTTGCTCATCAGTTGAGACATCATCACTCTATCCATCAAAACTTAAGAAAATTTGCAATTTAGACGTCTGTGGATGAACTGACAGTGACTCTTCTGCCAGCAACAATTTTTAAGTCAGCTCAAAATAATTTGTTCCCCCCTCACTCAAAGTTCACTGGGTTAGGCGAATCTCGAGGGCCCCAATCACAAGTTTTACTAAGTTATTCCCCAAATCACTCATCTACTAAAGCAGTCGTAACACACTGAGAAGATTGACAGTTGATTTTCTACCTTTAATTTAAATAAAAACTTCCGTTTCCCAAATTCAATATTTTCCTATGACAAATATAAACACCCAATTTTGATCTCTTTCCAGCTTACAAACCCATAGGCCCTGAGGCTATGATATCCTTGTTCATTGCTGAGTTTTTATACACATTTGTGGCCTATTGGCGCTCGCTGGTGAAATCTCCCAGATCAATTTAGCGTTTAATAAGCAGCGGTGTCTCTGGCATTGGGCTCGCCTTTGAGTGTTTGGGCATCCAGACTGACAGGCCAGTCTAAACTTAACTTTCGCTTTCCTGACATAACTAATCATCCATTATTTCCGGCCATTTTCTCCTTCCTCATTGAGATGGGTGGCGCTGTGGCTACCACCTTCCTTATGAATATTCAATCAGTAGCCTGCCATTGGTGGGTTTCTGGGTTAACAACCAATTTTATAAACAGTTCCCAAATGGCTCTGGAGGTATTCCTTTATTATCAACTTTTTCCAATACCCTCTACTCTCCCCTTGGTCCACCCTCAAAATGGGATTTTCATGATTAGATTTCCCACCTTAGCCTTGGGTTTTATTCCTGATGCTGAATCAGTATCTGTATTGGTCCCAGGTCCTGACACTGCCCCTGCACCTGAGCCAATGTGCTTGGGCTCACCTGTCTTTGCAATCTTTTCAGTGTCTTCAGAAATAACCATATCTACCATAAAACAAAATTACGCCTACTTTTTATTGCCAATGAGAATTAGTATCAGAGCACACCAGGTTTCCTTTGAGGCCTTAATTGACACTGGAGCAGCGGGTAACTTCATGGGTCTAAAGTTGGCCCATCAGCTCGGCCTTGACCTTGACATGGGTCCTGCGGTGATGGTCGCTTCAATGACCTGCCATCCATCATACAAAGTATAGCGCATAGTACCTATCTTGGCTCACCAGTTTAGTTTTTGCAATTTCTTCTCAGTGATGTCTAACCTCATGTTCCTGGTAATTTTGGGTGTGGGCTGGTGCCGCAGCAGCACGTAAGGATTCACCTTGAGTCTAATATACTGTCATTCTCCAATGGTCAGATGGAAGGCGAGTTTCCCTTAAAAATTACCCTTACTAAAACTCAAGGTCGTGGATAAGCCACTTCCCTTATTTCTCCTCAGGCCTCCCATCAGATTTTCTATATGCATTGATGAAAAAATAAAGTACTTTTGATTTTAGGAAGGTAGACCACCTTCCCCCACATACAGAATTTGACTTGTGAGCCCATACAACGGTGCAGGTGATTAACATATACTTTTCACTGTACACGCATACAGAAGAGGAGGATGCTGCCCTCAATGCATGGTTGGATGACATGCTCAAGAAGGGTTAGTTGATCCAAGAGACATCTCCTGTTACCTCTCCCATCGTTTTTGCTATGAAGGAAGATGGTTCCTTTCTTCCCTGAGTGGACTATGATCATCTTAACAAGATTATGGTTCACGACCTTTACCCACTGCCGCTTGAACAGACAATTGGCCAAGAGATTGCCAAGTTGTATGTTTTACAAAATTTTATCTAGTTAATGCCTTTAATCAAATCTGGGTGTAAGAAGTCCAGGAACGGCTTACCGCTATCCAGACAAAAAGAAAAATTTTCTAAATTCTGAGTAATGCCCTTTGGGCTTAAAAATGTGCCTGAAATATTCTAAAGGATGATTGATAATGTGCTAAATGACCTTTTGTTCACCTGAACAGTCACATATATTGAAGATATCCTGGCACACTTCCCTTATCCATAACAACTTCAAAGAACTTAGAGGCGGTAGTGGCTGCATTTCATAAGTCAGGTCTGTTTGTCAAGACATTAAAATGTGAGTTTTACCAGAAAGAAGTCATATTTTGGGCAATCTTGTCTTTAAGGATGGTTTCGCTATCCTGCCCAGAAAATTAGATGCCATCCGCGAGTGGCCTACTCCAACAACGAAGAAGCAATTGAGGAGCTTCTTGGGTACCATCATTTTTCTGAAAAAATTCTCCCCCTCCCTATCCCAGTTAGCTGCCCCACTCCTTCCACTTACGGGAAAGATCATCCCCTTTTGCTGGACGCCTGAGCGCCATCAGGCATTTGATTCAATCAAGGAGGTGTCCTTGTCACCCCCCATCCTGAAGCATGCAGATCCTTTCAAGCCCTATATTGTAGCATGCAATGCATCTTTCGCCACGGTAAAGGCTGTCTTGCTTCAGGAGCACAATGGGTTAGAACATCCAGTCGCTTAATTTTCCTGCAAGTTTTCTTACACCAAGAAACCCTAGGCCATCTATGATAAAGAGTTGGCAGCCGTGGCATGGGCCTTGACCCATTGTCAATACCTCTTAAAGGATGCTCAACATGAGCTGACTGTGAAGACTGACCACCAAACTCTTCTCTATTTTTGCTAACCACAGAAGTTAAAACACTGGCAGGCCCAAACCTATCAGGGTTTTTGTAGCTTAAACTTCAAATATGAGTTTGTAAAAGGAGCACTAAATGTATTTACTGACTTCCTAAGCCGTAACCCCATGCATTGCCCAGCTGTCTCAGATGAGGCGGTTCTTGTCACAGTCATTCCCCCACCCAAATCTTGTCTAGTGTACTCCCATTTTTTGGAAGCTGCCTTAACTCCAGATGCACCTTTGGTGTCACAGGTCTTAACTGCGCAGCTGGCATGTGCAGAAGGGGTGGGCCTTATAGAGCGGTTGTCCCTTTCAGCTTCCAAGTATTGCTTATATTCTTTGGCCGAGGGGATCATCCAGTTTAGGTCATGGGTGTGGGTCCCTCCTTTCCTCTTAGATGAAGTCATTCAAGCACATTATGATCCCCCAGCAGTCAGTCACCCGGGAAACAAGAAGTGCATTGATTTGGAAAGCATACCTATAAATGGCCTGGCTTGTCAAAAGTTTTCCAGATTGGATCATGGATTGCATGACTTGCTCACAGCCCAAATTGGGTTAGTTGGGTAGGAATGGTCTTCACTCCTTGCAGCAGATAGAGAGTCCATGGACATTAGTGTCCGTGGGCTTTATTGTTGAGCTACCCAGCTCCAAGGTTTCACGGTTATGGTGACTGTAGACCGCTTTATAAAGTTCTTACTGTATATCTCATGTTTCTCCTCCATTACTTCCGAAAAGACTTCCTTCCTATTTGTGCGTCATTTGTTCTCAATCTTTGGCCTCCCACAGGAAATTATCATTGACTGCGAGCCTGATTTACAGCACGGTTTAGAACTAGCTCTTGGAAATCTTTAAGATTACCCCTGCCTATCTTACCGCGTACCATCCACAGTCAGATGGCCAAACTGAAAGAGCTAACCAGATTCTGGAGCAGTACCTGCAGTGCTACGCTTCAGCCGCTCAGGATACTTGGGAGGACTACCCTTCCCCTTGCTCAATTTATGTACAATAATGGAGCCCATGCATCTACGGGATTCTCCCATATGAAGAAACCTTTGGTTATAGTCCTTCTTTTTTGTTGGTCCGTGCCTTCATCCAGAGATACCAGCTGCTGCCGACCATGCCCAGCATATTTTGGATACACAGTCCTTGGTTTAGGAGCATTTAACTAAGGCCATTAGTAGTTACAAATGATTTGCAGATCAGATGCAGCTCCCAGCTCATGAGATAATTGTGTGATCATATGTCATTCTCAACATGTGCCACTTGCAGATGCAGGTGCTCACATGAATGTTTGCAAGTAAACGCTCAGGTCTCCATTTGGTGGAAGAAAACTTAGGAATTGGAGCCTTCCATCTGAAGTTGCCACCCCACTGGAAGCAACATCTGGTATTCCATGTCTCTCAGCTGTCCCATTTAAGAAACAATTCCAGAAGATCCAGAACCCATTGTAATCAAGTGTATGGAGGAAGTTGTGTTAGAAATATTTTGGCCTCCCAGTGATCTCTCAGGTCAATTCAGTATATAGTTGCATGGAAAGGACTTCTGGCCTATGAAAATAGCTGGGTTGGTGCGTGGGACTGATCCAACTTCTTGGAGCTCAATGAGGCTTTCCATGTCTCCCACCCAGATACTCCCCTTCCTCCCCCCAATATCACTACGCTAATGTCGATTAAGTTGCCCAAGGCCCATATAAATGTGGCCCACACTCAATTTCCCGGTGGTGGTGCCCCCTTTGGCAAAAGGGAAAGATGATTTAAGTCTTGAGGAGCGCCCTCTCCGTTTGGATTGGGGGTCTTTTTACCATCCAAGAAGGGGCCAAGAAGGTTGGTGGCCCCCTTTCATCCAGGGCATCTCGCACATGTGGTGGATGAGTGGTGGGTGACGGCGTACCCTTTGAGAATTCCTTCCCCAACCCCAGTCCATACATCTGAAGAATTAATGGGTTAAATTACCAGATTCCGTAGCAAGTTAGCAATGAGTTAGCACCCGCTTGAGGAAAAGGGGTGAGTTAAATTGACAGGGGTGAATCTCCAACTTTATTAGTCAACAATTGCAAGGTCTCAGCAACAAAACCTGATGGGTGCGCATTTCCAGTAACTAAAAGCCTCCAGTGTTGAATCCTTTGCAAAACTTGCCAATGGCATTGGATCAATGGGAATTTTTGTTGTATTTTCAAAACTCACCCCAGACATCTTGAGAACAAAGCCCAACGGACATGTACATTCTATGAAGAATGCCCCTAATGTCAAACTGTTGGGGGAACTTGCCAAAGGCATCAGGCCATTGGGAAATGCTGACGCCAGTTCAAAACCCTCCCTGGAAGTATCAAACCCCATATTAACAGTTTTTGTTTTATACAACTGATGTTGGAGTGACCAGGTGCGGGTGGGTTGGACATTACAAACCTGTTCCTGACCTCTTGGGACCATCCCTATATGAGGTGGCCTTGGGAGGTTCCCGTTGCTCATCAGTTGAGACACCGTCACTCTATCCATCAAAACCTAAGAAAATTGGCAATTTAGACGTCTCTGGATGAACTGACAGTGACTCAGCCTACCGTCAACAATATTTAAGTCAGTTCAAAATAATTTGTTCCCCCCTTACTCAAAGTTCACTGGGCTAGGAAAATCTTGAGGGCCCCAATCACAAGTTTTATTAAGCTATTCCCCAAATAATTAATCTACTAAAACGTCATAACACACTAAGAAGATTGACAGTTAATTTTCTACCTTTTCTATTTAAAAAACTTACATTTCCCAAATTCAATCTTTTCCTTTGTCAAAATTTAAACCCCCAATTTTGATCTCCTTTATCAAGATTACAAATAACAGGCCATGGGCCATGATAGCCTGGCTCGTTGCTGGGTTTTCATACACATTTGCGACCTATTGTTGCTAGCTGGTCAAATCTTCCAGATCAATTTAACGTCATACAAGCAACAGTGCCTCTGGCATTTGGTCTTGGCATTTGGGTGTTAGGTATCCAGATTGGAAGGCCAGACTAAACTTAACATACCGCTTTCCTGACAGGTGGTGCTGGATATACGCCAAACCATAGGGGAACTTTTCACTAGAGAGAATGGAAATAAGGCACCTCAGAAGGCGCCGGAGCACAGGGGGCTCAGGGACAAGGTGTACACTACATATTAGATAACAATATAGCTTATATATGACAAAACTTGGTTAACCATTAAAGAGGAGATATACCAATTGTAAATCAGTGTCAAGGTTTTGGGAGCCTCAATATGGTGGGGACCAGGAAAGCCTAGTTGGGAACTTGATTTTGCCGTTAAATTTGTTAAGATAAAATGCACTATATAGTTAGAGACCTATTGAGGAGATCTGAAAACAGGGTCGCCCAAGGGACCATGTAAAAAACGATAAATTAATGAGAGTTTTTATTAAGCAATTCAACCAATGAGGAAGGTTGGTCTCATACTCTCAATATTAAACAATGGGGAAGAATCATCAATCTGCTGGGACGGTACTAAGACCAAGCGAACCAATAAGCGCACACTACCAACAGGCATGGTAGTGTAGCTTGAGATAGTCTTAACTCAATTGATTGATTGCAACTGGATCCTACCCAATTTAGTTAAATTGTAAATGGAATGGGTTTCAGAACCCTGTTCCCCAAGTAACCAAATTGAACCATCTTCATTTTTTACATAGCTGGTGCATCTTGACGCCCTTGATGTAACGAAGGGCTGAGCATCACGCACATCCCCCAGGACCAACCTTGGCATATCTTGCCTATACCCAGCGTTGGTCCAGGGTATTCTTAAGGTCAGGGAGGCCTGCCAACTTAACTTTTTTGGCCTCCTTACGATCAGACTTATTACTACATTCAGTGTCCTGAATTATATCCAGTAATCACGATAATGACTCTATGCTCAAGCTTTAGGATTTATTTTCTTATAAAGGAGTACTTAAGTAGATCTAAATGATCTTATGATTTAAGGGTCATATTTCTTATATTAGGGAGTTTTTAAGTTTATTCTAGTTTAGGATTACAAGGTCACCTATCTTAAAGAACTGAAGGGTTTTTAGATAATTTTATAATTGGTCTTCAATTATAGATGGTTCTGTACCAATTAACAAATTTATCTAAGGTGGGTCGACCTTGGGACAAATATTACCCATATTTGGGATATGAAGTGAAGATTTAGGAATGGATGACAAAAAATTACTGGGGGTAGCAAATTTCCTGCGCATGATTTGAAAGCCCAGGATCACTTTATTTTATATAAACTAATTTTCTTAGCTGGACTGAGGCATGGTGCACAACTCCACATATATAGATATTCTCTTAGCACAGAAATATTAAATTTCTACCACGACCAAATCTGAACCTGCATCATGAGAGGAAATAGTAGTATACCATTTCTGATACACTAGCAGCCCTCTTATAAGTCTATAACATTTTATAAGAGTTTTTTTGTTTAAGTTGGCAGGCTGGCAGAAGCTGACTAATAGGCTGGTCTAGACAGACGATTGAGTTGAAACTTTACTCCAAACAGTAACTCATATATACATGCTTTATGGTGCTGTAGATCTTAGTTTGGTTTGCTTAGAGAATGACTGGCAGGCCATGTCTTTTTTCAAGGTCGTTGGTGACACTCTGTTCTAAGACATTCATCAGGGTTTGATTCATCTACTCAATTAAACTGTTAAAATTAGGGTTGTATGCTGTCATCATGAAGTACTGAGTGCATACCTGGGACATCATTTTGTTAACCAACCTATTTAATGGGATCCCCATTCAGTTAAGAAAACTCAGTAAAATCAATAAAATGGTAAAGATCTCCACATATAGGAGCTTGTTATGGTGGTTGCATCAGCATTGAAACTGCCTTGGCAAAGGGACAACAGATGGAATAAATTAGCTGTTAGGATGTGCTTTGACTCATTGGTTGCAACTCTTATGGGTCCCATGATTTTGAGGCCCATATTGCAAAAATTCTATGCGTTACTATAGGGCCTAGGAGTTTCAGGGCACTTGGGGACTTAGTGAAAACTTGACAAGAATGACACATGATTACATAATTGTTGCCATTAATTAGACATTTATCTACCATTATACAGTGAAAATACAATTTCATGTGTTTTGGCTCCAAAATGTACACGTTATTGTTATTTTTTCATTTTCTGAATGGTTTGAACTATTAAAACCACTGTGAAACTGATACTTTTGTATGTATGTACAAGCGCCCTTTTATATAAAAAAATAATCTTTTTTATGGAAATAAATCCTGACCATTATTTGGCTTTCAAGGTCTTCAGAACTTTCGTATCTGTAGTAGCTCAAAATCAAGATTGATATCTCATATGGAAGTTTGCCAGCCCCATGGGATTGTTGTGAGCTCTTGGTAACCCATCTGCTACAAAGTTGTGCCACTCAGGAAGGTGCATAAGCTTCATGTAAAACTACATTAGTTTGTACCACCAGCATACTCAGCGTCTGCTATAATTGTATTGTTCAACAGGAAGCCTACCTCAATATTTCTTGTAAATATGTTGATATATTAAATCAAGGAGGGTAGTATAGAATTTCCTAAGAATTAACACCAAATCCAAGGTTCTTTCTCATAAGTTAGATAGTTGTAATCCTCCAGAGAAAACTTCTTGAAGATTAACTCAACGGGTAAATATTTATTTCTCCATGCTATAACAAGAAAATTCCAATTACTGACTCATTAGCATCCATGAATACCTATAACCTTTACAAGTCTGGGATAATCAGGATGGTAAAATGGAGTATTGCATTCCTTAAGCTGAAAAAGCTCTATTAGTCTGAGGTAGCTCATTTCCAAGGGGTTCTCTTCTTCTCAAGTTGATATTTGGGTGGCCAGCTTGCTGAATTTTGGGATAAAGGCTTTACAGTAATTAGCAGCCTAAAAAACTAAGGAGTTTGGTTGCATTATTTATGACTTGTCATGTGTAATTTTATACACCTTTGAGGGATTAGTGCGCTTTCAATTTAGCACCAGGTGGTCCCAACCTAGTTGGGGGATACATTGATCTGGTGTTGGTGCGCTTTCCTTCTGTGGATATGATGTGTCCTAAAAGCTTCTGCTCCTTGTCATAAAGTATTATATTTTGATTTATTAATTACTTGTTTCTATTTTTTAATCTGCTAGAGTACTATAAATAGATTCTTAAGGTATTTTTAAAACTTTTTAGATAAATAAATCTCATTGAGAAAACCAATAAAGATCTAGTTTTCAATCCCAGTAATGATTTTAATAATAACCTTTTGTAATGTTCTAAGAACTCCAATGAGGCTGTAAGGCATTTAAGTGTATGTATTTTGTCCAAACTTGGTAAAGTATTTGGTTTTAGAATTCATTTTTCTTTATCACTAGTTTATAGTATCCAGAAAATAAGACAATATTCATAAAATATTGGACTCTCTCATAGCATTAAAAACATCTTCAAGCAATGACATTGGGTACACATTTTTTGGTAACTCAAATCAGCGGAATGCAGTGGATTAACAATAGAGTTTTCTATTTTTCTTGCGGACAACTACACCTGAGAATTCCCATGATGACTATAAGGGGCGGATGAGTTGCTGGACTAACCTTCTCTTTTTTCTTTTGACAAATTTCTTTTGTCTTGAGGCAGGTGGTTGGCCATTATCATATCCCATAACATGATTTTGGGAGTGGATCGCAAGGATAAGGAGATGAGCCAGACCAGAGGAGTCATGTTGGACGCCGTCCCTGGCCTCAAATACACTGTTAATAAATGATGGATTAAGGCCAAGAGAACCCAGAATAATTCTCAGAAAGCATGTGATAGGGGCCCAGATGTTACATTGCTGGGGTTGAAGATTTCCCATTATAGTGTAAGCAATTACAGTTCAATACTTTAATTTCTGAATGAGATTTAGTTTGTTTACACATATACTAAACAAACTTCAGTGTTTGGTTGGCATTAAAGTCTTAAGTTTGTGCATACTTGAGCTACAAAACCACAATCAGTGGTAGCCTTGTTCTATCAGCCAGAGTCATCTCCAAGCTCAGCAAATTTAAACGAGGCACAAATTTCCAATGTTCCTTAAATCAGTTTTGCCCCAGCTTAATCTCTTTATTAGTCATCTTTCCCTTTAAAATAAAGGCTGGTCTTATATATTTGATTATCACATGTTACCTTTTGTTGCCTTTTTGAGTGCTCCTCCTTGGGGTTTTCTGGGGTTTATTTGTATACTGTGAAGGCGTTGAAATCATACTAAGTGGTTTAAGTATAAGTTATCAATAGTTTTCTCTTAAAGATTTTAAGAAACTCTCCTAATAGCCATCTGGCAATGGGTTTAGCATTAAGCAGCATTTTTGCAGTGTGAACCTAGGGTCTTAGAGAGAACATTGTCACTGTCATGGCGGAAAAACATCTTTGGTTGTTTGAGGAGCTGATTCATTTTCTCATATTATTGTTCATCCAAATAAGTTATAATTTCCATATTTTGGATAGCTCATCATCTATATAGGTAGACAGTTGCGTGTGGGTGTAATACTTATCAAGATTGGAACAGGTGACCTTTAAGATATTCATTGGCTTTTCTATTTGCATATATTAGTAAATAGAATTAAAGTCTTTATGCATTCTAAATTCTGATAAGGACAGTTGTTACTTGGGTTTGATCAACTATGGGATATCAACTTCAGCCATATTACCCCTAAAGCACCTTAGACCTCACCTATACCCTCATCTGGATTATCAATGTTTGCTGGAAGATTGATTTCCAGAAATTGGCTGTCATATAACTTGATATTATATTCAGCCCAAACTAAAGACTTTGTTAATTCGCCATTCCCTTGCCATAATTATCTGTTTATGGCAGATTGATTTCAATTGATCCAATTCCAGATATTTCGCTAGAAACTTTTTGAACCTTAATTCAAGATATTACTAATTAAGTTTTTGATCCTGACTTCCAAAGGATCAATTTCCTATCCGCTTGTTAGCTGAATGCGCAGTTTGCTAAACCAATTCCATCCCAATTAGTCAATTCTTAACAAAATGGTTCTACCAGATCAGTCCCAAATATCTCTGATAATTGAAGAGCTTAAAATGTGCTAAACAATGAACAAATAATTACCAGACTAGCCCAGCTAATCCACAGTGAACTGTGTAGCCAGTTACAAAAGATTACTAGAATTGCACAGATGAGTCTTCCACAAACAAAACAGCTGATCAATACCCATCACGCCAAAGGTGTAACCACTTATGGCCAGACCCTCGTGGCAATGTAAGGATCCTTTCAAAAAACCAAAAATGGGAAATTTTGGGAATATTCGGGTGTCACAGAGAACGCTGACGCACGAACTACCTCCCAAGAGGCTTTAGCGACTATTAGAAAAGGTGACATATTTGATCAAGGAGGAATGTGGTAATGCACCAACTGTTATCAACTAGTCCCAAGAAACGTGGATTCCTATTACTCCAGATCTCTAATACTTGATTTACAACCTGAGACTAAAGTTTTTTGGGGAATTTACTTTAAAATATGCTGGTTTCTCTTATGCTGGTTTCAACTCTGGAAGTATATAACAAGACTACAGCAGATTTGGCTGATTAATAATTAAAGCTTAATCTATCCTAACTTTACATCAATATAAGATATTTGTCTTCATACAGTTTACCTACTTGAACGCTGTGTTACCTGTGCAATATCGCCAAGTTTTACCAAAGTATCAACATTCCCATGCTCACTGAAGAAGGTGCATTGTTGACAACCACCAACATGGGAGATGACAACACAATCATTATTCGTCAAAATTTTTGAACTTATATGTGGAGGCATTAATGTCACCTGACTATTAGAACATCAAGAAGGGCATGGTTACATAGTGTGGTTTAATGACCATAGAAGAGAGGATCCAAATAAGAAAGGAGAGCTTTAGAGAGTAACAGAGATGCCTTTTACACTCCTACAGAAATGAATTTGATTTAGTTGCTGGGAACAATGATGAAATATCCGCACGCCTCTCCCATAAAGAATATAGAAAAGAGGACGAACAAGGATTATACACCGCATACTCATCCCTAGAGGAGGATGGGTATCCATTTTTCTGATGCGTGAGCAGATCAAACAGAAGTATAGCCATAATTACTCCATGGTTAGTAGAATAGAACATGACAACAATAAGCCCGCCAGTTCAGGGTTAGCCAGAAAAAGCCCAAATGATTTATCTGCTAAAGATTCTTTGAATCTAATTTCTTAAATGATATGGCAGAAAAAAACAAGTATCTGAAGAAGAAATAAGAGAAAGCGGATATTGCTGCTCCACTTAATCTTGAGAGATTAACTGCTCTACAAAAGCAAACCTGGCCTCATAGGGTAATGGAACACAATTGGAAAGGGCCCACTAAAGATTTAGCAAATTTCAATCAAGCATTGATCAATCTAAACCTGAGGCTTACTCTAATATGCTAGCCCTTAAAATGAGATTTAGAGAGCATGATAGCTCTAAACCGCCAGCCTATGCCCTGTATCAGTTTAGGGGAGCAAGGCCCTATTTACAATATTATTGGGTTAGAGGGAATAGTAAGCTCAAACATATCGGGAGGACCAACTGAAAGCACAAAGGAGTACCAACAGGGCGCCAAGACACTAAACTCCATTAACCAATGACCATATTGCCAAATGTAGCCTATTTATTGATCCCTATGTTTTTGTCATGGTTAATGACATCATTATGAGGATAGATTATACAAATAAGGCTTATTGGGATGAGGCCAAGGGTACAAAGTTGGTGAGCCTGCCTGACATGAAGCATATCCTGGACCAACGCTGAGTTAGGGAAAAGTATGCTCAATTTGGTTCTGAGGGTGCACATGATAGTTG
The DNA here is from genome assembly GCA_022478985.1 of Massospora cicadina. Taxonomy (NCBI): domain Eukaryota; kingdom Fungi; phylum Entomophthoromycota; class Entomophthoromycetes; order Entomophthorales; family Entomophthoraceae; genus Massospora; species Massospora cicadina. The sequence continues at coordinate 168,554 of JAKSZP010006681.1, read as the reverse complement.
GATGAGCATTACATCCACGGAATAGAAATGCACTAGATATTTTGAAAATATGACGTGTTGTTTATGTTTAATTGGAGAAAAGAATTTAAGTTAATTCATTTTACAGGATGTCAAATCTGGAAAAATTCTTGAGTCAATCATCCAAATGCAAGCTTACTCAAGCTATAATATAACAATGGATTAAAAGTTAATTTAATAGTTGGATTGGGTGCAGTGCTTTGCCTGATGAAATGGTTCCCTAAAATTTAGTTTAAGATAATTTTCTGAGGCCAACCTTCCTATAGATATTTTTTTGATAAAAAAACCTCATTCGTTTTGCTTATCAGATGGTTCCTTGGTTTGACCTCTTTGCAGATCTCCTTGAATAGGGCTCAATTATTATAGGCCATTCTGATATCAAATTTAATTTTGTCAAATTTATCTAAATAATTTGATTTCCCATTAGGGAATCCTGGACACCTCAGGGTCTAGGCACCAAAGAATCTAAACCTAGATCTGCACTTGGTTGTACCCATGGAGTCTAACCAAGTCTTGGAATTTTTTATATCCCTTAAATTATACAATTGTTTACAATCTTTCCTTGGCCCCCTGGGTACTGTCACCTTTCTCAGTGCCTTTTTCAGTTATTACAATTAAATTTGTTCCCTGGTTGTGTGGTTTGGGCATTACCCACAACCTCTCAGAGAGTGAGAGATTTACAATCACTCTCTTATATCAGTTGCTCAACCCCTATATCATATATGCATATTTTTCTGTGTAGGGCTCTCCATGAGCGTCGACTGGTATGTTGGCCATTTGTCACAGTCACTATGCTGCTTACCACGGCGTTTTTATTCCTTTTTACTTTTAGTACAGCTCAGTTTTATTTTCGCTAAAGACAACCATGAAGTTATTAATCTTCCTTCTTGTATCTGGTTGTTTCAGACCCTTCAGGATCCTGCTGGTGTTTTTCTATGACCTACCCCAAAAGTGTATTCAGAATTTTCATAAGGATCTAGCTTCCATTTCTTTGATAGCTTCTATCCTCAAAAATAGATAGATCTCATTTGACCCCTCAAGAGATTTTTTGTGTTGATTGTTTCCTGGTGCAGCTGATTAAGTCTTTTCATTGTTGTGAGCACAGCCTCATTTATAGAAGTCTGTAAAAAGGTGTGGAACGCCTTCTGGAAGCACGTCATCCTGCCATATCTTCCTTCTAACCCCTACAAGGGTTCTTATCTATCTGACAGATGGGAAGCCCTTTGGGGCTGTATTTAAATGCATCTTATGTTTGGCCTCAGACTTTACCTCAATCTAATGCAGTAAAAAAGTCATTTATTTTTCTATTATTGATACTCCTGCTAAGAATTCAACAGTGTGGCGGACTCTCCCTGCCAACTTTGATCAACTGATTCATGTTCTTTTTAGTGATTTTTCCACCCCAACTGGAAAAGGAAGAAATTTAACTGTCATTGTTTTACCTCATCAACCCCTAAAGATACTGAAATGATAAACTCAAGTGCTTTTATTGGGATTGGCGAGTCCTTTTACTTCCCCACTTTCAATTTAGGAGGATCCCAAAGGTTTGTGGGGTTATAACCCCATAGTTGTTTTTAAAAAAAATTCAGTTGATTTTACTGCGTTAGTTTCACATGCAGTGACCCCTAAAAATACTGTCCCTGAGCACTCAAGCGTTCCTTTGGAAATGGAGGTTTTTCTTTCAATTTTTTAAAAGTTGGGTAAATGTAAAGTTCAATGAGTTCTACCCCAAATTATAGTTGTGTAATTCAATTAATCTAGCTGAATTTGTTTCACACAAGAAGACACCTATATATATGGCTCATAAAAACACATTTTGCTTTATATGGGGCAGTGGCCTTTAATGCTACTCCTTATTTTTGGTGGAACCTAAGATTTTTTATGAGTTTAGTTCCAGGTCAATTATTGAAAAACTCCTGAGTTTATCTCTCCAATGAACTCCCTCTCACAGAGCCTGGTGAACCCTCATTGTAATGGTGCATAACCTTGATGGTAATGGATAGTGACGTCCAGACTTCTATCAGATTTGGAAATTTTCTTTAAAGCCTAAAATCCCCTTTATAATGGGAATTTCCTAATTGAAAACGAGCTGAATGGAAGATCATGTAAGTCCAGCCTCAAAACTAATTTTAGTTATCATATCACCTCTGAGAACCCGCGCTTGTGCCAAAGATGATTTGCTAAAATCAGGAAGAAACAGGAGTTATTATAAAATATTAATAAGTATGATGCTGTTGAGGACAATGTGGTAAATTTAAGCCTCAATGGTAAGGGTTGCAAACTACCCTTCAACATTCTTTGATGGGAAGACCCATCCTGGGGTGTTATTAATTCTAAAGAGGAACCCACTGGTTATCTGTTGGATCTATGTGTTATCAATAAAGACTATACTTTTTAACTTCTTCTTTTTACTACTATTTCCTCTCCTTCAGAGAAATCAGAGCATATATTTGGTGAGCACTGTGACCTCTGAGAATTATATTTCCTGGACCTAACTGACTAACTTAAGTTACGCTAATTAACTGACTATATGGTTAGGGAAGGTGCCTTCCAGGGTATTCCCACATTGAAGGTTCAGATGTTGTCTAGCTATCAAGTGGGAAACTACCATTTGGTTGACAGCTTTTTGTCAGTCAAAATCTTCTGTACCCAATGACCTTAAAAGTGAAGTAATGGCGGAAATTTTATATCAGAAATTAAATTGAAAGCTAACACCTTGAAGTTATCCCTGAAAAGCGGACAGAAAATAATCCTCATGTCTGAAGTAGACACCAAGTCAATTTAGCCCCTTTGACAAAATGTACACAAACTCAGCCTTGCACCTCTGCTGAAGCCCACTTCAGAAGTTCCCTTACCTTTCTTCTTGAAAAGGTGGATACTTATTTTATTTCTTCTGCAAGTGTATTACTAATTATCCTGAGTTTAATTTGCAACTTTTAACTCACAATTTTCCTTGATCACATTTTCTTCCACAATCTGCCCTTTGATTTTATTTTAAGTGACAGCTTTGAATGTTCGGGTCTCAGAGCAGCTAGATATTGGAGCCATATGTCAGCATACATCTCCGTTAAGCTCACCAATTCTCTTCATATAAAAAGCTATTATATTATATGCTCATGTTTAGATTATGCTTAAAATGATAAATGTTATCATACCTGTCCGCATGAAATCCTGATGTGGCACAAATTACTTGCTATGTGGAAAAAGCTAAAGTACTCTCCAAATTGGACTGCTTGTATGCCTTTTATCAGAAAAGCTTAGAAAGGCCTGTATGACTTACTGCATTATGTACCAGGAAGGTACTTTCTAATTCTGGGACATGCTTTTTGGGCTTAAAATTGTACCAGCAATTTTCCACCGTAATTGATGCGGCCTTGAGGGGTTATTAGGCATTTGCGCTAGCCATATAGATGACATTCTTGATTTTTCTTCAATCAAGAACTTATGAAATGAACCTGTGACAAGTGGATGAGCATTTAAGGACAGTAAACCTGAAGTTGAAATTAAGTATGCGTTAAAAAGTCCCAGGTCGCCTTCTTGTGCAACATCTTTTTTGACTAAGTCCATGTGATCACTCCAGACAACGGGAAAGCAAATTGCATTTGGCACACCAAAAACAATTAAAGAAAAAGAAGTTTTTTAGGGACTTTAAACTTCCTTAAAAAGTCTACGGCAAGTTTTTCTGAGTAGCGGCGGCTTTATATAAGGCCAATAGGGGAAAACTTTACAGTGGCCCTTTGAACTAAAGGATGACTTAAAAGCGGTAAAGTGCATCCTGCTTATAACGTAAATTATCCACCACGTTGAACTTGATAAAGAGTATATTTTGACTAGTGATGATTCTAACTTTTTAATAGTTGTTGCTCCGTTACAAGTGGGCAAATATGGAATTAAGCATCCTATGGGATACCTTTCTCAAAAAATATCCTAACCTCAGTTGAATTGCGCTGTTTATGACAAAAAATTATTTTCAGTAGTGGAAGAACTTACCTATTGGCGTCATCATTTACAGTGTTCTTCCCAGACAAATGCTTTTTTACAAATCATCGCACCCTATTGTACTACAGGCTGCTCATGTCCTGACCCCACAACAAACCTGGTGGCGTAAAACCATTACCCAGCTTTTTTTATGAACTTATAAATGGCTAGGAAAACGGTTAGGCTTAAGCTATGAGTCAGAACCATGAGTTAGCGCCTGATCCCATGGTGTCATGTTTAAATGACATGATAGTGAGGACCAACCCCAAGGATAAGGCTGGGCGCCGGGAGGCCCAGAAATTGAAGCTTCAGGCCCTCCATGACCTCAGGTACACAATAGATCAACGCTGGGTACAAGCTAAATATGCCCAGGTTAGTAGTAGTAAGGTGCCTAACACCCAGCCCTTACATCGGCCCAGGCATTAAAATGGACATTTTATGCAATTAAAGCAGATAAATCAATTTGGTTAAATGAGGAATGGGGTTTTGAAACCTCTTCCATTTATGAAATCACACATTTGGGTCAGATCCAACTCCAATCAATTGCTCAAGTGAAGTTGGTTCAGTGTTTTTGACAAAATAAGATGGTTGTGTCTTCCTTTTGGTGAATCAGTGCTTGGGACTACTTCAGTAGGCTTCAAATTTCCCAACAAAGTTTAATTATGTTTTCTGCGACCAACATGCCTTGTTGGTCGACTTCCCAATAAGCATTTTCCCATTTTCCCATTGTTCTTATGTTAGCTCTAGCAAACCTGTGCACGGACCCCTTTGAGGAGGTGTCACACTGCGTTAACCACTTTATTCTAAATACAATTAAAATTTTCAACTTGTGCACTGTTGGGTCGCCCAGGTTCCCTCCAACCTGGGACGTTTACCCCTTTTCCCTTTGTGCACCGCGTCAATTTTGGTCTGTTGTTTGGTATCCTGATTGCACTTTTCCCCTTAAGTTATTATCTCTGCAGCACCCTATGCCTGGCTCTAGTAAATTTGGTACTAACGGCTAGTTTCCATGAGTTGGCTCTGTGCACCAAGCACCACCACACTGGAAACAGGTGAGTTATATACACTCTCCTTACATTAGTTGACTAACCAACCAAGTCTATGTGCACAAACTTTTTCCATGTGGTACTTTTCCAAAGTAGAAACAGTGGGCGCTGATTGTGGGCTTCAGCTGTGGTCAGCCGCACCACTGTTTCTTCTTTTCCCAAAGGCTGGAGCAACTCAGCATTATTATGGTTGGCCCCAACTGAAAAGTATCCATACTTCATGCTCATACCTGGTGGATATGGATGCTTCAATGTGTGGAAGTCATAATTTCCCAATTTTCCGCAAAAATAATTAATTTCCATTTTATTAAACGAGTTTTCCTTTGACAGTGCGTTCAGACAATGCTGGCGGAATCAGCGCAGATGGACCTGGGGTGTTGGCCTCGGATAATGTCAGGCATTCCATTGCAGTTAGGGGAATAGGGTCATTTGCATCTAAAAACGCGTTTTATGATGATAATTTTATTAAAACCTCTGAGCCGTTTCTAAGCTTTTATGGTCTGAATGAGAACCCTATTCCAGTATATTAAATAACCCCTGGGAACCCTCGTTTGACCCCTAACATAATCTGGGGCACTCAGGAAGCAGAGAATGAGCTTCGTATAAAATATGATAAAGTATATTGCACCTTCAGAAGGCATGGTGGGGTATGTGGCCTCAGTATTAAGAGTGGTCAACTATCCCTCCCCTTCTATGATTCCAAAACACACCTTGTTGATGTGCTAATGCCAGAGGAAGAATTTTTTGGTGAGGTGTTGTCATTGTCTGCCAAAAATAAAGACCATTACAGGTATTTTCTGCAAACTGCTACCCTCTCCTCCCATTTACGGAAACTCCGCACCACTATTTTAGTGGATACTGGCGCCTCTGAAAACTTTATGGACCAGAGCCTTGCCGACTATCTTGGCCTGAGCTACTTGCCAGATGGTATAGTTAAGAGAGGTGCATCTCAAGGTATTCCCACTCTAATGATCATTGGGACAGTGGACTATCAGGTTGGCAAGTATCAATTGTCTGATCACTTCAATGCGGTCAAAAACCTTCTGTTCCCTATCATTTTGGGTGTGGAGTGGTGGCGAAAGTTTGACATTAGAATCAACATGAAAAAGAATTTTCTATAAAACACATTGAAGAATGGTTGCACAATGGCTGTACCTTTGTCAGAAGAGAACGCCCAGGGAGAATTGCCCGACTGGACCCACCTTCACCCTTAAATCCTAGCCCCTTTGCTGAAGCCCTCAATGGAAGTTCCTAAACCTTCTTTATTGGAGGGTTTGGAATCCTCTTTTGATGCAGCATCAACTAATTCACTCCCTGAGCACTCCAAGTTCGATTGTGACTTCAAGCTCACTGTGGATCTGGTGTGTATATCTTCCTCCATTTACCCATTGACTGTCTGGGAGGAAGTGGTGTTGGATAAGTGGTGAAGTAACAGTTAGCAAAAGGTGCAATTTTCAGCTTACCTCCCCTGTATGCTCTCCACTTCTCTTTGTTGGGAAGTCTGATGGCGCTCTGCGCCCATGTGTGGACTATGGGAACCTTAACAACGTCACTGTACCAGATCTACATCCCATCCCTTCAGACTCTCAGATTGCGCGCTATGTGGAGAAGGCTAAGGTCTTTTCCAAGCTGGACTGTTCTAATGCATTCAATTAAATTCGGATTAAAAAGGGACAAGAGTGTTTAATCGCGTTTTCATAACAGAACAGAAACTCCCAGTTTTTAAAATGCCCTTTGGGCTTAAGAATGCCCTTGCCATCTTTCAACACCGCATTGATGCTGCATTGGGGGACTTGTTAGGGGTATCCGCGGTTGCCTACATGGATGATATCCTGGTCTTTTCCTCTGATCAGGAGTCCCATGCAGTACACTTTTGGCAAGTGGTGGAGCATTTAAAGGCAGCCAGCCTTACGCTGAGAATAAGCAAGTGTGAATTTTTTAAGTCCCAGGTCACTTTTCTGGGCAACATCATGCTTGACCAAGGACACTTGATAAATTTGAGACAAGAAGAAGGCAAATTCGTGAATGTCCTATGCCTACTTTAGTAAAAGAATTGAGGAGCTTTTTGGGGACGTGTACGTTCCTCAAGAAGTTCACGCAAAACCTTTCTGAGGTGGCAGAGCCCTTTTAGAGGGCTAGTGGTGCAAAGGTGCTTCAGTGGTCACCAGTTTTGGAGGATCTTTACAAGCTGTGAAATGCATTCTGTTGTCACTTCCATCCTTCACCATGTTGACTCTTCCTAAGTGTTTGTTGTGTCTACTGATGCCTCCAACTTTGCCATAGCGGCTGCCTTATTACAAGTAGGCGAAGATGGGATAGAGCATCCGGTGGGATATTTTTCCAGAAAAAAGTCTCTGCCTTAGTTGGATTATGCCGTTTATGACAAGGAGTTACTAGCAGTGGTTGAGGCGTTGACATATTGGCGTCACCACTTGCATGGCTCTACCCAACCATTCCGTGTATGTGCAGATCACCATGCCTTGCTGTACTACCGCTCCCCTCATGTCCTAACCCCACGGCAGACCCATTGGCATGAGACCCTTGCTCAATTTGCCTTTTCTTAGGAATTCACCAAAGGGCAAGGATAATGGTTTGGCGGATGCTTTAAGCCACAACCCTTCTTTAGCTCCTGGTCCAAAGGAGGTAGAGGTCTATAACACACAAGTGATGATTCCTCAAAATAAAATTTTGTCTCAACTTCCCTCTCCCCCAGCCAATGGGCCAGCGCTTCCATCTCTGGAAAATTCGGAGGAATATAGTATGTTCATAAAGTTGGTCCTTTATCAGCCGTTACCATCCAAATATATTATGGTCCTTGCCAAGAGCGCTTTGAAAAAAGAGGACCTATCCAGAGGTTATCACATGAAGGATGAGATGGTGTGCTTTCAGGGGCGCCTATGGGTTCCTGCTGGGCCACTGCGCCTGGAAGTCATCTGGGACCATCATGATGGACTCACTAATGGTCAACCTAGGAAAGCAAAGACCTTGGAGTTGATACAACAAACTTAAAATGGAAAGGCTTGGCTGATCAGGTGTGTCGTTATTGTAAAGAGTGCTTGATTTGCAACCAGATGAAACCAAATCATTAGACTTTAGTAGGGTTGTTGGTACCAGTCCAGAAGACTGCAGGGCCCTGGACTTACCTATCAGTTGATTTCATTGTGGAATTACTTGTCTCTGATGGTAATGATGCCATCATGGTGATGGGCCAGTTCTCAAAATTTCGCCCACTTTATTCCTTGAAAAACTACAATAAAAGCGGCTGAGATGGCTAGGCCCTTCGTCACCCATGTGTTTGCGCTTCATGGGGTCCCCCAAGAGATTATCAGTGACTGGGGCCCCCAGTTTACCTCCGCCTTTTGGGAAGAGTTGTAAAAAGAGTCTTCAGATACACCCTTGCCGTTCAACTGCCTATTACCCCCAATCAGATGGACAGACAGAGCAAGTGAACCAGTGCTTGAAACAGTTTCTGCGGTGTTACACCGCCGCAGATCATTCAGATTGGGTTTCTCACCACCCTATGGCCAAATTCAGTTACAACAACACTTTGCATTCTTATTGGTTGTTCCTTCTTTTTTGCCAAAAATGGTTTTAACATCGCCTTTAACATGGAGCCCAGATGTGGTTATATGGTTGAAGCGTTGGTGGACTTTTACAAGACTACTAAGAAGGTCCACCAGGGGGTTCCAAAAGTTTGGAAGCGGCAATGCAAGCTTCCAAGGAGAACCTGATGGTAAGTGCCGAGTGGGTCCAGCATATAAGGAAGGGGATCTTGTGATGCTTGATGCTTGTAAAATCCCTATCAAGCAGCCATGCAAGAAGCTGGGACCAAAAGTTTATTGGCCCTTACCGCATTGTTAGAAAGGTGGGCCATGCCTTATACCAGCTAGATTTTCACTCTTCATTTCATCTTCTCTGTCTTCCTATGAAAGCAAACTGATGTTTTTCAAGTGCTCCCCACCAGAGGCTCCTGAGGCCTATCTCGTGGATGGGGCGCCAAAGTGTGAAATGGAAGAAATAGTTGCCTCCCGTCGTGTTAAAAGAAGACTTGAGTACCTGGTATCCTGGAAGGGTTTTGAAGCTTCAGAGAACAGTTGGGTTCCAGCGTGCAACTGTGTGCATGCCCAAGATTTTATTAAAGCCTTCCACAAGCATTTCCCCCAGGCTGCTGGATCTCAACCCAAACCAACCGTTGCCTCCATGAAGTTGGCCTCAGCCCACAAGAACCTTTCCCTTGCACAAGCCCTGGGAGGGGAGGTTAAGCCCCATCAGAAGGAGAGAGTAATGTCATGGTTAAGTGATATAATAGTGGGGACTAACCCCAAGGATAAGGCTGGGCGCCAGGAGGCACAGAAGGTGAAGCTTCAGGCCCTCCCTGACCTCAGGCACACACTAGATCAACGCTGGGTACAAGCTAAATATGCCCAGGTTGGTAGTAGTAAGGTGCCTAACACCCAGCCCCTTACATCGGCCCAGGCATTAAAATGGACGTTTTATGCAATTAAAGCAGATAAATCAATTTGGTTAAATGAGGAATGGGGTTTTGAAACCTCTTCCATTTATGAAATCACACATTTGGGTCAGATCCAACTCCAATCAATTGCTCAAGTGAAGTTTGGTTCAGTGTTTTTGACAAAATAAGATGGTTGTGTCTTCCTATTGGTGAATCAGTGCTTGGGACTACTTAAGTAGGCTTCAAATTTCCCAACAAAGTTTAATTATGTTTTCTGCGACCAACATGCCTTGTTGGTCGACTTCCCAATAAGCATTTTCCCATTTTCCCATTGTTCTTATGTTAGCTCTAGCAAACCTGTGCACGGACCCCTTTGAGGAGGTGTCACACTGCGTTAACCACTTTATTCTAAATACAATTAAAATTTTCAACTTGTGCACTGTTGGGTCGCCCAGGTTCCCTCCAACCTGGGACGTATACCCCTTTTCCCTTTGTGCACCGCATCATTTTTGGTCGGTTGTTTGCTATCCTGATTGTACTTATTCCCTTAAGTTATTATCTCTGCAGCACCATCTGTTGGGCTCTAGTAACTTTGGTACTAACGGCTAGTTCCCATGTGTTGGCTCTATGCACTGATCACCACCCCACTGGAAACAGGAGAGTTATAGAAACTCTCCTTACACATGGATTTAGAGTTGCACAACACACACTTTGTGATTCCTCCAGGAAAGATTGTATCCAAGCAACTCTCCACCACTGCATGCATGCCATTTCTTGCTTCGCTGGAGAATTCTAGAGGAGTATTGTCTTTTCAGAAAGGTTTTCCTTACCCAGTCTTTATCACCAGAGTATACTATGGTTCTTGACAAGTTTAAGTTAAATAAGAAGGATAAAACTAAGGGGTGCCATGTAATGGATGGGATGATATGTGTTAAGACTTTTGCCCATATTCCCACCAACTAGATTACCAGGGATTAAGAGATAATTCCCTAATGCGAAGTAAATTGAAAATTAGTTTACCCTGATTTTGGAACAATAATGTTTGGGGGAATTTTGGGATATTCTCCTGGTCAAATCTGTCAAGGATTGATCCAGACAAATACTTGTGATCTCATCAGGCGGAGTTGCCGACAAAATAAGGGCATCTGATAGTTGATTAACTATCAGGTGGACTGATTGGGATCAATCAGGATTCATCACTGACCAATTGAAATTTAAGGATTAAGTTGTGAGTTGAGTGATGACATCAGCAACTAGCAAATCAATCAGTTGGTTCAGATTTCCTCAATGGGATAACAAGTCCCATTATCTAAGCAGGTCGCTTGCCAAAATGTTTGGTTTGCTTGGATCAAGAAAAAAAGGTTATGGACACGTTCTCTGACTCTTTTTGTTTTAGGTCCCAAGGATGTCCAATGACAGAATCCTAGCCAGGATGGGGAAGACCATCGCAGCTGAGATAAGGATGATTGATTTAATGGCAACATCTGCCATTTCAATGAGGAGGTGCCAACCAAGGGTTGGGCTCCGAATTCCCCACAATAAATTCCCTAGAATTTACTAATAAATAATTATAGTTTGCCAGATCATAATTTACCATTTCACAAATTATCAGATAACTTTTACTAGAGCATTAGCTTAGTATACTTTATCAGAATCATTTGTTATATTCTTTCTCAGGACTATTATTGCTGTTCACAATAATTGGGAGACTCTTTAAGATAAAGAGTAATGATCTGAGCGGTGATCCAGAGAAAAAGCTGAATCAAACCAGGATTGCTGCTGACTGTGTGTTTAACCAGAGAAACCATAAACAGGGAGCTAATAGTAGATCAAGTTAGGCGGTATGAGGGAACAAATCCCTATATAAGACATAATAAGTATTTTGAGAGGAAATAATGGTCGAGCATTGGACTGAAATATAAAAACTTCCATTCAACTACGGATTATAGTCGCCATAACATTATCAAACAATTATATCACCTACTCTACAACGCAGAGAATTGCACAAAACCCAAACCCGGACAAATAAGATATTTATAGGATTTATTGGCTGAAGATAGTTAATATCCATTATCTTTTACTAAGTGGTGCTCACTACAGAGGTGTGGTTGAGTAGAAGAACTTAGAAGTGATGTCATATAAAGATGAAAAAAGAAAACTATGGATAGAGTTGAAAACCATTAATCAGAACGTCCTGAACTCAGCAGATCCATGAGAATTTTTGGCCTTGGAAGAAAGAGTTGCTAAGATGGAGGAAGGGGTTAATAATGTCACGAGTTTTGGGAATGAGTTACTTAGAAAAGTAAGTCATTAAGGGAGAAAGAAGGTGACTTAATTCGAGAATTTTTATAGAAAACAGAGTTTGAAGCGGATCGAGTTCGTTTAAGTGCATTCAGCGCTGATATCAAGCAGCTGATTAAACAAGTTTAAGGAGTTAAAAACTCACAAATTTGCATGTGAGCCATATGCGGTGACTGATGCTGAAGAAAGAACTCCCATTCCATAAGCATGCAGATGATTACCCCAAGAAACATGCCGCCCACTTTTAATGCTATTTCAGAGATGACGCCCAAAAATACTCTCCTTAAATGAGCCAAGTTGCCAAACTAAGTGAGGTGGCTAGTGAAACCTTAGAGGAATTCAAAGTGACACTAAAAAAGGCAGCTTTCAATTGGGATAACGCCCCATCATTTTTCCAATTGTTTAATATACCAATGTATGGATTTGAAAATTTTTAAAAGGCATTGACAGTGATGAATTGCCTAGATACTGATTGTCAAAACCTAATGTTGCCCTATCTAGAAGGGGACAACTGGTCATATGCAGAGGTCAAAGCGGCCATTATGAAGGAATTCAGAAGCCCAACATGCATGTCAAAGTGCAAGCAGGAGTTTATGGGCAATCAATTCCATAAAGATGAATCCTTAGCAAGCTTCGCTGATTGTTTCTACCAGGAATCGCAAATCCTGGTTGGAGAAAAAGTTCTGGATGGTTTCAATGCTAGAATTGCACTGCAAGCGGCCCTTCAGCCCTACCGTGTTTTGCATCAGATGATGTCTTCCATGTTCATGATGGAAATTACCACCTCTCAAATGGTAGAAAATTTAAGATTATTATGAGTTACCTTCAATACACAAATAGAAGTTTCAATTCAAACCCAGGACAAAATTTGAATCCCGCAAAGAGGAATGAAGGTGCTAAGGGGAAGAATAATCAAGCTATACTGGGGAATAATAACAAAGACTTTAATTGGATTAATAAGAAGGAGAAAGTCCGTTACTGGTGCGGAAGAATGAGAAATTGGCTGTACATTGCAAGAAACCCAAGGATCAAATTAACGTTGTACAAGAAAAAGAGTCTGCAACCACAAAGGAGTTGGGAAAAGGGCCCGCTGCCTAGTAGTGAAACATTCTAGAGCTGCGAAAAAAACCTTTTCCCACTGATATATTACAAGAAGAATGTGATATCCGTGATCTGTTTGTGGATGAAGATGTACAGGATCAGCTGTATCAAGTAATTAATTTGGACGTGAACGCAGTAAAAAGATTTGGGGCTATGGGGATTAACCCCAAAATAGTTAAAGAAGTTGCTTGGCTGTACGCTTGACAGCTTGTGGACAAGATTTAAGCTACAGATAATCCCAAATAATTGACCAAAGTTTGATTAGATGAGGCAAAACTGTCAATCCACCTCAGCGCAATCAAAGAATCATTTCATGATTTATTGGTGCAAATAATTCACACCCTCAATTCAGCTAATAATGCAGCCATACACTCAGTAAATACTATATTACAATACTCTGAGTATATAGATTATAGTGAATTGAGTGCGGGTGAGGGCAATTGTTGACAACAGAGCCCATTAATATTGTCTCAACCAAGTTAGTGAGAAGGATGAAGACCCGCCTGACTTGGAACACAAGAAGGAGTATGGGACAGCTGGGCTGAATACCACCATCTCATGTAGAGTGTATAGCACTCTGCCACTTAATTTGGATCCTTGGTGGTGACTGCTCCAGAAATAGTTTTGGCCAACCAAAGCTATGACATTCTGATTGGGACAGAATTTCTACAAAAGTACGGAGTTAAATGCAACTTTGAGGATAAAATGTTAACCATAATGGGTCAGACGTTACCATTGGTCTATCAGAAGGATGGTGAAGCTCCACTGAGTAGAAGAAATAAAATCATCAACTTACTATACAATGATGCCATTGTCCCAATTTGATACAATCTAGTTAGCTGGAAGCAACAATAGATGGTGACATAAATCCTAGTAAATTGGGAAATTCCACTGAGGATCAGGAGTAAAAAACCATACCACCAAGGATCACAAATAATAGTCAACATGGGGTTGACATTAGAGGTACCAGAGCTGCTGTATGGGGAGTCAGAAGCCCCTGGAAGAAGTCCAAAATAGAGCCTTGGGTGGCTCCTGGAATAATAATGCCTGGTCATGAAGAAATTCATGTTCTCTTGGCGATTTAAGCAAAAACTGATAAAGATTTAAAAGAATCAGATCGTCACGTTTGTTCACCTAATCCTGACATCTGAACTGAGGAAATTCCATAATTTTATGACCCTCAATGAAATGGGATTACAGGTCTGGGTAATTGAGAGTTTCAATCTATTGGTTGATCGAGAGCAACTCGCTGATCTGACAGAAGGACATCTAGAGGATGTGCTCAGATTGTTCATTAAAATATTTAAAGAGTATTTACCCAGGATGACCACGATTTGAGATGTTCAAGAGATTTATCCACAAGGTTGATACCAGGGAAGTTTTTTAATCAGGATGAGACCAATTCGATGGTCAAAGGTGGCTAAAGTGGGGAGTGGAAAAGAAATCAGCAAACTAGTGGAGCATGGGCTTCTAGTTCCCTTGTCAAGTCCCTGGGCGAGTCTAATTCTTATTGTGAAGAAGAAGGATGGTCTAATTGGGTGGTGATTGTTTATTGGAAGCTGAAAAATATTTTAAAGAAGGATTGACCCACTACCAACAATTGACGATGCACTAAATCAATTGGGGGAAGTGAAGTATTTCTCCACAGTGGTTTTAATATCAGGACATTGCAAAATCGATTTGCCAAGAGAAAACCAAGAAAAATGTGCGATTATTACCATGCAGGGGTTATATCAACCTATGAGGATGTCCCAGGGTCTGTGCAATGTGCCTGCGACATTCCAGAGGGCCATGGATGCAATGCTAAATGACTCGAAGTTGTTATGCATCCTGGCGTACTTGGACGATACCAATGTGTTCAGTAGGACGATTACTGACCATTTAAACCACTTGGAGGAAGTGTTTAAGAGACTGTTTATGGCCCACCTGAAGATAAAGCCAAAGAATTGTCAATCCTTCAAGAAAGAGTTGGAATATCTGGGATTCATGGTCAACTCTAGTGGACTGCAGCTGCATGCTGGAAGATCAAAGCCATAGAATGAATGGCTTTTACAAAGAGTTTCTGAGATATCCAAGTGTTCCTAGGAATGGTCATATACTTTAGAAGAATAATCAGGATATTACCAGAATTTCTGATCCCCTATTCCATCTGCTGAAGGATCTGAAGAAAGGATTCATATGTAATAAAGAAGCACAGAAATCCTTCGATGAGTTATGCCAGTATTTGATTGATTATCCAAATTTAAAATATACTTAATTTTGATTGAAAATTTATTATACAAACTGATGCTTTGTTGATTTTAATCAGCGCCATATTGAGCCAAGTAGATGAACTTGGGGACAAACATCCAGCGGCATATGTGAGCCAGATACTCTCAGCCGCTGAGAGGGACTACACCATAACGCAGCATGAAAGTCTTGAAGTCATTTACCCCTGTAAACAGTTTAGGGTGCACATCCATGAAACGCACTTCAAATTGGTGATGGACCACACCTTGTTGCGTTGCTGCACAATTTGTGAGAACCAGAAGGACAACTGGCCCAATGGGCACTGAAGTTGCAGGCTTATGATTATGAGATAGTCCATTGAGCGGGGGCTTCTAATCAGAATGTGGATAGCTTATCATGGTTACCAATGGTCCTGATGGTATACCAGCAGGAAGATGAGCTATTCTAGAGAATGGTCAGTGGAGAAATTGGGAATGAGCTCCAAGACATCCAAGGTTTTCTTTGAAAAGCAATGGAAAACACTGAGACCACGGATGGACAAGTTTTTCAAGATGATTTTTAGGAAGCAATTGCTATTCCCAAAGCCATTGGAAAGAGCAGCTATCATTCAAGATGCTCATAAGGTTATTGAGCACAAAAGCCTGAGAAAAATGACTGACCATGTTCATCAGTATTACTGGGAGTCAATCAATTATGATGTCGCGGACTATCTGGCTTGCTGTGTGGAGTGCCAGTTGCACAAGCCACATAGGAATATAACTGGATACTGACTAGTCCGCCCTGGATTTTTTTGGAATATGGTGTCCATCAATATGATGGGACCGCTGACAATGAGCACAAGGGGAGTCAAGTACATAATAGTTGCAATCAATCATCTAATAAGATGGGTTAAGATGAAGGCCCTGGTAAAGTAGACACTACCAGTACTGCGAAGTTCAGTTTGGATCAAGTAGTATACAGACGTAGATGTCCGCAATTCCTGCTGAGTGACAATGGGACAAATTTCACATCTCATTTGATCCCTCCATTAAATGAAATAATGGGGATCCAAGGGATTATGTCTGTACCCTACCAGCCGGAGAATAAAGGACTGGTAGAACAAGTTGATGAGATGCTGGCCGCAACTCTGAGGAAGCTCTTTTCAGGAAGAACTTCTGCATGAGGAATGTATCTGAGTTCAGTGACATTTGCCTACAATATTAGTCTTCATACGGCGATGGGAAAAATGCCGTTTGAGTTGCTATATATGAGGAAAACTGCAATGCTGCCAATTTTATGTTTGATGGCAGAACCAGCATCAGGGATGAGTGCTGAGCAGTACCTGAACTGATTGATGAATATTTTGATCAAAATGCAATTGCAAGCATTCAATACAACTTTGAAGAAAAGGATGTGAGCAAAAATAACATTCAATAAGAACTGACTGGCCTTATCAGAATATTTAATAAGCGGAAAGAGTTGCCTATAGAGATACATATGGTTCTGGGAGAAGAAAGAAATTGGATGCATTGTGGTAAGGTCTGTTTGATATATTGCCAAGATGGCGAGGGACAGCTAAACCATCAAGAGCCTCTTGGATGGAAGAATAGTAAATTGAGATTATGCTAATTATTTAAAGCGATGGATTGAGGAAAAGAATAATAAAAAAGAGCTCCCAAAGACTGCTAAACCATTAAGTTTGTTATGTCCTAATGATTTGGTAAAGTCCAAAAAAGGACCTCTGAACCAATATAGTTGTTAAGTCTTAAAAATGTAAGGCCTCTGAACTATAGAAAACTGGTAGGTCTAAGTATACCTAGGATCCAGTTTGAGGGGAATAAAATAAAAGGATGGACCGCTGAACTAAAAAAGTTAAACCCCATGTAAAAATTAAAAATAAAAGATTGATAAAGATATTGGAAAAAAGAGATTATAAGAAAACGCATAGAAAAACAGAATTATTTTGTAATGTTTATTTTTATTGGTTATCCTCAATTTGGGGATGATTTCGCCTATGTTGCCTCTTTAGGGAGGGAGTATGAATCGCAGTAGGAGTAAATAACCCATAAAAGTCTATGTGAGATTGGACACTAGCGAGGGCTAGACTTACACAAAACCAAGTTTGTTGAGCATATGCAAATCTCTGCGAGAAAGTGACTAGATGAAGAGAAATTAAAATTAAAGAAGATGCCAAATTTAATACCTCAGAGCAGGGAGTGAAGCAACAGTACAAGAAGAGGCAGTCAGCGAATAACCCTAAGTAATACTGATATGTACCAGAGCCAGAAGATTGGTCTTGAGCACCTGCCGATGGTCTTCATCAAGAACACCAGACATATGGGCTGGCAACGAGCAAGGGATACTAGGTGGGAATTGCTGAATCATACCCGCTATCAAAGCCATCAGTGGAAGATACCAATGGGACATGCCAGAAATGATATTGTCATGCAAGGAGCAAATGGGTTTTGCAAGCGAATACTATGAGCTTCTTGGAAGCTGGAGCAGAAAGAGCGATGGAAGCTGGGAGAGGCTTGAAGCTTCGTGGCCCAACTTTGAAAGAGTTGGCTGGCAAAGCAAAGATCATAGGCTGCGATATCCTGATCTAGGATGTTTTCAAGATTTTATAAACTCAGAGCTATGGACAAAGCCTTGTGACTTGGGCCATTAATTCTGCATAGGAAAGTTCAAAGTGTGCGCTGTTGACAATGGTTAATTTGGCGCCCAAGACAGTTGGCTTTGTATATTGACTGAATTGGAAGAGGAACTCCAGGTTTAAGTCCAATCTGGTGAGGAACGAATAATTGAGAGAAAAGGTCATTGCTTAAGAGGTTTGACAATAATATTAGGAGTATCTGCAAAAGGAGCCAAACCAAGGAGAGTTTTAAAATTAACACAGGAATTGATGACAGAGGAATAATTGGTCATGATTTATTTGAGACAATCGCTAACCTGGTTTCAGCAGTGTTGGTCTATTCCAGTAATTCCATGGAAGGACTGGCTACTGGTACTTGACTAGGAGTATGAGTCCTGGAAGAACCATAGAAAAGGTTTTGGTGTGAAGATCAACTCATCCGCTGGAAGAGCCGAAATTCTTGATCAGACAAGCTATTGAGCAGCTGTTGGTACCAAGATTTGGAATTTGACATATGAGCTGTATGAGAGGGGGATGTCAGACTTAGATTATGGTTGACATTATGCATTCTGAAATCAATTAAGCTCCAATTTTGGAGAAATTAATCTCAAATTTAATGGGATAAGCTCTCCAGAGAAGAATTAAGAATATGAGCCAAGATGTTATTAAGAGAAAATAACAAGGGCGACCATAAAATAAGTATTCTTAATTGAGCCTCAAAACAAACATCAATTGCAAGAGTCTCCTGTCAAGAAATAGGAGATGAATTGAGGAAATGAGGACATCATACCACAAACCTTAATATGACAGTGGGTCATATGCCCTGATGGGGGGAAAACAAGATACAAGGATTAATATCATCATAAGTAAATTAAACAGCCCATCAAGGAACTTTTCCCTCTCATTTCAACCACTTTTACACAAAATTTAATTTAAGTCTAGGTTTTGTTTAATAACATATTGATGAGATCAGTTGGCGCCCAATGTCAGGGAGAAGTTGGATGAGTAATGTTAAGGGCAAAGGTGTAGGCCCCACATCAGTTACGTTTCATAAACGCCCTGGTGTATCCAGCGGAATAGATAAAATTTAAAGTAAAAAACTGGCAGTTACCATTTCCCCAGAAATTTTGTCCTGGAAAGCGTGCTGCAACTAGTTCATTAATATACCGCACTCCCAACCACTATTGTTGGTGGAACATAGGGTGAATGTTTTCCTGGATATTCAGCAAACGGCGCTTTGGGAAATGTTTTGTGGAGATGTACACACACATTTCCCAAATGCGGTGTACGTTGCACCTCACTCCATGCCACGCAGTTGGCTTGATCTTGGATTCAAAAAAGAAGCGGCAGATGAAGCCACAAAGGCGCAAGTAGTAGTGGACTTCACCAGATATTTAACGGGTTTTTAAAATGAAGCGCACCTGATGGACTAAATTGAACCAAATTTTTGTAACTTTTGACTTCCTACCTACTACGGTCAAGTGAACCTTGCTGGAGCACCACCTGAAGGCTGGGCTCACCATATATTGAGAAACTTAATCCTTCAAAATGCAGTGCTTTACGCTCATGCCAGACCTGTGCATGGGCAAATTGATTGCTGTTCTCACCCCATCCGCAGGGATAGTAGACGATTTGACCCAAATCCCATGTATTACTTATGTTGAGATCGATGGGCAAAACTCCCATCTATTCAGGGTCACTGTGGATAGCGCGCCTACTATCTGCACTTTCTGTCGCACTTTTGGCCACAAGGCCCATACCTTCCCCTCCAAGGAGGTCATTACTCAAATGAAATTATCCTGGATGCAATGTGCGGTGCAGAACCTACTACGAACTGGCACTAGACACTGATTCAACCTTCCCATGGGGAGCGAAAGGCTGCATCATACTAGTAAAACCTGTGTCTCCACAGGAGCATAAGATGGCCAAGCAGGCCCGCAAGGCGGTGGCCAAGAAGGCGGCAAGACTGCATCCATGATCCTGCAAGCCCAGCTCCAAGAGGACATTGAGACATTTGCAGCGAGAGAAGCTCAAGAATCCTTCCACCAATCATATTGGGACGTCCAACCCGATTGGGCCACCCAAGCTGAAAACCCAATGTGTGAGTTGGTTTTACCCAGCCAATGCGCCCAAAAATTGATTGGGACCAAGTCACTCACCAATATTCCTACCAAAATTCCAACTCCAAGTGATGATGTACTGAAAATGCACACAAAGCCAAAAACTCGTTCCACAGGGGGAAAAGCAGAAGGCAAAAGCCAACATGAACCCCACAGCTAAAGCTTACCATACTGAACCATACTCTATATCACAGAATACCCGCTCTGCCAAGCAGCGACATTATAAAAAGAGAAGGCTGAAGGGCTCAGGTGCCCTTCCCCTCACACTTAAGGTGCGATGGTAGGAGGCTTTACTTTAGGCATGTTGAACATCGCTGGACTCAAGGCCTCGCTGTCCCGGGCTTGAAACTGAGTTTTTACAAAATAATTTACCCATGGACATCCTGTCAATTCAGGAAACCCACTGCCTGCGCAGTGCTGAGGTATCATGAGCAACCATGCTCCTCCCTTCCCTTTCCTTTTGGTCTACGCACTTTGGGGTGCTTGTTTTAGTTAACCATAGTTTTAAAATTTTTTTATCAAAATTGTACATAAATTGCTGCGTCCTTGTAGTCACCTTTTTGTGGGATGACAAAGTGCAAGCTGTGGTTAACATTTAAGCCACAACCTGCGCACAAGATTATTGGAAATTTTTCTTGGCTGTCAATTCCCTTCCGCTACCCCCAACCCATTTGTTGTTGGTGGCATGAACTTCTGGATGAACCCAACCACATACTTTTGGCCCTAATCGCCTACACCCCACAGGGGATGTTAAACTTCGCGTTCTCAAAGCCACCCTAGGGTTGTTCAATACTCTGCCACATCATGCTCCACTACATACTAACATATCATGCCCCACATGCACAACGGCCAACTAAGGTCCATGACCTGCATTGACCTTATTCTTGTGCCATTGAAATTTCAAACCCAAATTTCCCACTTCACCATGACAAAATTAATTTCTCCGACCACAGTATGGTATTGGTTTCCTTCCTTTTGTCCATTCCAGTGGCCCAGGCGCTGAAGTGGTGAAAATTCCGCCCCACCAAGATTGCATCACCAAGATTTCCTTGTGGGTGTATCTGTGACCTCGGCTCTGGAGTTTATTGCACCATTATGTGCAGACCCAATTTCTACCTGGTCAACCTTTAAGGCAAACACAATCCGTCAGGCTCACCACCTATCCTCCCATAACTCATGGGCTGCCTCAGCTGTCATTTTGCGCAGCTGGCAGAAGTGGACCACCTGGAGTCTAACATCCCCGCTGCAGGCTACAGCCCAGCTTGGGGTTGCAAGTGGGTGGAAGTGTCTTCCCACCTCAATGCACTGGTAAGACAACACAAACATTGGGTTTGCGTTCAGTATAAAGCAAAACATATAACAGCAGGTGATACATGTTCCGCTTACTTTTTTCAAAAATTCTTTGCACCGTGCTAGAGTTTGGCCTGCACACAGGTGCAAAGGCTAGACTGCTCCGTCATGGATACACCAGCTGAAGTGGCAATTGAGATACAAAGTTATTACTCTGAATTATATTGATCTGATCCAATTCTGCCAGCCAAAATTTTAAAAATTTTCTCAAAAGTGCACACATCCACACCATTTCCTGATTCCCAGACTTAGTGAATTTGATCACTCGGGACAAACTCTTGTTTGCCGTTCATGATGCACCATATAGAAAATTCCCAGGCCCAGATGACATCCTTTATGAGTTCTATAAGAAGTATTTCAGGAATTTTCTCCTTGCTGCTTGCCTCTCTGAACCAATGCCTTCTGGAAACGTGCCTCCTACCTGTAGGGCAAGAGGCCTTCATTATTACGTTGTACAAGAAAGGGAATAAGCTGGGCTTGCCAACTGGCGCCCCATTTCAATCACTAACAAAGACACAAAAATTTTACTAAAATTATGGCTAACCGTCTAGGGGTTGTTGCCTCTGCTCTCATTTCCCCTAAAAATTTTGTAATATCCCCAAAAGGTCTATTTGGAACAATATACACACGGTAGCCAATGTCTGCCAATCCACGGCTTATGGAGCACTTGTGCTTTTAGACCAGCAGAAGGCCTATGATAGAGTCAACTGGGATTACCTCAGAGCCAGCCTCCACAAGTTCCACCTCCCTTTTCGTTTCATTACTTGGGTAATATTGCTCACGGAATCTGACAATGGCTGTGCATGGCACTGGCTTCCTCACGAATGTAGTCCGCCCTCAAGGGGGCCTACGCCAAGAAGACCCTCTTAGCCCACTCTTATATGGCTTCAGCCTTGACCCACTTCTTTGATATGTGAATGCCCGCCTTACTGGTATCCATGTGCAAGTCCAAGCACCAATCAAGATGTTGGCATTTGCAGATGACTTTGTGGTTGGGGTGTCTAACAATCAAGATGCATGCGCGCTTGAGGATTCTATCCAAGTTTACTCCAGGGTAAGTAATTCTGCACTTAGCGCCTATAAAACTGAGATTGTTCTCCTTGGTAAGTATCAAGCCCGCTGGTCCTCAGTGCCCCATTTCCCACCTGCCTCGTCAACTAGCTCACAGGGTTACTTGCCCTGTCCACCCCACTCCAACCCACTCGTACTCCCCTTAGTGCCACGCCTCACCGTTGGCCCTGTCCACCATTTGGGGGTGTGACTGGAGGCAGGAGGTTACGCCTCAACGGTAATTGAAAACCATATTTTAGACAATGTTACAAAACTCATAGCCTCCTTAAAGCCCGCCACACCTCCCTAACAGGCAGGGTAGTGTTAGCCAACTCTATGATCCTCTATAAAGTTTGGTTTGGGGCCCACGCCATCGCTTTCCCCTCTTTTTCTTCAAATCATTATACGCCCTTCTGTAAGGGTGGCTTTGGTTAGGCCGCCCACCGCGGGTGCGCCTGGATGTCATGTTTGGCCCTCACCATAGTGATGGTATGGGCTTGCTCACTTTGAGGCCCATGCTTCCAAAAACCTTGGAACTTGGATCGCTGCCATCACTAACCCTACAATATCAGCCCATCACTGGTCCCATGCGTCCCACTCCATCCTCTCCCACGCCCTGGGACTCAGCAATCCTACCCACCCCCACTCTAAGTTAAAGTACCTTTCCTCACATCCTTCTGCTGCGGGCCCACATGGGATGTCGCCCCACTTCAAAAGGATCCTCCTCTCCATGTGGAGCGATGAATGGAGAATTTGCATCTGTGGGAACACCGCCCAGAGGGGGAGCTCCTCTCCTCGGTTCACCAGGGAAGTACAAGGATTACCCATTCTGAACGGAGCAATACCCATGAGAGCCCCTACCATGTCCAGGGTGGACTACCTGGACATGGCTGACATCCCATGCCCCCTAGATACCCAGAAAGCCATTTGGAAGTACGCCCATCACCCTCTTCTGCAGCCACATACTTTATTCCCATGTGTGGCGCTGCTTGAGATGGGTATACCATACTGCCAAACGCTCTAACTTCTTTGCACTCATCTTGCATCAAGTGTGGCCAGTATGGAATGCTGGTTCACCGCCTGAAAGAGTGCCCTCCATCAAAAGCGATACTGCATGAGGTACAACGTCTATTTCACCAGGATCAGGCACAGCCCTTCAGCCTGTCTAAGGAATTGCTTGCTTTATCTATGGCTTCCCCTATTCAACCCTCCCTCCATGCCTTGGTAGTTGCAATAGCTATGTGGACTATCCACACGATTGTCCCATATGCTACCTCAGGATCCACTCTCACCCTCCAGGAAGTTATACGCCGATTCTAGTCGCACCTTGTGGACCACTTTCAAGCGTGGATGTTTGGGTACCACCCGCGCTGTCACTGCCAGATAGTCTCATCCTGGTTCCCAGTTTGGTTCATCGTTTCAGACTCCTTCCTACATACATTTTCAATAGTGGCGCAAGCCCATGCACACGTAACCCCCCTTCCTTCTCTTGGAGTTCCCACTGGCAACAGGAGATAGCATCTGCTTCTCTGGGGTGCCCTCCTCTCGCTGAAGTTTGTTTCAGTGTTTAGTATCTTATTGGAAGTGTCCATCCCCTGGTCAGCCTTCCCCAGAAAATTAAAATTGATTAACCCAGCATGACAGAAGGTTGTGGGGACTGCTCTCTGAGTAGGCGTTAACAAAGAGGAAGAGGAATAACCACATGCCAAAGGTCTTCCTGAGCAGCGTTGAGTACTCTTTGATCATACTCCACCTGAGCAAATGAAGTATTTGACCAAGTGTCCAAAGCAGTGTTCTCCTGACCCAATAGTTTATCATTGAATATCTAGGCAAGAGGGAGATGTTTTGGGATTTTTGCCCATATTCCCAGACAACTAGATTACCTGAGATCGCTAAGGGATATTTCCCTAATGTGAAGTGAATTGGATATTGGTTGACCCTAAGTTTGGGGTAATTTTGTTTGGGGATTTTAGGTTATTCGCCTGGGTCTGATCTTTCAGGGATCAATCCAGACAAATGCTTAAAATCTCATCAGGCAGAGTTGCCAACAAAATAGGGGCATCTGATAGTTGATCAACTATCAGGTGGACTAATTGAGATCAGTCAGGATTCATCACTGACCAATTATGAATTTAAGGATCAAGTTGCGAGGTAAGTGATGCCACCTGCAACTAGCGAATCAATCAGTTGGTTTGTGATCTGCCTTAATGGGTAACATTTTTCATTATCTAAGCTGGTTGCTTGCCAAATATGGTTGTTTCTCTGGGTTTAAGATGAAAAAGTTAGTGACACTTTTCTGACTCTTTCTGTTTTAGGTTTTGAGGATGTACAATGACGGAAATTTATCCAGGATGGGAAGACCATTACTTCTGATATGAGGATGGGTAATTCAATAGCAATGGCTGCCATTTCATTAAGGAGGTGCCACTTAAGGGTCTGGCCTCAAATTCCCTACTATAATTTCCTTAAAGAATTTACTAATAAAAAAAACACCACTTTACACAATTTAGGAAGAGATAAAGATCAGCTCAAATCTCCATTTGGTGTCACCCATCCTGGGGTTGATAGATGTGATAAGAAATTAATCAGCCAGGTAGACTGAGATCCTTTTACAGCAGGAAGACAACACACACCACTTTACAGACGTATTAAAGAGTATTATCTTAATATACTTCATTATAATCCATTTTGAGTTCTATTCTTTCTCAAAATTTTTTTTGCTGTGTGCTCTAATTGGGAGACTCTTTAGTATAAAGACTAAGGATCTGAGTGGGATCCAGAGAAGAAGCTGAATCGAATTGGGGATTTCTTCTGACAGTGTGTCAACAAAGAGAAATTGTAAACAGGGATTTGAGCGCATATGGAGTTAGGAGGTACCAGGGAATAATCCCTATTCAAGACATCATAAGTATGTTGAGAGGATATACTGACCAAGTGTTGGACCAAATTATAGTACTTCAATTAAACTAAGATAATAGTCGCCATACTATTATTAACAATTATATTTCACTATCAAACAATGCGCAGAATTGAACAACAACTGAACCTGTTCAGTTAATATTTTTATAGGGATTTAATCGAAAATAATTAGAAAACCTATAAATTTTAAAACTATGGTTTCAGGAGCGTTTAAGGGTTCCCTCTGGACCAATTAACTTGTAATTATCTAAAAGAACACCATGATGGCATAAATTGTAGGGCACCCCATAAAGGCAAAGACTTTGGAGTTTGTCTTCCATACATATAACTGGAAAGGATGGCTGCACAGATGACAAGGTATTCAAAGGAGAGCTTAGTTTGCAATAGTATGAAACGAAGTTCTTCAGCATTTCTCTATATTGTTGGTACCAGTCCAAAGAGCATTGAAACCTTGGACTTCCATCTCAGTCAGTTTTATTATAAAGCTTCTCTTGTTGGAGGAGCAAGATGTTATCATGGTAGTGGTAGACCAGTTTACTAAGCTCGCCCATTTATATTCCATGTAACACCACAGTAACAGCGGCAGGGATGGTTAAGAATTCGTTATAAATATTTTTTCTCCATGGGGGACCTCATGAGATATTAGTGACCGTAAACCACAGTTCACGTCAGTATTTTGAATTATATTGTGCAAAAGTCTTCAAAATCATCCATGCCATTACTTTGCATATCACTACCAATAAGATGGGTAGACAGAACTAGTTAACAGTGCCCTGAACAGTTCTTGCAGTGTTACACTTCAGCTGACCATTTTGATTGAACTTCTTTCCCATGCCCAAATTAGTTATAACAACGCCCAGAATATTTCAATTGGGCGTTATCCATTCTTTGCCAACTATGGATTTACACCCTCTCATAAAACGCAACCCAAAGGTGGTTAAGGTGGAAGCAGTGGTTGACATCTCCAAATCCATCAAGAAATTACACAAATGGGTCAACATCAATTTTTAGCCTGTTGTGAAGATTTATAAGAAGAGCTCCAATGGTAAAAGTTGGGTGGGTCCAACATACAAGAATTGAGATTTCGTGATGCTTGATGCCAAAAATATTATTCAAGCATCCATGAAAAAAACTTGGGCTAAAGAGGATAGATCTTACCACATTTTCAGGAAGGTTTGTCATGCCTCTTACCTGTTGGATCTCGCCTCATAATTTTGAATCTTTGTCATGGTTTATAGAAGCAAGCTGACCTTGTTTGAGGCCCCCCTCCAGAGACCCCAAAGTCATAAACTGTGGATGTGACACCTGGTTGTAAAAATAGGAGCCTTAGCTTACTGTAGTGTAGGGGAAGACTTGAGTACTGATGTTGTGGAAAGGATTTAACGCCGTAGAGAATAGTTAGGTTTTAGCATGCAACTGTGTCTATGTACAAGAGCTCATTGATGCATTCCATGAGCATTTAAAGGAGGCAGAAGGGACAAAGTATAAACTAATCTCGTCGCCATGAAGCTGAATCCCGTCTGCAAATACTTTTTCTTGGATAACGCCCTTGAGGAAATGTAGCGCCTCGAAAGACAGAGGTTAATGTCATGGTTAGCAACATTATTTTGGAGAATTATTGTGGCAAAAAGCTGAGCGGAGTAAGGCCAAGGGTAGCAAGTTGATAAACTTTCCTACCCGGAAAAACACCCTAAACTAACGCTGGGTAAGGCCAAACTATGCCTGAGTTGGTTCTAGGGGTACGCGTAATGGGAGGATGAGAGTTATATCATGTCATTGAAATGCACTAGCTATTTTCTTGTTTATGACGATTGTTATGTTTGTTTTAAAATGGAACGTTGGTCCCATCTAATTTACAATATTGCCAAAATACAGCAAATTTTGCTTCAGTTATATATCTGAGTGAAGTCCTACTTGAGTTATAGAAATATGATGGATTCTAAACTATAATTATTTGTTGTGTTGGGTGCATGCTTAGATCAATAAAAAATGAGCCCCCAATTTTTTAAAGTAGTTGTTAAGACCAAACTTTTTTGTGGGTCGACTTTTTTTATAGAAACCCGTTTATTTTTCAAATATCAGATGAACCCTTAATTAGACTTCTTTGCAGACCTCCTTGAGGAAGTTTTGTAAATATAGATCACTTTATTTTGTTTAATTTATCTGGGATTTTATTCCTCTTGGGTGAGCCTAGACCCTTTCAGATCAAGGCACCAAAAAACCAAAACTCTGTTCTGCACATTTTGATGGACTTCTCCCTGACGCTATTTTAAGTCCTCAAAATTTTAGTATACTAGTATTTATACAATTTTGTACACCCGTTCCTTGGTACTCTGGGTACTGTCACCCTTTTCAGGTGCCCTGTTTCCTCTGTTATTAGCATGTTTTCCACTAGTTGTGAGGTTATGCAGTCACCACCAACTCATAGGGAAATAGAGAGTTACAGACACTCTCTTGACAAGTATAGAGTATAATTAGCAGCTTAGTGGTTAATTAGTATTGCTTTATGTTGACAGTTGAGAAGGATACAAGAAGCTTCGTCAAATGAATTATTTTAATTAGAATTGATGGTTTCCTAAATTGGTTTACTATGTAAGTTATTATCTTAAAATGTGAAATACTTCCAAATTGACTGAAATAACAACCTAAGGTTCTCAATTCTTTTGACAATGCCCATTAGAACAAATCATTAGATTATTGTCGCTATGTTGTAATTCTTATCTTAAATAGCAACGCCAATTTCTATTTGCTTTGATCAAAGAGGCTACAAATTATGATGAGCCTGATTCAATGGACAGAGCTCAGTTAATTGGTTCCTCTTATGACTTATGTTACTTTAACTCAGCCAGATATCGTTGTCAAGGAGGAGCTTCTTATAACTATGGTGATTTCAGTTAGTTTCTCTTCTACAATTTTTTTCTTGTTCCTCTTTGGTTTCTTGAATAGAGAAATTTAGTTATATATTCATTATCAAATATCTGAGATTTATGATGTTGGCCTTGTTTAGAAAGGTGTCTATTGTTAGAGTCTGTGTTTTTGCTCAGCCATTTCCAATTCCCTAGGGATATTTTGCCACTTTTTAATCTAAAGAAAACTATCATCAAGGCCTACAAGTGGCATAACTCTGTGGCAAAGTCAATCTCTATTTTAGTCCCATTCACAATGGTCTAATTTCTAATACTTACATCATGTTCTATATTTCCTCCATGCCACATTTCACAAATAAGATTATTACTACTTGGGCGTTAGCCTTAAACCATCCTAATTATAGCACCTCAATGGACGTCAATACTTATAATGGGCAAGATGCTTGGTTCTAAACTGAAGTCATGAATGCTTATCAAGGAAATCCATGATGATAACTTGGACAGTCACTAATCCAAGATGGCCGTTGTGTGCAATTTTATGTTGATCCACCAAAACAAATGCCTATTAGGAGTTTTTTTAACAGTTCACCTCACCTGAAATGTGTGATAAGGTGAAACTCATTGGGCCATTTATTCTTTCCAGGTTTGTATGATTATTGGTGTGATTCATATAGTTTTACTTGTTCTGAGCATGTGTTTTCTCCAAGATCTGGCTTGACTGGGCTAAAATGAGAAGTTTACCTACGCACCTCTCCCTCTTAGAGTGGGAGAAAGCTGCCATTAGCACTAGAACGTTTAGCTCTGTGTCAATAGAACCTTAATTTTAACTTCCCATTATTATGACAGGGTTTTAATCACTCTGAGCAACTGTGAGGCGAAAATTTTGAGCGAATGTTCCTCCTCAAAAGCACAAATAATAATTTTTATTTGGTTTTCAGATAATTGTTTTTAGTTGATTTATTATAAATTATCTTGATTTTTATTATATCAAAATTTATACTTTCTCTGTCTATTTTTCTCTCCCTATCTTTTTCATTTTACTTTTTATCTTTTTTTGGTATTTTTAGTTTTTTATAGGCACTTTAAATTTTTATTAAAAACTTGTAATGAACTCATTTATTTAATATAATTAGAATCATTCTCCCTAATTATATAAAGAATATTGAAAAATCTTGATAAACCAAATGGACCTTCCCAGATAAATTTTACTTTTAAATTTCTTCTACCCATTAGTATTAAAGTATGATACTTCAGCACCTATTTTAACTTTTGGATGACCATAGTAATTTTTGTGATTGCTTTCATGTTGGAGCTTTAAGTTTAATTATTTAAGCTTGGACTTGAAGTTTAATTATGATATCTATAAGCCATTTAATTAGGGGAGGATACCCCAGTGGTAGAGTATGGACCCTCTACCACTGCCTCCTGAGTTTAATCCTGGTAATGGACCTTGGGTAGGGGACGATTTTGACTGTGTTGGCTTTGCATACCAATGCCCTGATCTGAGATAGCAAATAGCAAAGGCGGTACATGGAGTTCCTGGCCTATCATATACCGCGCATGGAGGATTTCAGGTTTTATCCTCCTTTCCCATTTCCTTAACTTCCCTAATCAGTGCGGTATTGTCCCCAGGTCAGCCCACCACAAATAAAATTTAAAATATAAGCCGTATAATTACTATGGATTTGTCATAATGTTAGGGTCTTGCAGAATGTAATCTAGTTACAGCAGTAAGGCTGGATGCTTTCCATATAGCGACTGAAATGGATTACCTTACTAACAGAATGGTAAGTTATGGTGTATAAAAACATGGTAAACTAAGATAATTACATAAGTCAGAAAGTTCATGGGACGTCAAACTCATGAATATATAGCCAATGTTCCATTCACTTGTTAATAACTTCGTTGGTTTCATGATGGTAAGGAATAGTATGCATTACAATCCATAAGCTAATTGAGCTTTCTAGAACATTGGTCATGAAGTTGCTTCCATTATCTATCAAGATAAATTGGGGAAGCCATGATGATGCATAATTTGTTACAAGACAAAAGTGGCAGTGTTTTAGGCTCCAACTTCCAGAATAGCCTTTGCTTCAAACCATTCTGTTATGTGATTAAGTAACATGATATTGTACTTCTCTTTCAGAAGATAATTTTGTTGGGTCCAACCTACTTCTATTGACACAGGTTTATATGAAAATTTGGTACAAAAACAGTTGATATGAGGTGCTTTTTCCATGAGGCCTTCTCCTTGACATTTTATGCAAAAGCTCAGGGTCTTATAGATGCCAAAAATTTATTAACTCCCTGTAATAATGTCGCTTGAGCTGCTCCATGGTCTTCTTATGTCCTTCATGACCAATGGTCTTATTACTGCCTTGAGAATATCCATTTTAGTTGAAGGTAGACGGAAATTAAACTTTTTTTGTCAATAAGCACATACACAAGCCAGTTTCTATCATAGGTTTTAGGTTAAATCTAGGAGAATTTTTACGGGTTGTTCTAATATCCAGTTTTCCACTAATTATTTTCTGATATAAAGCTATATTTGGAAGGCAAAGAGTTGCTATAATTGGCATATGAGACAAAAAATTTCTATTTAGGTGTCTAAACCCTGACTGATGCTTAAATCATAGACATATTTTTGCATTTTAATTTACCATCAGTCAAAATATTTTTCTGGCTTATTTTAATTATCTAGTTAGCTTAGAAACTGGTACTTAATGATGGTGAAATGGGTCATATATAGATAGACTCATAAATGCTTAGAGTCATGGATAATAAACAATAAATCTCACTTTGTCACAGTATAGTTACTATGGAGATATCTTTTTAGTATAACTACAATAATTGAAAATTGTACTTCATATCTTTATCAACATAGGACAACGCTGCTTCTACTGTCACTAATGATGTATCATCATGAAATATGAGTTCAGTCTAATTTAGGTTTTATAGAACAAATACTAAAAAGAGGCCATAGAGAAGCTGACTAAAATTTTATTGACATGCTGAATCCTATTCAGATTATACCCTATTCTTGAAAAGTATATGATCATTTTCCTGACATGTGAAAAAGTAGGAATAAACTATTTCATAACTATTATGCTAAAAAAACTTGAATGTCCCGCTTATTTACGCCGTTTCTATTCAAAATGGCCTCTAGCTTGGCTAATTATTGGCCTGTACTTTATTTACCAATGAATAAATTTATCTCCGCTGGTCCTTGAAAACTGAGAATGCTTGTATTTAAAAATTAAAGTCACAGATAGCCTCTAGAAGACCTCCTTAGAAAATTTTCCAGATGGTCAGCAAAAGGTATTATTGAAAATGGTAATATAGTCAAGGTATACAAGCACACATGGAAATTTCTGGATTATCCAAAATCATATATATGGTCCTTCTGAAATATCAGAGCATTAAAGGGTCCTTATGGCATTCTCATTGGCTGGAACAAACCAATTGTATAGATACAGTGAATTTTTTTGTTCGTTTCTTGGGCATGTTTCTAACAACCAATAATTAGTCCATCACCAAAAATAATTTAGCTCTTCAAAGCCTGTCTAAGAATTCTTTAATCTATGGAAAAGGATAAAGATCCTCATTTTTACTAGTATTTAATTTATGATAGCTAATAACAACTATTAATTTCATCATTATTATTATAGATTAGGATCAGAGCAGCCCATTTACTTTTTGATGTACCAGAATAATTTAATTGAGGAGTTCCTTCATTTCTTTTGACAAAACCTCTTCTAATCCAATCTAATGCCTAATTGGGCGTAGTCAAATGTGATTATTTTCCCCAGTAAAGATGGTGTAGAGCCAGTCCTTACCAAATCTCAAAGTTGAAATCATTATTTGCAAAGTATCATGATATTTTATTGATATAATCTTGGCTTAACTTTCTTCCTAATCATTTGACTCCATAAATTACTAGACGTACAATGTAGTAAAGAATGTTGATGTTGTCATTGAGAAGCTCTATTTTGTACAAGGTTCTAAAATCAAAAAGGAAACATTTTCCATGCCAAAATGTGCAGAAAAAAAGTAACAATCTGGTGCCTTTTTACTAAATGTGTCTGATTCTGCAAATTTTCACACAGTATGTAGTCTTACTTATTCCCTGAAATCGGTATTTCAGGTTAAAAAAATAGGTTTGAGTTTTGTTTGGAATTAGGGCTGATGCTTTAATTTGTACAGTCGCCTGGAAACTTTTAATAATTTTTTTAGTAGAGACGATTAACTGCATTCCCAATTCCAAGGTTGACTCCTAATTGGCTCATAGTGATAGACCCTTGTATATAATTATTTGAGTGGACAGCTCTTGACCCATTTTTGTGACTTTTTATATATAGTAAAATATATACTTTACCCATATTCCAAGTTGATGAACAAACTAGGTCTCTTAAATAACAAACTCAATCTCCTTATTTAATAGAGCGGAATAGTACTATTAAAGATGCTTAGGGTAACGTCTATATGCCTTAAAGCCACCCCTAACCTTCTTATGAAGTCAGTGCTGATCAGGATACCTTAGTTATGGTTATAAAGACTATATCCGGCGCTGTTACCTCTAAGGATATATATCATAAGAGCAACGCACTATATGCCTCATTAACCATAGTATTATGTATCCCTACAGTACCATATATTTTTGTCATGGGCAACACTAACGCTATTCCTAACCTCTTTACCAACTTTGTATGCATGATATTTATAGGTGCCTCGCTGTCAATAAAAGGCTTTACAAGGACCTTATTCACAGAGATATCTGCATAATTAAATTTAGAGTATAGTTTTAAAGTTATTAAATGTAAAGTGTTAGAGTTGCCTTATATCAAGATTTAAGAATAAAGCAGACTACAGGTAAATTATTGGTCAAATTTTGTATGATAATGGATACTTGCATATCCTTCTAAGAAGGAAAGTCACTGGAGCTTCAGGTAAAAAGATACATTTCATGGTCCACATTTGTTTTACTTATGGCTTAGATACTTCAGTTTGACCTTATCAGAGATTTGTTATAGCTTTCAATTCTTCTTTATTGAGCTAGTCATAACCAGCTCTTTCACTTCGATCACTTATTTAATCAACTTCATAATGACAAAAAAGTTTTTATGCAAAGCCAGCTTTTTTGCCTAAACTGCTCCAAGCTAATGTCAACTAGATTGATGCCTGCTGCTCCTGCATGGGTCAGCGGTGCGCCATCGCCTGGTGTTTATCAGCCATCACCAAAATGCACCAAGAGTGTCCCAACTAGCCCCACAAACACTTCTAGTCGCTATGAATATCTCAGGACCTAGCCTGCTCACTTGCATGAAACCCAGGCGGTGCATAAAAGACCCATAGTGCTTTCTCAAAGCAACCTACATTCCAGTCTTTGGGTCAAGTATGAGTACTCTTCCCCTATTCAAGTGCAGCCATCATCAAGATGGCCAAGTCAGTTTATAAACTGCCAGTTTCATAGATTTCCGCCCCTTCAAGGGATAATTCACCTCAGCTTTTCTTGTGAAGCCCAAGCCATGATAGAAGTAGCACAGCTGCTCATGATATATTAAAATATATACATACCAACTATTTAAACTAACTTTCTGGATGAGGCCACACTTGCAGTCCAGTTTTCCAGCCTTCCCTCCATCTCTCCCCTAAACACCCACCATAAGCTCATGGAGGGCTAGTCTGGCTTCAGTGCTTACACCATGCTACAGTTCGTGGTTCCTAATGGAGCCAATCATCTCACTGGGCCTCATGCATTTGTGATGATCTTCCCTGTCATGATTACAATAGACTGGATTATAAGCCCTAGGTCGTTATAGTGGAACAGATGGAATCTGCCAAAAATTGATACGAGTAATGGTAATTTGAGCACCTCAAAATGAGGTGACATTGGGTTGTTGGGGAATCATCTCAGATTAGGCAATTGGGAAATTAATTAATAAAGAAGCAACAGAACCAAGGATATATGGCGAATTAAATTACTAAGCCATAGAAGCGGTAGCTTCTGAAATAACTACAATATAGTCGAGAGGAGATGATCAAGAGAGGTTGTTGTTAAGTAAGTTTTAGTAAGCGGAATAGTAAGAATCCGCAGTATTAAGTATATTAATAAAGATGTTGTGGAAGCAAGTGCTCCATATTTATTTGAAAAGTTTCGGTTGTTTTGAGGGAAACTAAAATCATATTGTTGGTCCTGATTGCTCAGTGGATAAACCCTGTGCAAAATACGTTGACATATCTATTGAATACTGCTGATTTTATAACAGTGGTGCTCACTACAAAGGACCCATTTATCAATTATAAATGATAAAAACTTAGTTGCTAGCTATGTCACATCAATGTTGTGTTGATAATAAACTACTTATCACTCTGGTTCAGTTGCTTATGCAGAACTGAAACTGGCTTTGGAAACTGTGCTGAAAAAACAAGATGGGCTGCTCCAGGAGATTTGCTACAATAAGCTGCCCCCATTCAATTGTGAAGGGAATATTCATGGGTTCTTTAAGTGATCTGAAATTGCAACTGAAGAAGTCTCAGATCAATGGAGAGTAAAACTGTTTATTTCTTCTTTTGATGTCAGAAGTGTTGACCAAGTCATCTGTTACCTTTCTGAAAAACTCCATTATATACCAAGAAGTCAAAGAGATGGTGCTGTGGTTGTTCAGCGGAACTGCAAAGATGTCATAGTGGAAGGATTAATTTTTGACCATCAGGTTTAAGCGGAATGAGACCATAATCACGTTTGCTGCGCGATTCACAGTGGAAGCTCATGTGCTATATTGTGGTTGAAATTTTATCTGAATCAAATGTGTGTATTGAGATGACTTCTGCTTTTTAGCCATACCATGAGTTACATAACGTTATGGCCCCACTGTTGGATGAATATGTACCATTACTTAAAATTGTTCAGTTCATGCGCCGTATATTAGTCAACTTCCCTCCACCTAATACCAATATGAATCATCCTGCTATAACTGCCATTTAATCTTACTTGGGGAACTTTGACAGTCCAGTTCACATTCCACCAAGCTATCCTCAGCAGTTAATATCCACCCCATACCTGCTTATTGTCCACAGCCCAACTGTCACCCTAAAACTGTTTATGCTGACCACTCTCAGCCCAACTCTCAAAGTAACTTGTTTCATATTAATCAGTGATGTGGGCCCTATAGGGTCAGCTGTTCTAAGTGCAGTCAACAGGGGCTTCTGGCACAATGGTGCTTAATTAACTGGTCTCTTGTGTACAGCCTGAACATTAAGGCCAGGGAAAAGTCAAAGCGGAATAGAGAAGGGACTCTCTATCTCCTCTATACAAGACGTCCCACCTGAACCCAAAAAGAATATTCAGCGGAAGTTCCCTTGCACAATGAGTCAGTTTTATATCAGCAGCCAGTTGGGGGGTGTATGTTTTGACACAAGTGCAGTCTGTGGCTATGTCAGAAGAGGGATCTCAGATGCAGGTTGCGCTGTATGCTTGCCAAGTGTTCAACTAAGTAACCCCTGAGAAGTTAGACCCCTCCTTGATGCACCTTTATTGCAAGAAGTAAGCGCCGCTTTCAGTCAATAATATTATAAAACAATAGCCCAGAATTAGTAAGGATATTGCGTGTTTCCTTAAAAACAGGGATTCCTTAAGTGCCCATGTTATAAACAGTCGAGATGCATCTTACTCCAAATATACTTACTGCGACCTGGTTGTAGCTAAGACCCAAGTCTGTGCCATCATAGATAATGGTGCCCCTGTCAATATAATCTCTACCAAATTTGGTGGCCAGGTTGACATTAAAGCTGGATGTGGAACACCAGATGGTATACGGCACTGCTGGAGTTGAAAATACGGTCTCTGAGGGAGCATACAGCGCACTTCCACAGAAGTTTGGTTCTATTGTCATAATAGCTCAAGCTATAATGTTACCAAATAGCAATTAAAATCTGTTAATTGGAACGGCCTTCTTGTGAACCAATAGGGCTGTCATTGATATGACAGGCGAGAATTTGGAGATATTGGGTCAGCGAAACCCAATTTTCTTGACCTCTAGTGGTGTGCCAAATGATCCAGTGCATATGAGGAATATAAATCTGGCTTACTGCGACGGAGTGATCTTTATGCATTACCATCAGTTAAAGGGCAAAACTCGGGCCCTTCCCCAACAAGTTTATGGGTATCAAGAGCTGCCGCTCAGAGCCGCTGGACCTATATCTATTCCATCTGGGCATCAGATTATGGTTAACACCGACTTGGTAATTGAAATTCCAGATGGACTCTATGGGGAAATTATTGGGCCATAACAACAATCAAGGCTTGGGCCCCACGTGGCCCCATGCCTTATATTACCAAGGCAAGGGGAGATCAAAGTTTTACTTGCAAATCTACAAATGGTATCACTGCAAATCCGCCACCACCAAATAGTGGCATATTTACACTTAGACCCTATTGAGGAGGTTCTTTCAGTTCATGAATCTGGGTCTCTGGAGGAATTTGGTCTGCCTTTCAAACCACAGCTCAATGTAATGGCATTTGTATTATGCGACGAGTTGATGGGGCTGTCAGAATTACAGAAGGATTGGGCTTTTGATTTATTCAAAATATAAAGAGATTTTTGCTGTTTTAACCACAAATTAGGATGAATGTGGAGGGTAGTTCATAGGCTGGACACTGGATATCATCCTCCCATAAGGTCAAGGCTGATCTGCTGATCAAGGGTGGCAGAAGAAGTAGTAACCGAGGAAAGCAATAAGCTATTAGCACAAGGGATGATTATACTATCTAAGAGTCCGTTGGCTTCACCCGTTCTAATTATTAAAAAGAAGGATAGCACCAACCATGTAGTAATAGGCTACCTAAAGCTCAACAGCATCACCAAAAAGTACTTTTATCCCTTACCACGGATTGATGATGCTTTGGATTGGCTAG
Source organism: Massospora cicadina (assembly GCA_022478985.1). NCBI lineage: Eukaryota > Fungi > Entomophthoromycota > Entomophthoromycetes > Entomophthorales > Entomophthoraceae > Massospora > Massospora cicadina. Next base: position 131,597 of record JAKSZP010006681.1, on the reverse strand, counting down.
GAGGAGCTCAGTTCTTTTCAGCTATGGACCTGATCTCAGGCTACTGGCAAATCAAGTTGTCACCGGCGGAGAAGGAAAATTGCACTGTAATCACTTCCAAAAGTCTTTTCCAACCGACCCAGATGCCAAAAGGGCTGTGTAATGCCCCAGCTACGTTTAAACGGGTGATAAATACTATTCTGGGGGAGCTAAAACTGTTGCATGTCCTCATATACCTTAACAACATTAATGTTTTCTCCAAAACCTTCTCTGAACACCTCGACCATCTAGAAGCTGTATTCAACAAGCTCGCTGAGGCCAACATTAAGATCAAACCCCAGAAATGCCACATCTTTAAGGACCAGCTGGAGTAACTGGGGTTCGTGGTTGATGCTACAAGGCTGCAACCTCAACCAGCCAAGGTGGAAGCTATATGTAAAATGACTCCATCCAATAGCAAGTGGGATATACAGGTCTTTTTGGGAATGGTCGGATATTATCAGCGCTTCATCCCTAACTTCAGCTGTATTGGGGCCCACTCTTTGAGTTATAAAGAAGGAAACTACGTTTGAATGGACGGAACGTCAGCAATGTGCTTTTAATACACTTTATCCGGCGTTAACCAGTGCGCCGGTGTTATGCTATCCCAATTTTGAAAAGATTTCATTGTTCAGATGGATGCATCCCTTACCACTGTAGGGGCAGTCCTATCAAAAAAGACAAGGAAGGAAAAGAGCACTCCGTAGCATACTATAGTCATATTTTGAACAGCCATGAGCACAAATATACCATGACTGAGTGGGAGTGATTGATGGTGATCTACGCCTATAAGCAATTTTGGGTGTATTTACATGGGGTGAAATTCAAAGTTGGTATGGATCATGCCTTATTACGCTGGTTACAGAATCCTAAAGATCCTTAAGGGCGGTTGGCCCGATGAGCTCTTAAAATGCGGGCATACAATTTCAAAATTCTTCACCGACCCAGAGCAAAACACCAAAATGCTGATTGTTTATTGAGATTACCCATGATTACAGTTATGGAAGATCTGACTGATATAATGCTTGACAAGATGCTTAGCGGCAGGTATGACGATGGACCACCTCCAGTCATCAAGATATTGGATGTGATAAGGGCCAATACATTCCAGAAAAATTAGGGAATTATATATAAGCGGATAGGAGACACTACCATTTATATCCCAAGACTTTCCGCTCGCCCATCTGTTTTCATGAGCGCACATAGGGCCATTGGGCATGGGGCATGCGCAAGACATTGGAATTATTGCGGCCTTAGTATTTCTGGGAAAGAATGATTTTCGATGTGCTTGACACTATCTCCTCCTGTCACCAGTGCCAGGAGGAAAAGCTGTTATGACAGAAGACCTCATACTGGTTAGTGAAGCCACACTTTGCTTGGCATACAATTTCCCTAGATGATGTCAGCCCTCTGCCAACGGGAACTTAATTGGTCCAAGTATATTTTGGTGGCAATTAACCACTTAACCCGGTGGGTAGAAGCCAGAGCAATATTAGACTTAGGGGCAGTCACGGTGGACGAATTTATCATGGAATGCATTATTCAGTCGCATGGCTGCCCACAGTTCCTACTTACAGATAATGGAGCTAACTTTACTTCTCACATTATTCAAAGCTTAATGAGCTGATGACCATCCACAGGGTTCTAACAACTCCATATCACCACAAGTCCAACGGAATGGTTGAACGAGTTAATGGGACTCTGTTGAACATACTCCAGAAGTTGGTTACTGATAGGCCTCAGATAGAAGTACCTCCTTTCTACCGTGGTGTTCACCTACAACATTAGCTACCATTCTGCCATGGGGAAAAGCCCATTCCAATTGCTTTAAGGATGGCACCCTGCTATGACCGCCCTCCTATATGCCTGCATAGAGGAAACTTGTGGAATGGATCTGCAACGCTATTTGACTGTCCTAACAAATACGCTGATTAAATTATAAACCAAAGCGTACCTGTTCAGCCTAGCCAAGAGAATCAAAAGCCAGGCTGCCAATCAGGTATGGCGGAATGGCCTAGCACAGTTCAAAGATTGAGACATGGTCCTATTCCATGATCAACATAGGTTCAGCTGGAAACACAAGCTGGCCAGTATCTGGATTGGGCTATTCGAAGTCATTGAGAAGACAGGTATAGATGCATATACTATCAAGGACCCTGCTAGCAGTCGGATCATCAACCAAGTGTATGCAAAGTTCCTATGGGCATATAAGCAATAGGAGCCTTATTATCCAGTAAAGGAGGGGGTAATGTCATGATTCCAATATGACTGGATGATAAGGCCTAGGTTGTTATGGCGGAATGGATGGAATCTGCTGAGAATTGATATGAGTAGTGTAATTTGAGCACATAAAAATGAGGTGACATTAGGTTGTTTGGAAATCATCTCAAATTAGGCAATTGGGAAATTTGTGAATAAAGATGCAACACAACCAATGATATATGGCGAATAGAACTACTAAGCCATAGAAGTAATAGCTTCCATAGTCACTACAATATAGGAGAGATGATATGATCATGAGAGGAAGTTGTCAAGTAAGTTTATAGTAAGTGGAATAGGAAGAATCCGCGGTATTATGTATATTAATAAAGGAGATTGTGTGAGAGAGTGCTCCATATTTATTTGAAAGGTTATTCTTTTATTTTGTGGGCAATGATCATCATATCATTGGTCCTGATTGCTCAGTTAGTCAAACCCTGTGAAAAATCTGCCAGCTTATCTATTGAATACTGCCGATTTTATAACATAACCCTTGTCAATATCGTCTTCCAGTGACAATGGGTTCTTCTAGTTGGCAGATAAACCAGTATGAATACTGGTCAGCCCTTGCCATTTCACCTTAGACAACGAGGCCAGCAGTGCTGACTGACCCCACGGCATGTCACCTGCGCCATTCTGGGATCCTTCAGCCTAATCCCCAACCAACGAAATAAATTATAAACTTAAATCAAAAGGTATATTAGGCAAAGGGAGATATTTATTGAAAGGGTAGCGCCAGGTATCTATACTATTTACAAAAGGGCTACTGCATCCACCGCTGACCTATCAGCTTTCTGCTTGTCCTTCCACCCAACCATTCTTTCATCCTTCCGCTGTGCTACTATCATCCCTGGCGTCGACCCTCTCACCCCATCTTTTCCAATGTCTGAATTTATTAGGTTTGGCTCATCCTAGGCCTTGAGTCACCAATTAGCCATATAAATACATATGTAATTAAACATCAAACCATAATTTGACTTAACAATAATGCGCTGGAAACATCTTTGGTTGCTTGGTTAGCTCAGGACATCTCATCTTCATTATAACAAATGTTTTGACTCGTAGTAATAATTGTTCAGATCACCTTTCTTGATTGTTTTGATTTTATAAATGAGGCTCTGGAAACAACCTCAGCCACCTCAAATTCAAAATAGTTGGGTTTCACTGACATTACTTAAAGATACAAATGGATCATCCTCAGCTACTAGTCGATGGTGATCCTTTTACTAATTCAAGCCAGTGATGGCTTGGCTCAATACTGACTTCAAATATAGTGGAATTCATAGATTGGCTCAACCCAATTTGTGGATCAACTTACCATGCAATCATATAACCATACGAAATTCAGTCAATAAGCTAATCCATTGGGTTTGGCAATTTCATATCAAATCTCAATTGATCATTGGAGGAATCCATCTGGTTAGTTTTTGAAACCCCTTATGCTGTGACACCCACTTCGTGATACCCCTGCGGTGTGATCATATCTACCACTGGTCATACCTTCTGGAATGCATTAAAACAGCCGCGCCATCTGTTCCTTGTGCTTCAAACTTGACCATTTAGTTTGCAAGTGCCCAGTGGCTTCCGCAGGATCTGCTTCGCCGCCCCCTGTCTGGCCTTAACCCCACAACTGTTAGAAATTTTTTGAATGAGGATCAAGTCTCCCCCACCCCACCCCTCAACCACAGTGGCCGCTGCTCCCAAAGCTCTGCTCAACTAATACTTGACTGCCAGAATAATTACTGAGCAGATTGAAGCACATGCGCTGGTGGATTTTCCATGGTCTACTGTGCGTGGCCAATCAGCATATTCCACCCAACCAAATTTCTGTTGCTGGTCCAGAGCTTTCATAAATCATCTTGAGCTTCTTGAATAGAATGACAATGAGGAATAAGCCTACTTGATTCAAAACTGACTTTGATTAGACATTCTGTTTCACAGAACCCACATACTTGACTCCCATCATCCATTTTCATTTTAACAATAGTCTCCAATATAAATAAACATTCATCAAAATGTTTGAGAAGCAACTTCTTCCCCAACAACTTCCTCCTCCTTCAAAAACTTCATATGGCTATTAAGCCAATTTGTAAGGGTATTCACATCTTAAAATTTCTCCAGAAGTTTCATTGATGAAGCGAATTATGATATTGAAGATCTTGCATTAGCAGCAGTGCGCGTATGCATTGTTGTGGCAAGATTGTCACTTTTTGATCACAACTACCCTCAAACTCGCAAATAATAAACCTTTAAGATGTGTGCCTGAACTTGTCACCTTTGCTGAACACCAAATTGCTCAATACGTCAAGGCGATGCACAATGCTGACCTCATTGATAAGGAGAAAACCCACCTACATCTCCTTCTGCCGCATTTTACTGACGCTCTAAACCCTTTTTGTCCGCCTTTACCATACACCTGAAGAAATTGTTACTGGACAAAAATTACTTTGGCCCTTTTCCACTTCTAATATAGATACTTAAGATACCGCCGATGCAACATGTTGAGTTTTTAATTCTATCTATTAATCCTTTTGTTTACCACACAGCAAATAAAGATGTGTATATGAGCACCTCCTGAGTTGGGCACTACTAGTACTATAATTAATACCCATAGCCATATATACCTCTTCAAGAACAATGCAATGTAGAGAATATTCTTCCAAATTATCAGCCATGAAAGTAAGTAAGATCAGGTGGATTGTCTTCAGTATGATTGGTGGAAGTAGAGTATCCTGCCTCTACTCCTCATGCAGTTTTCAAGCTTGTCCCTTTTTACCCTTTAACATTATTTTTGATTTTTCTATCAACACAACTCTAGCACTTGCATGAAAAGTGCCCCTATTACACTTGCGGCAAGTAATGTTGTTAGCCTGTGGGCATACAAAATTTTGTCTAGAATATTAACGTTCTTACTCTGATATATAAACTATTGCCATTTCTATAAGGGGGAATTCAACCACTGTTCATTATTTGTTCAATCATGTGCTGCAAAACTATGGCACATTAGTGCAAATAGTCTATGTTTCATTGCATCTCTATGGTTTGATAAAATGTGGGGAACATAATGTGATGCAATTCTTGGTAGGGATTCATAGCATGATTTATTACATCTTTGGCATCAAAATTGGTCATAGTTTTCAAGCCTATGATTAACTGGGATTTAGGGTAGAACCAGTAATTCAATCTTTGATATAAGCATTAAGGTTGATTTCAATGTTCAGGAATTTAGCTCTATGAGCTGCGAGTCTTCTTAAAACTAAAGGTTTAAGAATAAATGCATCTTTATTATAATTAACAGCCATCCATCTTCCAAATAGGCCATTATGAGTCACATCTGTGATAATCAGATGAGTTGATAGGGTAGAAGCCTGAAGTGGTCTGACGCTCTTCTCTTAGACATCTCAAAAACTATAAGAAGTATGAATGTTAACTTCTTTGTTGAATTTTAAGAAGACAAAAAGAATAAGTTGTCTTTACTAGCTCCATGGTTAGAGAATAAGTTTATCTTAACACAACCAGCAGATTAGTGTTCATAGGCAAAATAGGTTTTTGCATATAATTGAAAGAGTTTGGCGAGGACAAGGATGCTAAACCCTAAAAATGGTCTATCCACGTGAATTGTCAGTCTCATAGTCTGTAATGTTATCATAATATGAGGCAGGCTTTGCCTTGTGGTATATTTTTAAGACTAGGTTCTGACTTCTTTTTTATAAAATTTGAGATTTTGAAATAGGACTTTGGTCATTTATGGGTGTTATCTTTATCCCCTCCTCCACCAAAACTAGTTTCACATTCTCAACTCTCTTTTCTTCAAAGCTTTGATATCTTCATTAATTTGGTTTTTATAAACTTTGGACACAAAATCTTAAATAAGAAAGCTTTCATATCCTCCAAAATATTCGTAATTATTCTTTCATTGTAAAGTAAAATTTGCAATTTTAGCCTATCACTTGTTAGGGTGGTGTTAGTAGTTTGTAATTGAATTCTACCACCTATAGATTCGCTAATTCAGACATAATAAAAGATTTATTGTCATTTTTTTCAGGACTGGGGGTAATTGCGTAATTGTCTTAAAACCCTTTTTGGTCATCAATTTCTTGGCATGAACATATATATCCAGCTCTAAGTCTTTCATTTTGGATCCTTATGTTTTTTGCAATTTGGCTTGATTCAGAACTTGCCAATTTATGATTAAGGTATTTATAAGAGATTCTAAACTAATTCTATGGTGGTCAAACGTGCACTAACTCACCTCATTAACTCCGCTTTGAAAAGTAATTGTTTAGCCACTTTTAGACACCTTATTTTTACTAATCCACGAACTCACCAATATTGATGTGAGCAATCACAATGGTCCTGTTATTTGCCACTATGGCTTTATAAACTCCATCAAAACTCATATCAAAATTCTCCAGCAGGCTAACTTTGCTAATCTTTCATCCTCTTGACCTCAGCAAATATGCATAAGAGCAAGTTTTTGCCAAGCAAAGATTCTCTGAGAATGTTTTATAGACATCTGCATGAAGCTAACAAGTATTTGTTAGTATGAGCTGATTATACTATTGTTTCCATGCCAGGGCAGATATAGTTGCTTTGAGGCACTTTTGGTATTTGTCCACATCTAAAGCCTGGGTCTTGAGGTATTAAAAACCAAAGCTGGTATCAATTTATGATGAACAAATCAAGTTTTTTGAAAAGATGTCCACATCTCTTTAACACTGGCTTGAGTAAACTCAATTAAGTTTAGAGGCAACAATAGCCCTGTACCAGCTGAGATATATAGAGAAAGTATTCTCTTCTTCATTAAAAAGCGATTTGAAGTAGTTAAACCATATTACTGCTCATTTCTAGTATTCATTTCAATAGTGGTATGCTTTTGAAGAAATCAAAATGTTTATCACTGTGCTCCATTTTAGCTATTGAAATTGTGTTTTGAAAAAGCACCATAATATTAAGTTTTTAAATAAAGGTGTGAGGTTGAAATACTTAACAAGGAAATTGAGGATAACTCACCTACTTAAATAACTGCTCCTAACTGGGATGATAGCTAATTTTAAGAAGTCTCCAAAATTTGAATGTAGTTTATATACACTCACCATTTTAACTATACAAGGCAGCCAACAATTTAATGAAGACTCTCTGTCATCATATATAGAAATTTCTCCTACCACAATTGAGACTACTTCCTCTAGGCAGTCAAACAAAAAGTATTTAATTTTTCTTTTAAAAATCTTACAAAATGCAAACAGCCAAATGTGAATACATAATTTTTAATGAAGAAATACAATGTTTATGCAGGATGCACAAGATTTTTTCTTTATGAGTAGACTTTGATTTATATACTTTGAGGCTATCTCCTAACCATAATAATTAAATTAAAGGTGAGTTCTCTTATAACATTCTCAATCCTCTAAAATTCATGTCCTTGGTTATGATAAAAATTCCTAAAACATATATGCTAATTGGCTTACAAAAGCGTGCAAAAAATTCGTCCTGCTTATGGCAATATGCTCTTGTAACTAAGAGGATTCTAGGTGCAATATGGCACTTGTTGATGCATAATTGACCCAAAAAACCAGACCAGTAAATTGAGCTACATTATAACTTGGTGTATAAAAAGTAATTTTTCAAACACATATATAAAATATAGATTACTTTTTTAATATGGGAATTTGGTTGTAATCACTCAAAGTACTATAGTACGCCCATTTGAAATGACCTTTTTTAAGTACTTTTGTGACAGTTTTAAAAGAATGTCGTCACAAGTTATAATATATTCATAATATAATATCATGCACTAAATTGAAATTAAGATGAAAAAGATTTAATGCCATAAGAGCCGCTTTTAACACCCAAGTGTAAACCATCTTCTTGTTTTACCACAGATTTGAGGTGTGTTAAATAGATTGTTGATAAAATAATACATGGTTGTTTTAATAATTTAATTAAGACTATTACCTAGATGAGTTCTTCACAATCAATTTGAGCAAACCTTCAACGCTAGACAGGTGTTAACTCTCTTCCTTCTGATATGTGAATGTTTCTAGTATAATACAGACATGGGAAACTATCCTTCAACTATTATACTAAGGGTTGGTAACATCTGTGGAAAATTGGAAACAGGTCCTTCACTGGAGTGCTTAAAGACTTGAGAATCAATTGGACAAGGAAATCCTATATTTATCAACTCTAATCCCAAGAGTTAAAAAAGCCAAGTAGGTAAGAGAAAATTATCTCTACCACTCTAATCACAAGAACACTATACAAAATTGTAATATTATCTAAATATATTACAAATTGAACTGTATGATTTATCTAAATGATTTTTTATAATAAATATTAAGGGTATTATTATAAAGGTTACAAGTTAAAGTGACTTATTTTAAGAAATAGAAGAGTACTATTATGTGACAGTAGCTTGGAAGTTATATTCTATATTATGTATTCCCACATTAATCAGGTTTGTACCCACAACTACAGTAATTTCTGATCTAATATTAATTGAGTGCTAGTGTTTGACAACAGCTAGCCAGCAAGTCTTCTCTATTTTTGAAATCAACCTCAATCAGATATCTTCTTACAACCAATTGAATTCCCCATCACTCAAGGTACTTGAGATATAAAAAAGTTTACCTTGTCCACACTCTACAACAGATTTAAATACTTAAACTAGCTATATGATTTACTAAAAGTATGTTTTACTAATTAATATTTAAGGTATTAAATTAAGGAATTTGGCGACCAACTTTTCCATTGATGCCCCAATAGGAATAGCATCCATCACAAAAAATTTAGCCCTATGGAGTCATCCAAAACAAATGATTACTTCAGCTTCCTAGTCAGATTCCGCCACTGACTAGATCATGACCCCTCCTGGGTTAGATCTGGAGAGTGTGTCCCAACGCCTTTATTCAACTACAGCAGATTATCATTTTTTAAGCTAGCACCCTGTTTAGGTAATGGGACCTTTTACTCATTAATAGCAGGTCGCGTTGCCTTTAGGCTAAACCACAAGTTGCTGCCAATAAAAGCGTTGTCAACGCGCAACATTTGCCAACAAATCCTTATTGACTTGTGACAAACCCTGATTGAATTTGCAAAAGATAATATAAATTATTAACTTCATAATTTAGTAACCAAATTACTTGTAAACATTTTCAGGGATTAATTGATGGAACATGATTAATCCATCAAGTTGAATCTGGCGAATTAATTAACTTTCCATGTGGAAATAAGCTAACATTATGTACCATATCAATGATAACTCCCACATCTTCTATGAGTTTTCTTATAATAATTCGCCCTTAGTGGACAAAGCAGATGATAGGTATAATATATTAATCTGGATGAAGTGGGCATTTTGAAATCCCAACACATCCCCCCTATTGACCAGATTATCCAGAAAAGATGTAGTTTTTGGAGGCATACGGTCACTTCATTACAAGGCTTGAATCAGCCATTATGATTTAATTTGTTTTCTTCAGATCTAAATCTTCTTCTTTTCCTTTCTTGATGTATATTTTTTGTGCTTATTCTCATCAGCAAGTTTCCTCACTGTCTTATTTTCACTACCATATCCTATGAGTGTGGCTCTGTGGCAACACGATACACCAGGATTACTTTTGTTTTTCTTGCTGATAATACTCTCCTGAACGCCAGTTTCCCCCAGACTAGGGTTCTTATGACATTAGAGCATACAAGGATCTTCTCAGTCAATCTTTCTGATGAGTTTCTTTAAAAGATTATATTCCCACAAGTTGGACTTCTCACACCTTGAGGAGCGCAGATCTTAAAACTCACTTCCTTGTGCTCCAAATGGCGTACCCAGTTTGAACACAATCTGGCCCTACCAAACGTTTACATTATTTACTACTTTTGTCATAGTACATCCCCCTTCTCTCCACAAGAAAATAGAAGACGGAAACACCGCCATATTATCTGATCACGGCAAGAATAAAAACAGGTACTAATCAATATTTTTTAAAATTTTCTAATATTTTCTTAGACGATCTCCTTATAAAATTAAAATATTTTTATATTTTTTCTTTTATATTTTTTCTCAATAATCTTTTTTCTTATATTATTTTTTACATTTCTTCTAGATCCAATACTTTAAATATATTATCTATGGACAATTTTTTATATGACCATCACTGATGGTTTTTGGTATGTACGCAACTGTTGCCATCTTGGTGATAATTTTGTATGGATTCAACCATAGAGCGTCCAACTTGTTTCTTCTTCCAAATCCATGGGTACACAATAGTCTTCCCTATCCCCTCACATGATATTCCTTGAGCTCCATGCAATCTTGATCATTCTGCTGCTTTTCAATAGTTCTTCTCTTCACCAAAATGTCAAATGCCTGTGATTGTAATTCAATCGTAATTTGCCATTCAGGTTCAATTTGATCTGAGCTCAGCCCTGAAGCTGGGTTGACTGCTGAATACAAATTTGGCAGTAGTGAAGCACTTCATAAAGATAAGAGTTTAAACAGCGTTTTTAGTGCTACCATATGATGCTTGTTGCTATATGTGAAGATATCTGAACTCAGATAAGATCCTCTGCGGAGGTTTACACCACTACCAACTTTCTTAGCATAATGGCCAAAGTTCTTACGACTCTATCTACCAATTCATTTGTTTCTGGACGGTATGGAATGTAAAACACTCCTCATATTCCCAATATTTTGTTCAGTCATGGTATCACGTAGGACATAAATTTGGTTCTGTCATCTCTTAGTAATACTTGCATACTTACATAATGGTTTACTACTTGGTCCAGTATGAATTTTTTGGTGCTTGTTCATCTATCCTGCTTAAAGCCTAGGTCTTGACCAATATAGTCAGATGGTCTATTACAACTATAATCTAATTTACTCCCCCATTACTAACACTCAAGGGCCCATTACATCTACTGACACCGTGTGCCAAGCAAACCCAAAATTTACTAGATGGTATCCCATTACATTCTTTTGGGTCAAGTGGAGTTGACACTCCACGCAACAGGCTAGATATACACAATGTTGTAATTGATCAACTCCCAGTAATAATACTGGTATAGATAATCCATTGTTTTTCTTAGGCCATCATGCTTAAGACTTTGTGTGCAGCTTGTATATCTGAGCGTTCCAATGGTTTAGTATAATAAGTACCAATTTCCACTAATTGATCTATACTGCAGTTCATTCTTCATCTTGGTATTTTCCATAACTTCCTTCAGCGCGCTTTAAAACTCCTGGTGTTCATCCCCTAGATTTCCTTTGATCATCCATTGAAATAGTTCATCTTCTTGCCTGTACATGACTTAAATGCAAGTAATCTTGATAATCCATCAGCATTTTGATGGGCTGCTACCATTTTGTTTATTATTTCAAATTTGTAGGATTGCAGCTTCAAAGCTCATTGAGCCAGTCGCCCCTCTGATTCTTAAAGGATTATGCAACCTGCGTAGAGACAAGTGGTAGATCACAACTATAAAGTGTTTCCCATGATTATATACTTGAATTTGTTGGGAATATATCACCTTGAGGCACCTAAGCTCCATCATGGGGTTAGTTTCTTTCCGTTGGCATCAATTCTGACTCACTAAGCACTGGTTGCTCCTCTTTACCATCTATTTGGCTTAATATGGCTCCAATCACCAATAACAAGGCATTCATCTAATCTAAAAACTCCTAATTAATTCTGATACTTCAGCACAGGACTGTCATCAGTTAATTCTGATTTTACCAAACGCTTTTGGGCCTCCTCATAACATACAAAAAATTTTAATATCGTTCAAAAGATGGAATAATGGTTTGGCATTTCTGGAAAAACCTTTGATAAATTAGCACTAGTAGGGGGTGGAAGGAGAGTTGGTAAGGGCGTACGGCTACCAACCTGAAGGTTGTGGGTTCAATTCCCGCCCTTTGCACATCAATTGGGGTGCCAGCCAAAGGAAGCTATTGGCGGTTAGTAGGTTTAATAACACAAAAACCTTACCCATGATGTAACCAGAAAGATTTGAGTCCCGATCTGGAGGTGGAAAAAATTTCTTTGATGGAGTTGACCCTGTTCAGGTTTCATGTCATTTCTTTCTTTCTTTCAGTAATTCCTGTCCCATGGTCAGCTTGCCTCGGTTAAATAAAAATAAAAATTAGCACTAGTAGCTTACCATCCATAAGAAAGGCTTGTATGTCCCAACCACTTTTTTGAATTGAAATTAGTTCAATCTCTACTATTCTCTGCAGCTGTGGTTGTAATCCACTGGAGTTTATCACAACCCCCAAATATTTAAGATCTTTTTTAATGTATGGTATTTCCTCAGCCTGATTTCACATTTACCATCACTAAACGTTTGAAAACTTCCTCTAAGTGTTACAGGTGATAGGTAAATGTCCTATTGAAAATGGTGATGTTGTCCAAGTATACTAAAATGCAAGAAATCTTCAGATCACTCAATATGAAATCCATTGCCAGCAGGAAGGTAGCCAGCGAGTTACATAATCCATGGGGCATTCTTGTTGGTTGGTATAGCCCCTTTTGCAGTGATTATCGCTCACTTTTCTTATTCTTTTGGCAAGTCTATCTGGCAATAACTTGAGATCAAATCAGTTGCCAAGAAGAATTTGGCTTCCACTAGATAATCAGGTTCAAATCTATCCTTAACAGCAAAAAAATCTTCTCTATAGATATTATCTAACTGACGGCAATTGATCACCACTCATTTTGATCCCTCTTTTTTTCACAATAAGTATTGGACTCACTTAGGGACTTGACAAAGTTATGAGGAGCCCATACTCAATCAATTTACTAATTTCTTTAAAGACTAAAGATTAAGAGGCTTCAGACGATGGATGTTTTACAATTGTATTGTCAGGTAATTCTCAGTGTCAGCCTTATGGATCACATTTTTAGCACATCCTATGTCATGATTGTCCCGGGAAAATATCATTTATTTTTAAATAATTTTAGCACTTCCTCCTGATGATTTTCTGCTAATCCAGCAAGTTTCTATTGATATAAAAGTACGTTTATATTTTTGGAACTTTTGCCAGTAATCCCATTTCTGCTAGCACTCCAAAATCATGAAATAATCTGATTTCATCTGTCAGGATTAGATGTGCAAATGCATAATTTGGGTTTCTCCACCTTCATTAGATAATTACATAGACTGGCTAGCAGAACTCAGATTTGATTGTGGCCTGGCATTATAATATGCAGTGCTACCTAAAGCTCCAATCCCAATTTGTTCCATGAGGTGACTATTTCCCTATATAATTGTACTAGGATTTCTAGAGTTAAACTGTGTTAACTATTATTTACTTTCTGGTGGAATGGTATTTATTATTTTCATTTTAAAAGTATTTAAAAGCTTTCATGAACCTGCACGAACATTTCCCTGTTTTTTATATAACTAACTTGTATTGGATGGGAGTTATGCAAACGTTAAAAAGAATTATATAATATTATTCTTCGTTGTCACGAATTTCCTCCTTTCTGCTGATATACTAAAAGCAGCGTTTGTCCCAAAATTGTTAGGGTTTTCCCTCAAAATTGCATTTGACACCACATTTTCTCAGTAATTTCGTTCCAATGAGGATGTCATAATTTTTAATTTCCAATACTATTGCGGGAGCTGATAGCATCAGAAATCTGAACTAAAGAGGCAGTGCACTATATGATCCACAGGATGTTGTAGTATCCAAATTGGTGGTTCCATATTCCTTCCAGTGTTCCAAATCTGGAGAAATTTCATTTTTTCACCAACTTAGTTAAAACAATAGAAAATGGGCGCTCCACTGTAAAATTTATTTCTTGTACTTTCACACAATTAATTATAATATCTGCATACATACAATCATATTATTTCAATAAGGTGTTTACTGACTGAATCTTGGCATTATTCTTTAAATATAGAGCAAGAATTAATTTCATGGATAAATCAGGAAGGACTTCTTGATCGCGCATTATAGGAGAAACGTTCATATTGTCAAGTTTCATCTTAAGCAATTTTACAGTGCTTTAAGCAGTTCTAATCTTTTCCGCTAACTGATGGAATAAGGCTAAGAGACTTTTTTTTACAAATTTTGAGTCTATCCCCTTCTTTTTTGCTCTGTGATTGCGTTTATGTCCAAATTAATCTTCTGAATGAGCGGATAAGATGTATCTTTATCTACAAATAAATCCAACTATATTCAAGTCATCTATGAATATATCAGTGGGAACAGAATTTGTTTCAGTACTAAATTGTTCCTTATCTAGACTGCTGTTCCTTTTTTCTTAATCCTTCCCAGTTTCCTTCTCTTTAGCCTGAACCAAAATTATTTGTTCTTTAAGATTCTTGCTAGGGGTTGTTATCTGGGCAAGGAAATTTCTGCTCGCACTATAGTGAAGATTTTGATTTGATACAGGTTTGAAACTAGTATTGGATAGAAAATCTCGGTGTTGTTATTTGATTTCATGGCAACCCGCCCTAAATACTTTTTAGGCTTCTTGCTCCAACATTTAGCGGTAAAATGTCCAGATTTTCCACATTTGTGGCAGCATGTTTGAGATCTATCCACTCTTTCTGGTCCTTCTGGCTTATATCCTGTTACAACTCAGTTCTGTTGTCCTTAATGGGTTAACAAACTTCACCATATTTTGACCATTTTTAGCAGGAATTTCTTTGAAGGCTTAGTAAGTTGCTTAAAGTTTTGCTCCTAGCATCTTGAGATACTCCACCATCTGTGATGTTTAATTTGGTTTACAATCATCAAAACCATAGCAAGTGCAAATCTCTGTAGGGCCAGAGCGCCGTTTACATTGATATACCAGAATCAAAATCTGACAGAACGTTGGCGCCAGCTAGTATTTGTGCTTCCTGATAAAATTTGTTGGTGAAGTGGCTAATGTTTCATTCTTCCTTAAATAATTCCCACTAACTCTTATTTGCAGCTAGCCATCTAATCAGGGCTACCTAACTTGGTCATGAATTATTCTTTAGTGTTGCTGTATGTTTGATTTTCTTCATTAAGATGGGTCAACACTAGATTTTGGCAATCTATGCCTAAGCGGTTCACTCCTTTTGTTGCTTTTTGTCAGTCACCATATCCATACATCATCATTTTAATAAAGGTGGAAAACCGCCAGTGCATTATCCAGAAAAAATCTAGGGATTTTGGTGTATCCTGAAATTTTTCTGTCACCAATGTGGCAG
This sequence comes from Massospora cicadina, assembly GCA_022478985.1. Lineage (NCBI taxonomy): Eukaryota > Fungi > Entomophthoromycota > Entomophthoromycetes > Entomophthorales > Entomophthoraceae > Massospora > Massospora cicadina. The sequence continues at coordinate 116,138 of JAKSZP010006681.1, read as the reverse complement.
AAGATACCTGCCGTGCAACCCAACTAAAAATGGGGGTGTTTTTGGATCATCTCCAAAATTTTAGCTAAAGCTCTAGGAATATTCCTATGGGCATCATCTAGTACAAAAAAATATTTCTATTGGGCTGTACTTTATCTGAGGAACTTCATGCTTCTCGTTGTTGGCTTCATTAATCTCCATCTGGGCACAATCACACTTATAATTTTGAGTTCTTGTAAGTGCTTTAGGTTATGTGCTATATCCTCTTGAATCTGACAGAAGCTTTTTCTATATGCTTCTCTCTTAGTTATCTGGAATATTAACTTTAAATCACTTCAATCTCCTTCTATTCAAGAAGGTGTCTTTCCCATTAAAATCATTGTTGACCTATACAAATTGTTCTATTTTTTCCTTGGCTTTAGTCAATCGTTCATCCAAGGTAGTTTAATCTGATGGTGACGCAAAGTTCAGCATATTCTCATTCACCATTTAAAATTCCGTCAACATCTTCTAAATAAAGTTTTTGTAAGACATTCCAATGATAACTTCTGATTTGATCTAGGGCTGGAAAACTCAAATGCTCCTGTAGTAAGCACCAAATGTAAGATTTTTTCTTGATTACTGCATATGATCGATGTGTAATTTAAATAGACTGTTTATTATATTATATGGATGAGTTGCTTATAATATGAAAGATATTATCCTATTATAGCTCTTGAAAACAAATTTTGAGTAATCCTTCAACATTAGACAGGTGCTAACGCTCTTTCTTCTAATTCTTGAAGGTATTTGAAAATATTTCAGACAAGGGAAAAATTATCCTTACAACTTTAACCAAAAGAGTTGACAACTTGCCAAAAAGAGAACTAATAATTTCACTAGAGTGCATGAGTACTTGAGATTCACTTGGACAAGTAAAACTATCTCTTCAACTCTAATCCTAAGATCTGGCAAAAGACAAAGAGATAAAAGAAAATAACTCATCCACTCTAATCACAAGAGCCCAATAAAAAACTATATAACTATCTTAACGTACTTCAAAGTTAACTTAAGATACTACTTAACTGACTTTCCTAATAAATCATAGAGGGATATAATAATATGGTATAAGTTGAATTGACTAATTGTAAGAAATAGAGGAGTACTAGTGTATGACAACAGCTAGTCAGTTGTCTTCTATATAATTGATTCCCACCTCAATTGATTTTATTCCTACAGCTACAGGATAGTCTGGTCTAAGAAATAAAGAAGTGCTATTGTTTGACGGCAGGCAGCAGCTGGTCTTATTTATTATTTATATCAGCCTCAATCAGGTAACTTCTTAAAAAAATTTATTCTACCTCACTTAGGGTACTTAGACATAAACAAGTGGACCTACGCCACACGCTTTAACAGAAGCAAGCCCCAGAAAAAGTTATTTGACTAACTAAATGGCCGCTTTATTAAATAAAATTTGAGGGAATATATAGGAAGCTGGCGGTCAAATTTTCTGTTGACGCAAATAATGAAAACGGCATCCATTTTTTTAGAATTTAGCTCTTAGGAGTCCTCCAAACAATAATTACTTCATCTTCTTAGTCAAATATTATTACTGACAAGACCACAAACCCTCCTGTATTAAATCTCTGTTGAGCGTGTCCCAACGCCTTCACTCAATTCCAGTGATTATTCTTAATAAGTTAGCAGCCTGCTTATCAATGTGACATTTTACCCAATAATAGCAGGTCATGTTGCCTTTTTAAAATAATCAGAAAGTTGCTGCCCTTAAAAGCGTTGTCAACGCTCAGCAATTGCCAATAAACTCTTATTGACAAGCAACAAACCCTGATCAGTTAGCACAAGATGAATTAATAATTAATAGCTAAACTAATAGTAAAATCACTTATAAACAATGTTGAAATTTTTCCAGATGGAATATCAGTATACAGATAATAAAATCTGGAGAATTGATTAACATCCCTAAGTTAAAAAACCTACAATAATCGCCATATTAATGATAACTTTTGCAACTATGCTATGGGTTTTCTTATAATAAATCGCCACCAGCAGATTATATCAAATTGATAGTTATAATCTTCTAAGCTCGATGATGGGGGAATTTTACAATCCCAACACCAAGTGTCAATGCACTAGGTCAATTAACAGTGATAGTACTTATTTCTATTTAGTGCCAATAATTGGGAAAGTTGCAAACACATTATAAAGCATAGTTAACAACTTTGAAGTGACATATTGTTGGTTTATGCTGATATTTGAGAAGGATACAGAAACTTAGTCAAACAGGTTGACCTCTTGGGTTTTGTATTTCCTCAAAGTGTCACTATTCAAATCAAACACCAATGTTAAGAGGGCTTTTCACCTTTCATGCCCCAAGATTTATTTGTGTGAGATCCAGCTTCTGTTGTTGGTGCTTCATATCTGCGATATTAGTGATATTGCAAGTGAGCCACTCATTGGATTTTAAGTGAAGAGAAAATATTGCCCACCTTAAAGACCGCTCCAACAGGATTAACTTTATAATTGCAGGGTGTTTTACCTTTCTTAGGAATTCAATGGGACCAGTGTGGCCCATTTGGTAGCAATAGTGACAAACTTATTTTTAAACTCATGTACACCTTAGAAACAACGTTGTTGGATGTGGATATAAATAAATCGTGGCAATACAATCTTTTTTGTTTTGATACAAGACGCTGACATTTAAAGGTCTTTGGCTGTCCTAGGTCATAGAAATTGGCCAAAGTATTCACACCCAGCATTTTATAATTAGTACTTCACTGTAGTATAATAGGCATATTGGATGGCTTTGTGGACCCATTCTTTTTTCTGTCCGTTAGGAGGTTGTTTTAATGTAACCCACTTGACCACATGGTTAGCATGCCACATTAAATACAAACAGATAAGACTCCTTAAATTTAGCATCCACTTTCATAGCTTCTTGCGGTCTAGTTTTCCCAGGATTGAGGTATTGATGTATCCTCATACTGGGACCTAGTTCTTGTAGAAATTACCACTGTTTGTGGATCCTAATCATCTCCTGGTTGATTATAACAGTCTGGTCTGACCATTTCTCTTCCTCAACCTTCTGGATGTGAAATTAAATGACATTCTTTTGTGTAGTACTTTGGTGCTTGGGCATCAGGGGTCCTGCCACTGATGAAGTTGCAGATAAAGTATAATTTGATTTTCTTCTATGATCCAAACTTTTTCATCCCTTTGGGACGTCAAGGTAAGTACAGTTTCTTTTGTGGTAAATGTTCACACCTTTACTAGCGTTTCTGTCCTTTAGGATCCTAGTGATATATTTCTATAATGAGAATCCTCAATCCATGAAATTGTGGTTCTGGTGCAGGTGTATGTGGCATTTTAATGTTCAAGACATCACTATGCAAATCTTCAATTTCTATTAGTCTGGTCTTTTTCAGGAGATTATCTATTTCCATACCAGTTTCTAAACATGCTTTGGTCCACACGAGGCATTTAGGTAATGCTTAAACATATTAAGTATGGTATAGAATTATACACTAAATCTTAATAAAACGCGTTACATTCTGCATTGATGACAACTAGGCAACGTCCTTAGTAGTTTGCCCCACTTCATTTAAAAGCTCTGCTCAGTTTAAAACTTTACCGGCATACAGTTTTGCAAGAAATTGCTCAGGGAAGATTTTTTACAATCCAAATTCGCTTCCATGAAAAATCTCATTCTATTTAATATCAACTATTTATAGGTCATAACCCCTTTAATTGCTTAATACAGCCTAAGAGTAAAGCCTCATGTTCTCTTCACGCTTGAGCTGTCTCTTGCATGAATCTTATTATCCCAATACACAGAATCCACTACTAGTTCATTATCACTCAATACTGTCCATTTGTGTAATGATTATGGCGGCCCACATAAATTTAATTTGGCTTATTCATCTCTTCTGGTCTAATAATGGGGAGTGTCCCCAAGCCCTTCCCTTGGATGTATTGTTTGATTTGGGGTACACTCTCAATGAGTGATGTGTTTCTGCCAAGGCCCTTAGCTCAATGTTATGTCAATTAAAAAATCAAAGAGGGATAATTTCTCCAGGAAATTAAATTTGGCCAAATCAAATGTGATAAAAATCGCAACAATCTCTAATAAAATCTGGGCACAATTGGCGGCTTGAGGCTAAAATACTGACAGAAAAATCAGCCATGAAATTTATCTGACACTGATCCCTCCAAAGGGCAAAAAAAATACATTTTGTGAGGTTCACTTCCATGCTGGAACCCTGATAAACAAAAGATTTGGCAGCAAGAACTTCAAATCAAGGCAGCCGCAATGTGCAGGCTGAGACATGACACAACAATTCCCAGAATTGTAATAGGTTTGCGTTTATAGTTGTCAGAAATGTTCCCAAGTCCCTCCCTCACTTCCCTTTAAATACAAAAGCCCAGTGCTTTGCTGATGGCAAGGTGCTGGGCTATTTTGCACTATCATTAATAAACCATTAATTTTGCCAAAATTCTTTGAACATTTTATAAAGTTTACAACAAGTCTGGCGATCCCCAAGGAACCACCCACAAATGAAGGTTCCACACTCATTTTTATCGGTAATGATAGTGGCCATATTATTGGTTATCTCTTCTATTACCTCTCTCAGTTAAAACTCTTGAGAGTTGTACCCCTACGAGTTTGTAAGATTGACCATTTAACAAAATGACTATCAAGAATCTACAAATAAATGGAACAATCAAACGCACAACCTAATCCATATGAACTATAAAGATAATGGGAATGATGATTCAGTGGTTGCATCTTGGGGAGACTCTGCTAAAATAAACCCAACAAAATGATGGCAACTCCCAAGTACCAACTATGCGCTCAAAAAAATTTGGAATATGGTCTAAAATTAACATAAGGAGAGCTGATTGCCCATTACATATTCATTTCGCCCCAATAATGGGGAAATGGGAATGACGATTCAGAGGATGCTACTTGAAGTGAAACGGTGGGAATTGAACCTGATGAGACTTTATTGCTGCACGTCATTAAGTGAATGTTCTCCCAAATGAGAAATCCCACCCAAGTGTAAAACACCAATGTATGGGACATTTCCCTTTCGCTGACCTTGGCAGTTCAACCCCATACTTAAAGCGTGGTTAAGATTACTTCCACCAATCAGTTTACTTGTCAGAGAAGGAACGATGTTCATAGACCAGTACTTCCGCGCTTGTACCTGCATTATTCCTACTCATGTTTTATTAGAATGGCGATGCCTTGCAGACTATGGATTCTTTTGTGGGTATTGAAGTACCACCAAAGGAAGCCCAGTCTTTCTTTGGCATGTCAATTTTCTGATATAATAAACCAGCCAATTAACACAGCTGTCATATATTTGGCCCTGGATCTGCTGAACCTGTGCTCATCAACAGCTAAACAGAGCTTATATGGCCTCATGCACCCCTCCTGACCTGCTAGTTATGGGGGACGGTAATCAAGATCATCAAGAAAATACTTCTTATTCAGGAAGTGCATCCAACTTCACCCCCTCCAAATTCTCAAGCATATAACATAACGGTGATAGAGCTCACCTCATGTCCCTATGATGTGGTGGCCACTAGGTGTTTGGAGTTCTGGCGGAGCTCAAATTTCGAGCAGCTTTAATCAGAACCACGGAGGTCTAGGAGGATAAAAAATCCTTGATATTATTTGACGCCTTGAACGGCAAGGCCAAAATCTGGGCCGCACCATCCTGTACCAAATTAACACCTGGGGGAGTCACATCCCTTTATTGTTTATGATAGTCTCATCCATGGTGCCACACTGGCATCAAGGCCACAACTCCTATACCAATTATTTCAGCAGAGGGGAATGGCCACAAACCTGGAGGAAAGTATTAATGACTTCCACCAACTTGTGGAGCCTCTGCAACTATTAGCAGAAATTGCCATTGCTGCGTTCTGGGATGTTCTCAATTAAGGATCTGGATCAAACATAAAATAATAAACTTGACCCCAAACCTCTTGAGGGGGCATATAATATAACCAGAAAATTAAGGCCACCCTGGAATACAACTTATTAAAAAATCAGCCACCATAAAGCTGCACATCTGTTACACCAAACCATCCCTCTAAACCCCTAAGCATGGGATCCTCGTGATATTTTACAAGGAGGGAAATGTGGATTTTGAGCATAACAAGTTTCAGTATTGGGAATTGTTTCTGACACCCACTTGGCAAAAAGGATCAGCAAGAGGTCCCCTTAATTTTTGGAGATATTGGCCCTTGCCCCGTGCGACCCCTCAAAGATTCAGGAAGAAGAAACACACCCTTCTGAAACTATACAACTCGGTATCTGCCCCCCTGTCACACGGATCATCCACCCCACAGCTGAAGGTCCCATTGATTTAGCAATTCAGCACTAGCCACTCAGCCTAATGAACTTAGTTGGGGATGTATCAGACAAGACCTCAAGCACCATGCTCCTACCAGTGGACCCAGAGGCCTCCGCTCTGTCCCCCTACCAGATGGAAACAATGGAGAAAATTATGGAAGAACATCAGCATAATCCCATCATTGAGGACCTTAACCACGTTCATCCCCCAATGGACCCGTTGGACCCCACGTCAGCCCGCTCTTAAATTCCCAGGCAGTAGCAATGCCTTCACAATTTCACAATCAAATACAGGATCATTCCACAATTGCAGATATCACCGTGGAAGTATGCGCATTGAACATCTTCAAAAAACCAATTGTGCCCATTTCCTGCTTGCCGTGGACATTATAGTGGACTATATAAGGGCAGTGATTAAAGCACTGGTGAACATAAGTGCATCTAGAAACTTTATTGACCTCAAGATAGCACAGTCATTAAACTTGGTGGTCATCATGGGGGCGCCCATCATGGAGGCTTCCAAGGTACCAATGGTCATCCTGCCTTTATGCAAGCCACTACACTTCTCAGCTAATGGACATCAGTTCCACGGCAACTTCTCAGCGATTCCAGATTTACTCTAACCCATAATTTTTGGAGATAGATGGTGGCGCTGACAGTCATTTATGATCAATCTTAAGCAAAATATGCTCATATTCTCGACATAATATCACTCTAACAAAATCACTGCTCCCCACACTGATGAAAGAAAAATGCCCTGGCGCCATGGTGGAATACTCTGCCTTGGGCACAGCTACTGACTTCCCAAAGATGCCTTCTATACTGGAACCATACAAAGAAATATTAGACGAGAATAAAGCAAACTGATTGCCACTCCACTTCAAATTCATTATCTATTTTCAGCTAACGGTGGAACTCATTAAGATCTATTGCCCACTATATCCATATATGGCGGCTGAGGATAAAGCACTGATAATTTGAACCAATGAATTGATGGCCAAGGGATGTTTGATAAAAAAAACCTTGTCAGTGTCATCCCCTGATGGTGTTTGCCCACAAAAAACTGGTGGAATCTTGTGACCATGTCTGGATTAAGGTCACTTATACAACGTTACAGTACTGGACCCATAACCCCTCCTGCTGGAGGCCACAATCTCTCAAGCGATTGCCAAGTCCAAAATATCTTCAAAACTGGACCTAGTCAATGCCTTTCACCAAGTCTGAGTAAAGGAGGGACAAGAATGTCTGATGACGATATGCATCCGCCACAGCATATACCAGTTCAGGGGTCTTGCTATTCAAATTGAAAGTTACCCGTCGTTTTCTAGAGGGTTGTTGATCACGCATTAGGAGACTTCTGCATTACATGTGCAGTGGCGTATATTGATGACATTCTGTTACATTCCCCTACCCCTGAGCAACACATAAGAAGGATCTGGTGGAAGTGGCGGCCCCCTGAAATTTGCGGGCCTGCATGTGAAGCCATCAAAAAAATAATTTTTAAAGGCAAGGTCTAAACATATAAAAAGTGGTGCTTTAAAATGGTCACATATTACTCCTTTAAGCTGGAAGCAAAACAGACATGGATAACGCCCACTACCCAGAAACAGCTCTGCAGCTTTCTAGGAACCTTTACTTTTCTTGAAGAAATTCTTGACAGCAATTCGGAACTTGCCCCCCTCCACCAACTGAAGGGAAAGAACGTGCTATTCATATGGACGGCAGAATGCCAACAGGCCTCTGAGGCTGTCAAAAGTTTTCACTTCAGCGCCAGTTCTAAGAAACATCAATGAAGATAAAACTTTTATTGTAGCATGCAATGCCTCTGGCACTGCTGTGGAAGCAGTATTTCTAAGGAGCATGACAACCGCAAGCACCTGGTGTCATACTTCTCTAGGAAATTTACAGATGTCAAATGGTCGTGGGCAATCAATGACAAAGAGCTGGCCATGGTAGCATGGGCGATGATGTACTGGCGGTATTTGCAGCAGGGAGAAAAGCACAAAGTGACAATGCACAAGGATCAAAATCCCTATGTCAGACAATTGCAAGTCCAGTATTGTGAGAAGAGCGCTTTGGACAAAAATGACGTAAAGTCAGCCAAAAGACCATGACTAATTTTCAGTGGAACTTTTTGAATTGGGGCAATACTTTTCAAAAAAATATAATAATACTTAGCCAAATAGGCCAGGTTTGGGTAGCTATTATATTATGAATCATTGTCAGAATCAAGGGAGCCCTTCAGAGATCCCTTCCCACCTTCTACTTAATTTAGTTCAAGACACACCGTAAAGACCAGCCCCTTTTATAGGGTTGGAGAGGTTCTCAAAAGGTGCAAATATCTTCTCACATGGTGATTGACTCAAATACAACAAAACTTTACCTAATAGACTCGTTCTGCCTACTCTCAACCCTCCATAGGCCTTTCCAACAAAGTGAGGCGAGATTAGAGATCTCTGATAGATCAAATCGCCATATTTTCTAGTTTGGGCTTTACTAAGCAATCCAAACTTGAGCCTTAGCTTTTAAATACTAAGTATTGACTTATTAAGGGGGTCAATTTCTTACCCCCCCCCCCCCGAGGTGACTAATAAAACTTGTAAAAAATCTTTACTTTTAAGTTACTATATTTTCATTTTTTTAATATAGCTAGTTGATTAACCCCCTAATAATAATTATCCCTGCAGTAGAGAATCGTACTTCTCCTTCAAATATTTTTTAGAATTTTGGTGAAAAAAGCCCCTGCAAGCAATACCCAAGTCCTAAATTCCAACACTATTATCTACTATTGCAAGCTGCAGAAGTTGGCACAAAGGCAATCTAGAACCCACTGAGCCTGCTCAACTTCAACTTCAGATATGAGTTCCTAAATGGGCCTATGCACATATTGGCAGATATACTAAGTAGAAGCTTAGCAATCAAAAATGACCCTATGTAAGAGGCCAAATTGGTTAGAGTGATTCACCCTAAACAAGTGTTGCCTGAGTCATCAGCAGAACCATCAACCATTAATATGATTGCAACCCCTGCAACTTTCTCAAACTTACCCCAATGACTACACCTGAGCCCCCAGATAACGCCATAGAGCCCGCAGGACAGGATGCTCCTAAACCAAGTTCACCTAATAGCATCAATGGGTCCCTCTTGGACGCAGTACTGGATGTGCAAGCAGAAACTACTAAATAATAAATGCTTGAGGATCAGATACAGTTAGTTAAAATTCCCTCAAGTCATACTTAAAAAAGGATAGGGTGATTTAGTTTAGGATCACATATGGTTGCCCAAAAGTTTACGGTCCTAAGACATAAAGGAACATTATTAACTGCCAACAATGTGACACCCTGGAGAAAAGAAGACTACCAAAAAATAAAGATAACATATGACTGGAATGGGCTCACAAAGGATGTGGCAGCATGTATAGAATGCTGCCTGGCCTGTTCGCAATCCTTATATGACTGAACTGGGAAAACGAGCTCTTGCACCTGCTACAACAAGAAGCTGGACCATGGACATCAGTATCAATTGATTTAATAGTTGGTCTACCTTCATCGAAGGGGTTTGCCACAATTATATAGTGTTGAAAGAAACACCATTTACAGTCTGTCCATCCCATTTCTGATACAACCATGGTGGAAGACATGGCTCATTTATTCATGCACATGTCTTTACCATGTTTGTGGTACCACATATTATAATTAGCTATATGGAGCCAAAGTTCACGTTGAGATTTGGAAGGCCCTGTGAAAAATAATTCACATCAAACCTTGTTAATCCTAATCTTATTATCCCCAGTCCTATGGACAAACTTAGTGAACTAACTAGTCTATATCAGTACCTCTTGTGCTACGCCTCAGCTGCTCGATACTTAGGCTGCGATCTGGCCTTAGCCCAGTTCTTGTGTACTTTTCTGCACGCCACTACTGGAATGTCGCTGCTGTATGACAACTTAGGCTACAACCAAGTAATCTCAATCAGCCCCCATGATATAAACAAATACTCCTAAAGAAGATAGTTTCACAACACACATTTAGGAAATCCACCAGAAGGTGCAGAGGCACTTAACAAAAGCCTCTTCAGATGTAAGATTAATGCCAACCAAAATGGAAAGCAGCGCCTGAATACCAGTTGGGTGTCCTGGTGATGGTGGACAGGAAAAATTTCAACTTAAAGGTACCCTGCTGCAAACTGGCCTGAAAAAAAGGAAGGACCTTTCCCCATCAGTAAAGTCTTGAATATTGTATCCTTCATTGTGGATTTGCCCCTGCATTGGAAGATACCCAAGTCCTTACATGCATCAGCGCTGTCGCCATTAAAAGGGAACCAACCTGTGGAAATAAAACCCTTTTTGGTGGAAGGAATGCCAGAATTAGAGGTGCAGGATATCTTGGGGCCTAAGAAAATATAAGCGGGGATCCAATACTTGATGGCGTGGAAAGGATATCCCACCTATGACAACAGTTGGGTTTCAGCCATAAGTTTACCTAATGTTATGATCTAATCACCAAGTTCCGCGAGAAAAATCCTACTGCCCACGCCTGCTGCAATGAAACCCCAGACTCTCATAGCCATAAAGCCGCCCTTACCTAACAAAAAACTATGGCATGGTACAGGCTCTGAAGTGAGGAGTAGACCCTGGCCTTTTAAGAAATATTAATGTAAGGGTCCAGGCGGCCCCCAAAAATTTAAATTGGCTGATTTCCCCTTCCAGTTTAAAAAGGGGGAGCGTTCTTGAGACTTTCCCTTGGGTAAATTGTCATATTTGGAATACTCTTGATGAGCAATGGGCTTCTGCCAAGGCCTCTCATCACAATGTGATGACAAGTTAAAGATTAAAGATGGAGAAATTTCAGAGAAAATTAGATTTTCCCAAAGCTTTTTATGATAAAATTGCAACAATCTGTTATGAAATCTGGGCACAATTTGGAAGATTGAGGCTGAAGTCCCAACAGGAAAATAAGCCCAGAAACTGATCAAGCATTGATCCCTCTAAAGTAAAAAAAATTTAAGAACTTTGCGAGATTTTATGCCATTCTGGAACCCCAAAAAAACATTAAACCTGTCAGCAAGAACCACAAATAAATGCACCCACAATGTGCAAGACGTGACATGGAACAACAAGTTCCATCGTTGTAGGATTATTTGCGCGCCCAGTTGTCAGAAATGTTCCCAAGCCCCTGCCCTCACTTCTCTTCAATTATAAAAGCCTAGTGCTCTGCTGATGGCAGAGTGCTGAATTATTTTGTACTATCATTATAAACCATTAAATTCATCAAAAAAATTTTGAACATTTTTAAAACATCAACTAGTCTAAAATCTTAAAGGAACTACCACACCCAATGGAGGTTCCACACTCATTTATGTCAGTAATGATGGTGGCCGTCACATTGGTTATCTCTTCCATTGCCTCTCTCAGCGCTAAAACCCTTGAGAGTCATACCCTACGAGTTTTTCAAGATGAACAATGCAACAAAATGACTATTGAGAATCTCTAAACAAACAGAATGATCAAACGCACAACCTAACCCATATGAACTATAAAGAATATGGGAATGATGATTTGGTGTTCACATCTTGGGGAGACTTTGCTGGAATTGAAATCAACAAAACATGGTGACTCCCAAATACCAAGTACTCGCTCAAAAGTATTGGGAATATGGCTAAATCAACTCAATGAGAGCCAATTGACCCATTACTTAATTCAATTCGCCCCAGTCATAGGGAAATGAGAATGACGATTCAGTGGATGCTACTTGAAGTGAAACAGGGGGAATTAAACCCAATGAGACCTTATTGTTGCACACTATCAGGTGCATGTTCATTCAAGTGAGGAATCCCACCCCAAAATGGAAAACACCAATGGATGGGAATTCCCCTTTTGCTGACTTTGGCAGTCCAACCCCATATTCAAAACGTGGTCAAAATTTCTTTTAGTAATCAGTTTACTGGTTGTGCAGGAATGATGTCGAGAAGTTGATATGACTGGACAATAAGCTATCTATTCTGGAGGATTAGAAATTAGAGTCAAGGCGAGCCTCAAGGTTGAGTGGGAAGTTATATTGATATGAAGCGAATTGATTGTACTATTGATAGTTTGGCAAATTGAGGGAATTCGCCGAAACCTTGAGATAGACAAATGCTTCTAAAAGGGAACAAATAGGAGACTACTAAGTAGAGGATGGATTTGACTTAGGATACCAAGAAAAGAGTTTACCAGAAGAATGATAGGGGAGGTTTTTCAGTAGCCTGAAGATAAATTCTGCATTTTTATACTATAATAAAAAGGTTGATTGGAACAATTGCTCCATATATTATATTTATCAGTTTCTATTAAAGGTTGGAGAACTGCATATTGTCCAATTTGGTTGCTCAGTGGCTAATACCCTGTGCAACCAACTCAGTGGAATAAATTTGTTACAATGAGATTTTAATTGTGGTGCTCACTACAGGGGGTCACTGGTCGACTGTAGCTTATTGGCACTAGGGCATCATGGTGAGCCCTCATTCATTACATCAAACACTGATCAGATTTCACGCTCAATACGCCGAGGAAACTAGAGAAGCATCCAACAATAAACTGGCTTTTTTACAGTGACAGAGCTGGGTGATGAAGAAGCTATGGTAAATTTGCAGACAGGAGCTTGTCCTTAGTTGGCGGCAGATCAACATGATCGCTCTATGAACGTGACCCCCCAGCGGCTGTGAGGCATTATAGAATGGCTTCTTTAGGTGTACCAACTCTATGAAGATGAGGCGTGAGAGCATGCTATGAACTTATTCTAAAATTAACGGGACCAAGAAGCCTGCTATACGTTGTATATGTCCTATCTTAATATGACTACTACGGGGCTGTCTCATTAGCTAAGTACCCATTAAACTGAAGAATATTTAGTTTTATACGTGCAGCTGTCAATTCGCCAGCTATATGAATGCTGGCCCGCCACAACATTGAGATTGGGGACATCATGCAGGTCGTTCAAGTGCAGCAGAATAATACTTGCCTTCTAATCAAATGCCTTGAACAAAATTTTTCAGAGGTTCAGGGGGCACTGGTGCAGGTGGACCACGGTTTTGTGGATGTCCGCCGTCATTTGGACGTTTTGGTTCCAAAGTTGAATCAGGAGTTATCTTGAGTGATAGGGGAACTGTTGGATTGCCATGGTCTATTGGTGAAATGGGTTTGGGACATCACCACATTGGGAAGTAACAATGAGCGTTCTATGATGGACCTGGCAGAATGGGCAGAAGCTCTTGAAGCCGCAATAGCTCAGATTAGAGATATGGTTGCCCTGAAAGAACAGCAGCTAAAAGATCACGTTGACTCTGTGCAGCTGAATTTAGTTAACTTTGCATTGAGTGGAGTAATCAGCGTACAGCTGACCATTTGCTCATCTCTTTTTTGGCGTCCATTAATAATCATTATTTGCTGATTCAGGTTACACAGTTGGAAATTGTTTGTAGGAGGATTAGAGCTGAGCAAATACCCTTCTGTTCATTGAGATGGTAGAGTATGCAGATATGTGAGTGATATTTGTTGCCCTTTGATGGGATAATGAGGAGCTGGTGCAAGAGCAAGCTACCCTTATTAATCAAGTAGATGACGCCAACCAACAAGCGCGTGATACTGGATGGCAGCACACGAGAATACAAAGCACAGTGGAGGAAGTTCTATCACGGCTTCAGGCAATGGAGCATAGACTGGACTCCAAGCAAGATTTACACCGCAAATTGAAAGATCAGTACAAAGCGCTTCAACAGGAGGTGCAAGATGGCCAGTGTTGGTGTTACTCGAATAAAGCTTAGCAAATAATCAACAATCATTCTTGCTGAACAAGATGGGGTAGGGGAAAAGGTATAGTCAGTAGAAAGTCATGAGAAGAATGCTACGGATCAGCCAGAAAGTATCCCTTGGGGGCCGCAACAGTCCCTCCTTACAACCCAACTTCTTCTGAGTCCACTTTGGTGGATTTGCATTTATTATTTTGACCAAACACTAGTTCACAAGATAATGTATCCCCTGGTCATTTAAAACCAATTTCAGATGTTCCTAACAGCTGGATCTCAGAGAAAGTGAATTTGTTTGGATTAAGAAGTTACTCCCTTCAGTTGTGATAGGAATATGCACTGGTATTTTAAGCTATTCAAATTCACCATGGAAGGGGCCTCAGATCAGCAAAAAGCAAAACTGACGTTGTCCGCTTTAAATGTGGAGAGCGCAATCAGGTCATTTGTTAACTCCAAAATGGTTCTGTATCTTACCAAGAGGTAAAAGAGACTGTGCTCCATTTGTTTGGGGGTGCAGCTAAGATGTCTCGGTGGAAGGCCATCTTTCTTACCTTACAGTTTTATAAGGACGAGTCCTTGGTGGAATTCTCTGAGCGATTTATGGTGGAAGCACATTTTATAGTAGGCGCCAATATTTTATCCACTGAGGATGTAGATATAGCGATGACGGCGGCAGTCAAACCCTACCATGAACTACATAACACTATTTCTCATGTACCGGATAAAGATGGGGCTTATTCATATCATGAAAACTTTGTGCTGTCTCTTTGCCATGTTCAGTGCTCCCAATGTGTAGCGGAAGGCCCCTGTTACCACCACGTCATACTCATCAGGATATGGACAGCAACTACCCAGTTATAAGCTGTTGGGGTGTATTTTTCAACTTAATATGTTAGCGGATCCTTTTCACCCTACTTACATTCAGCAGCCTCCTCCCTGGCCTAGGTTCAAACTTTTAGTTAACTTTTTCCCCATACATTCAGGCGCAAGCTATAGATGTGAGCCCTTTATGAATTCTTGTTTCTTGTGCAGATGAAAAGGACATTTTGCAGTTAATTTTCCAGGCACCAGCAGGTGTATGTGGTGCCATCTGGTAAGATAGAGCAGGAAAAAGCTTGAGCAGATTATAAATGGGATGCTCTACCTCCACAAATTTAAATCAAATTGTTCCTAACAATTCCAAAAGTCTCTTTGTGTTGGGCTAAGAACCCAGCCTGATGACTTATTATGCAACAGCTTTTGGTGGATACCTCAGCCTTCCTTTAGAGAGCAACTATTCCCCTTCGTTATCTGTTTTCCACTGAGATGTACAAGAGCCATATGCATGGCAAATCCTGGAACAAAATGGCATATGTAATGCTGGACCCTCAACGGACGTCACCTCCCTAGTGGGTTTTAACGTAGACATCCCAGTTGAAAAGATTGCTCAGGAGTATCCACATGTCAGTATGGGTACATCCTCCTTCCTTGGTAACAGAAATTCCTTGGATGTTCACATAATAAACACTAATAAATCTTCTTATTCAGAGTGTACCTACTGTGATATTTTTGTTCAGAACACAGAAATACGAGTTATTATAGATACTGGTCCCCCAGTTATTGCAAATTCCATCAAGATCGTAGCCAAGCTTCCACTGAAGCCTGATGTGGATCACAGAGTAGTGTATGGGACCATGGGAGCACAGAGAACTGTGTCCAAAGGAGCTTACAGTGCATTACCTTTGCAATTTAGTTTGGTTAAGCTTCTACTTAAGCGGTGGTCCTGCCAAATTTAACTATGTTATGATGATAGTGCTGCATTCATGAGGTGATTTGGAGCTGAGGTCAATATGGTGGAAGAAAGCATTAGTATTTTAGGACAAAAAATTCCTATTTACTTTACCTCTAGCGGAATACCAATGGGTCAATTCCACTCCAGTCAGATCAATTTGGTGTATAGTGATAAGGTGATTCCTATCAAATATTGGAGAATAATCAAAAAACCAGAGCCTTCCCCAACTAGATCTACAAGTATAAAAGTATTCCACTATGAGCTTCAAGCGCTTTGAGCATATTTTCTGGGCATCAGTTCATAGTAGGGACTGAACCCAAAAATAGATGTCCCTGAAGGGCTATATGGGGATATTGTGGGGCCTTACCAGCAATCATGACTTGAACCCCATGTGGCTCCAGGACTATGTTACCAGGAAATGAGGAAGTGAAGGTATTGTTAGTGAACCTATGAAAGGAGTTGATGACGATCCAAAGTCACCAAGTGGTGGCTTATTTACAATTTGCCCCTATTGACAAGGTTCATCATGTTCATGGCTTTGGATTGTGAGAGGACCTTAGCCTACTTGAAGTTTCTTCAGTTGGCATTATGGCAGTGGTTCTTTGGAAAGCTCTAACTGGATTGTCAGAGGAACAGAAAGATAAGGCAATAGTTTTATTTGAAAAATACTGATATTTTTGCATCTGACAATCACGACTTGGTGTGCATCCAAGGGGTGGTGCATCAGGTGATACGGGGGATCACCCTCCTATTTGATCATGGCTATATGGCACTCAAAGGCAGCAGAAGATGTTGTCACTGATGATGTAGATAAATTGATAAAAAAGGGATGTTAGATCCATCTAAGAGTCTGTGGGCATCTCTAAGTTTATTGTTAAGAAAAAAGATGGCACAAACTTGGTGGTCATTGACTATCAAAAGCTCAATAGCATAATGAAGAAAGATTCCAAATACCTTCTGCGAATTGATGATGTGTTATATTGACTTGGAGTGTCTAACTATTTTTCTGCCATGGATTTGATATTGGGGTACTGGAAATAAAATGCAAGCGGTGAAACATGAGAAATGCTCTATAATAACTTTGAGGGGTTATTCCAGCCTACACATATGCCACAGGTTTTGTGCAACGCCCCAGCTAAATTCCAGAGTGCTATGGATACAATCTTGGGTTAACTGAAGCTGTCTTGAGTTTTAGTTTACCTCAATGATATCAACATTTTCTCATGAACGTTTATAGAGCATCTTGACCACCTATAACAAGTGTTCCACTAACTCGCTGATGCTAATATCAAGATCAAGCCTCATAAGTGTCACTTTTTCAAAAAGCAACTGGAGTACCTTGGGTTCATAGTGGACTCAAAAGGGCTTAAATCACACCCATCGAAGGTGGAAGCAATAAGCAAGATGAATCAGCCAGGTAATAAACGAGATATCCAGAAGTTCTTGGGGATAGTCAGATACTACCAGCAGTTCATTACTAACTTCATTTGCATTAGGGCACCACTCTTTGAGTTGTTAAAGAAAAATGAAACTTTTGACTGGGCGGAATGATGTCAAAACGCTTTTGATGCCTTATGAACTGCATTGCTGAGTGCACCCATTTTGCAATACCATAACTTTAAAAACAATTCATAGTACAAATGAATGCATCACTTTCTGCCATAGGGGCAGTATAATCTCAGAAAGAGAATGATGGCGTAGAGAACCCTGTCACATTTTGTAGTTAAAGTTTAAAATGTCATGAACAAAATTATGCTGTGACTAAGCAGGAGTGTTTAGTAGTGATTTATGCATATAAAATGTCAGGGACTTGTACTACTTTATCCCAGTTTTGATAGCAAGCCATAAAGTTGCTAATCCTGAGCTAAAGGTCCAATATAACAAAGGGGCAGTGCATACCATATAGATAATGGCAAGGCAATTGGGCGGTTTAGGCCTAAAGATGGAAGGATTGCTTCAACCACTCCCATTCCTGTTAATTCCAGTAAACACCTATGTTTGACCGTGGAAATAATGGAAAAGAGAATTGTTCAGGTATAGGTGTTTCTTCACCTAAATTATAGGTTTATGGAATTATTGTTTAGACTTTATAGCTTGTTTACTATATGGTATATGGAGCTGTTATAATTAAAATATGTACTTAAAGGGTTTACCATATGATAATATTTTATTGACCACAAAGCCTAACCATCTGAATAGTCTAGTTTAATATCCCATTTAACTTCCTGGACTTTCCTAAGCTTAATTGATTATTGAACAGAGCACTATAATCCTTTTGAGCTTAAAAGATTGTGTCATGCATGTGATTTTCTAAAGCTTTGGAAACTGTCTCAGTTTCATTGTAAATTTGTTTTGGTGCGATTAATTGACTAAATATCATTGCAACTAGGTAATTTAAGTGATTAATTGAACAAAACTCATTACAATTATAATGATATGCAAATAATCGATCTAACTTCAGCACAAATCCTCTTGATCTGATGAATTTTGTATCTTAAATCTCAGGAACTCCTCTAATGTCAGGATTTAGCCTGACATCATCCCCACTATGGCTGAAGCTGCCTGTGAGGTCTTCTTCTTTCATTTTTTTAACAGATTGCATGCATTCTTTGAGTTCTCCTCAGGCTCCCAAGCTCTCTCTCTTCAGGATAAGCAGACCACTAGACCAGGAATTACATTGTCCCGCAATGCTTACGTTTTCCAATGATAGCCTCTGAAATATACTCTGGATATGGGTTATCAATCAGAGGGGGGCAGCGCTTTTAGCTTAATGATGGCGTAATGAACTACCATCCTTCTTGTACAAGAGAGATCAATATAAGACATCATGAATTTTCCATTCTTCAGGTAGAGCAACTCGGTAGGCAACCTTCCCAATGACCTCCTTTAACTTATATGGTCCTACCACCGATGGGCTAGTTTCTGGCATGGTACATCCAATAGAACATTGTGAGCATCCAAATAAACTTTACTCCCAACTTAAAACATCTTCCCAGGCACTATTTTTTATCTGCAAAATCCCTGTAGGTCTGCATTGCTCGAGTTAAGTTTACATGACATGATGCATGAGTCTGATGAATATCCTTTAAAATTCTCTTCATGATGGATTGTTCACTTAAGTAGTTGGCAGTGCTTCTCAACTCACGTCATAGCCATAGTTAGACTTAAAAGGTGACCTTTCAATGGAGGCATGGTCCATGCTGTTGTAACAAAACTGGGTCATTGTAACAGCTCAACCCAATTATCCTGTTCAACATTCACATAACATCTTAAGTACTGCTCCAGCACCTGATTGACCTTTTCAGTTTGTCCATCTGTTTGGGGATGGTATGCAGTAGACAATCATCTCTTAATTCCAAGATCTGACATAATCTGATTAAAAAAGCGTGAAGTGAACTGTGGGCCTCTGTCAGAGGTAACCTCCTTGGGTATTCCGTGCTATAAAAAGACCTTCTTTATCAATAGTTGGGCTGTCTCTTTGGCTGTGACATTGGTTGTCATAGGAATGAAGTGAGCCATTTTTGTGAAACAATCAACTACCACTAAAATGAATTATGTTTTGAGAATGGGGTAGCTTAACAATGAAATCTAGGGTAACTGATTCCCAAGACTTTTGAGAAAACTTCAACGGTTCCAACTGAACTTCAGGATGGCCCCTCTTAGCCTTGATATGCCCACAAATTTCACATCAAGCCAGGTATATACTAACATCTCTATTTAGCCCAGTCCAGCGATAAGTTCTCTGAATGAGAGTTATCATCTTATTTCGTCCAGGATGTCCAGCCATTCCTGAGTCATGGTATTCACATAATTTTTCCATTCGTTGGGACCCTTTAGGCACATAAAGACATTTCTTCCAACAGACTAATCGTCCTTTCAGAGAGTATTCCTTGAGGTACCATCTACTATTCAAATCCTGATTCAGGTCAGCCTTCACACATTGACAAAATGCATCTTTTTTCTGGGTTTCCAAAAAATTAACCCGTCCCATCAAAATCATAAGAGAGAGCTGATCCACTGGGTTCCGTGTTTTAGGTAAAACCTGTATGTTATATTCTGTGGTCTCCCCTTCTGCAGGCATTAATTCAGGGAGACGACTTAGAGAATCTGGAACCATGTTAATATCCCAGGCTTGTATCCAATTTCCAGGTCATAATCAGTAAGGGAAAGGGCCCATCTATTTTGCCGCTGATTTAACTGGCGCAAAGTAAAGAAGTATGTCAGGTTCTTATGGTCAGTCATGATCTTCACGGGGCGTTTTCCCCAAACTAGTACCGTCGTCAGTGTTTAAGGGTATAAACAATTGCCAGCATCTCTTTGTCATAGATTGGGTAGTTACATTCAGCAGGGATAAGTTTTTTGTAATGGTAGGTTATGGGATGAAGCCTACTATCATCACCCTCCTGCAATTAGCCCCCCCAAGTTCATATCCAGAAGCGTCAGTCTCAACCATGAAGGCCTTATCATAGTTGAGCATGGACAACACTGGTGCAGAAACAAAGGCAGACTTTTATGTCAGCAAAAGATTTTTCCGCCGCTTGGGACCATTTGTATGGAACACCATCTGATAGAGCTGTGTCAAGGGTAATGCAGTAGAAGAAAAGCCTTTGATAAAATCCCTACCTAAGTTTGCCAAACCCAAGAAACTGTGAACTTCCTTACAGCTATCAGGTGTAGGCCAAGATGTGATAGAATCCACTTTGCTAGATGACATGGTAAACCCACTCCTTCCCACAACATAACCAAGAAATTCAACTTTTTCCTGAGCAAACTCACACTTTGAAGCTTGACATGAAGGTTATACTCCTGTAATTTCTTAAACATCAATTGCAGATCTTAAAGATGTTACTATTGAAACTTGCTATACACCAAAATATCGTCCAGGTAAGCTATGCAGAACTGGTCCATGTACCCACCCAAAACTTTATTAATTATTTGTTGAATTTACTTGGTGCGTTTCAAAGGCCAAATGGCCTGACAAGATGCTCAAACAACCCAAACCTCATCTTGAAAGCCGATTTCTTTTCACCTTCCTTAATCTGATCTGGTTAAATGCATCCCTCAGATCCACCTTTAAATGATAATAGCCCCAGAAAACTGATCACTCAAGTAGTCAGCATCAGGTAAAGGGTATTGAGTCTTTATGGTGATATCATTCAACTCTTGATATTTTACGGGGTCAAAAACATCCTTTTTCTTGCTTACAATTGAAAGTGGAGATGAACATGGAGATTGAGACACTCAAATGAAACCTTTTTCCAAAATAGAATCCAAGTACTCGCATAATTCCACCTTTTATACATTGGTTGCAGCTATTTATAGGTCCATGAGTAAGATTCTTCCCTTCTACCAAGTTTATTGAATGATAAAATAGGCTATGGGATGGCAGAATTTTCGCCTCTTCTTCGCTAAACACTTCAGACCATGCTTTAAGATATTCTGGAATCATTCCTTTACATGCCTCCAATAGAACCTTGGGAGATTCCACAGAATTCAATCCTGGAAACATACCTTTACTCAACGCCCATTCTTCTCTCTTTCCATTCACTTTGACTGTGACAGTGTTTCTTCCATAGCCATGCTGGAGCTCTATCTGGACTAACCATGGAAAGCCAATAATTACAGGCTGAGGAGTATTCTTTAGAAAACAAAATTTAATCTCAATTTTTAGGGAACCGACTAATAGACTTATGTGATGTGCACAACAGTAGGCATTGGACTGCTCCCTATTTTCAAGGGTTATGGTCAGTGTTCTATCCCAGTTGAAAATCCCAACTTTTTTATCATTTCCTCTGATATAAAGTTCCATGAGGCCCCACTATCCAGTAAAGCCTCAGTATGATACAAAATATCTCCCATTATCAAACGTATAGGTAAAACAGGAAATATTGAGTTTCCTTTTTTTATTGCAAAAGCAACTGATGAAGCTTTGCCTTTCTTTGGACATTGGTAAGCTAAATGACCAGGATTATGGAAAGAATAGCACAATCCTTCCTTGTAATGACGTTGATATTCTTCATGGCTAATGTTGGTAATTTTCTTTTTGTAAGCACACTCTTGCCACATGGGTGCTCTAACCATAAACAGATTTTCAGTGATTCCAAGCAATTTTTTAAAGGCAGAGTGATGGGGTGGTGTCTTATAAAATCTGACATATGACTTTTTGACCCTTGTCTGAAGTAAAGCGCTCCCATTTTTTTGTCTAATTCAGTCTTCTGGAAGATCTCCAGAAACTTCTGCTTATATCTCTCAACAGTTTGACCTTCCTGCTGAAGGTTCATCAAGGCAATGTATGCCTGTAATCTGGTACTAGCAGGAGTTGCTGCAGCCAGCAACTGGCTTTTAAACTCCTCATAATTCATTCACAAGTTCTCATTTTCTTCCAATGCTTTGGTAAACCAACCCAAAGCATCTCCGAAGAGCTGAGAACCCACTGCCACTACATTCCATGCATCATCTGGGTAGTTCTCAGGTTATACTTTAAAATGCGCCCCAACAATGTAAGTCCTCCTTTCACATCAACTAATGTTAATTTTCATGCAATGGAACCATAGGATAGTTCATGGGCGCATGGTTAGCCACAGTCACTGTTTGCACTTGACTTGGTCCTATTGCTTCTTTATAAGTCATATCGTATTATATTATGGAGAAAAACCTCCGTGCCAATGTCTGGTAACCTTTTATTAATAAAGCAAATGATAAATCTCCCAGTAATAAAAACATGGCAGGATATACTTTGTAAAACTTGAAGGTCAAATTGTCAGGAACTTGTACTACTTTATCCCAGTTTTTGATAGCAAGCCATGAACTTGCTAAACCTGAGCTAAAGGTCCAGTATAACAAAGGGACAGTGCATACTATATAGAGAATGTCAAGGGTACTTGGGTGGTTTAGGCCTAAAGATGGAAGGATTGCTTCAATCACTCCCATTTCTGTTATGCCAGTACACCGCTATGTTTGGACGTGGAAGTAATGGAAAAGAGATTTGTTCAGGTATAAGTGTTTATGCACCTATATTATAGGTTTTTGGAATAATTGGTTAGACTGTATAGTTTGTTTACTATATGGTGTATGGAACGGTTATAATGAACTTATGTACATAAAGGGTTTAGCATATGAAAATTAAAATTTCATCTTAATTGGGCCAACCTTGGGACAAATATACCGCTCCAATAAAGAGGATAAGGAGTAGGGAGTAGGGAGTGAAAATATAGGAGTGGAGGACAAAACTCAAGTACTGGGGGTAAAACCTTACTGTACGTGTCCTGATAGGCCGAGATTATATGATTTAACTTCACTGAAACTCTTAGTCAGACCAAGGTATGGTGTGCGAATCCACACATATTGATATCCTCTTGGCACATAAATACAATTTCTGTCATGACAGGATTGAAACCATAACGTGAGGGGTGATAGTGGGACGCCCTCTGACTATGCCACACCCCCTTATATGATAATTTATTGACTGCAAAGACTAACCATCTGAATAGTCTATTTTTATATCCCATCCAACTTCCTGGACTTTCCTAAAATTAATTGATTTTTGAACGAAGCACTATAATCCTTTTGAGCTTATGGGATTGTGCGTTGCATTTGATTTTCTAAAGCAGTTGGAATCATCTTATTCTCATTGTAAATTCGTTTTGGTTCTATTAATTTGACTCAATATCATTGCATTTAGGGTAATTTAAAAGATTAATTAACAAACCTCATTATAATTATGACTTGATATGCAAATAATAGATCTAACTTCAGCACAAATTCTCTTTGATCTGATGAATTATATCTGAAATCTCAGGAATTCCTTTAATGTCAGGCTTTACCCTGACATAAACAGTTTTGGTATACCTCTATGGGGTGAAATTCTAAGTGGTAACAGATCATGCATTCTTGTGCTGGCTGCAAAATCTCTGTGAACCCAAAGGATGGCTTGCGTGATGGGTGTTGAAGCTCTTAAAATACTATTTTGAGATTGTACGCCAGCCAGACATTAAAACTTGGATTGGCTTATATGGCTATTAATGGTCGCTATTATGGCAGATTTAGATGCCATTATGTATGAGAGGATGGTAGGAAAATACCATGACGAGCTGCTGCAAGTGATCAAAGTGCTAGATGGGCTTAAAAAGGACACCTTCTTATGCAATGGGTAATTATATAAGTGGATCAGGGAATTACGTTGATTTTCTAAACCATGGATAGGCCAGCAATAATTATTTATGTGCATCAGGCAGTAGGACATGGTGGGTTACAGAAAACGTTGGAGTTTTTGTGACCCCGCTACTATTGGGAGAGAATGCATTATGATGTGCTGGAAACAGTAAGCTGTTTTCATCAGTGCCAAGAGGAGAAACCTTTCCACAAGAATACCACATATCAGCTGGGTAAGCCCCAGTTCACCTGGCATACCTTTTCCCTTGATGTAGTGGGGCCTCTGCCAACTGGACTAAAGTGATACATGTATATAATCATAGCAATTGATCATCTGACAATCTGGGTGGAAACCAGGGCGATTAAAAACTTGGGAGTAATCACTACTGCCAAGTTTATTATGGAGTGTGTGATACAGCAACATCGCTGTCCACAGTTCATCTTAATGGACAACAGAACCAATTCTACTTTGCACATCCTGCCAAGGTGACTTAATTGATGGCAATCTGTGGGGTATTGACTACACTCTACCATCTGGTTTCCAACGGAATGGTGGAATGGGTCAATGGAACTGTAAGTCTTGGGGAGTGACCTTTGGCTCTCGATTAAACTATCTTTCTGTTCCTGAATAAGAAAACACCGAAGAGGATGGCGGTACCCCTCATCACCCAGGGCGATCTCACCCACATAGTTGACAAGCGATGGGTGACAGCCTGTCCACTTCAGATCCCACCCCCTATTCCCTCACTCACCTCAGCGGAACTGTTGCAGGGAATTAGTGAAATCTGTAGCTGAGATCATCGAACTGAAATTGTTGGACCTAATTTGGGCAGCAATCAGGCTGATGGCCAAAATTCAAATGGCTGTAAAAGTATGAAGAATGAGATATTGGCCCGATCACCTGATGGTTCCAATTTGACCCCTAAATCAGTAGAACAAATATTGGGCGCCATCAACGAGAGTTCAAAGTCCTCTGATAGTAATTCAGGCATTGCGCCCAATGGGATACTATTGACCGAAAAAATGGTTAAATGACCGAGCGTGGGTGGGTTGGCCAGCCCAAACCTGTTCTCAACCAAATGGTCCCATCCCATATATGGGATGGCCTTGAGGGATTCCCGTCACTCATCAGGCCAAACGCTGTCATGCTAAATATCAGAAACATAATTGACTCCTGGTCCAGATGTTTGAGGTCAAACTGACAGAGACTCAGCCCGCCGCCAAATTTTGTGATGTCAGTTCCCAAAGAATAAACCCCCCACTATCAACCAATTCGCCAGTTAGGCTAAATTTGTGGATCCTGACCATGCCTTATCACTACCCAATTGACCACTATTTAATCAGTTGCAAGGCACTGAGAAGATTGTTGGTCATTTTCTTACTTTATTTCCCAAATAAAATTTTATCAAAAACCCCAAATTTTTATCTCCTTCCCTTCAACCACATTCTATATGACATTTCCCTGGTGGTCCGCCGCTCCACACTCTGGGTGGGCCCTACTGATTCTCTTGGTTACCATGGTTCCCTCCATTGCCAATTGGACTCAACAAGTCTGGAATTTTTGGCTCTATAACCCTGTTCTAATGACCTTCTGGCAGCAATATACAGGGATCTTATGGCCCTATGTCCGCCAACTACAAGAGAAAATGCGCCTCTCTACCACCCCCAACAAAATGGTTTCAACAACCAAGTATCTCGCAGAAACTATCCCAGTAGTTTCCACCCCTGTTACCAGAACCCCTGGGTCTGAAGTCAATTCAGTGTGGTTTGCCGTCAGGATACTCCTAACCCTGACATTCTGCCACCATTTCATGATATCCTATTTCCTGGCTCCATATCAAGTCATACAGTTGGCAATGCCTCTGGCATTCTGGCTTGCTTTCTGGATGCTCATGCATCCCAACTGGCAGGCTGGTCTAAATCTCTTCTGCCGTTTCATGACATAATCAACCAACCATTACTTTCAGCCATTTCCACCTTGGTTTTCAAACTGGGCGCTGCAGTGGTTACCCTCTACTAGATGTACGTGCAATCAGTTTTGTGTTGTTTGTTGTTTGTTTGGTCACTTTCTGACTTCAGGAGAAGCATCCACTTTATTTTGAGAAATTTCTTCAAGCCACCCAAGAAGTTGAGACTGCATCTTCTTGTACTCTCTCCAACCAAGGAAAAGGATCAAGTATCTCCTCCCAAGAGATCACCAATCAGGTTCTCAATGCTCTTGCCAAAGTACAAATGAGGACGTCAATCACACTCAGTAATGTTTTGGCAATATCTCATCCCCAACAAAGTCTCGCGTTGTTGGACGCTGTAGATGGAGATGCCCACCGTTGGGTGAGAAGTATTTTATGTTCTTCCTCACAAAAAGAAGATCCCATTCCCCTGCTGGCTGCTGTATCAGCTGCCCTACAACCCCATGTGTCCCAATCAAATTACATACTCAGACTACTCCTAAACATGGCTAGAGCCCCTAGTTTGGCTTCTCTGATTTCCACCTTTCGTGAGCTGGCTTCCACGTCAGACCTATCTACTGACATGCTTCAGACAGTCTTTAAAGCGAGTTTGAATTTAGTTTCCGTTCACCACGAGGCCTGGTCTACCATTCAGAAATCAGTGGATCAGATATGTGCCACCGCAACTACTATCAAAGCGTTATCTCACCACGCTTCCCCATATCAGAAGGGAAACTTTATGATAGGATTTCCTAACAAAGACATAGACGATGCGCCTGACGCTAGAGTAGCTGTTGAAGTGGATCTCAACCCCTCCATAACCCCTGAGTGTGAATTGCCGCTTCTGGAGTCAACTATGAATGACTCTGTTCAAGCCCAGATGAAAGAGACGATTTCTCCTACACTTGTACTTCCAATTATTCGCCCCAGCTAAAAACCCTGACCCTGGGCTCGACATACCACTATCTCTTCAGTCATTCTCAAGTTGGCCGAATCTCCAAATAAACAGAATTCCACTTATTTCCTTGTCCCTATGAGAATCAGTGTCGGTCCTCATCATGTATCCTTTGAAGATCTGGTGGATACCAGAGCGGCAGGGAACTTCATGAGCATCGAGTTGGCACAACAATTAAAATTGGAAATGGATGTGGGTGCCTCAGTAATGGTGGCCTCATCTGCTTACCAGTATTTGTATGTTGTTCGCCGGCCATTACACTTCTCAATCCACCAATATAACTTCTGCAATCAGTTTTCAGCCATGCTGAACCTGGTATTCCCGGTGATCTTGGGTGTGGGATGGTGGCGTCAACAACATGTGAAGATTCACTTAGAGTCTAATACATTGTCATTTACCAAAAATGATTAGAGGGAGAGTTCCCTTTAATTGACACCCTCAAAAAAATACAAGGAACCAGCTCTATCATTACCTTAGTTACCTCCGCGGGCAATCCAGCCAATTTCCCTGAAAGCTTAAAGCAATACCAGAAAATTTTCGATATGGAAAAAGTGGACCATCTGCCAAAACATTCCAGGTATAATTGTGGATTTTGAACAACCATAAAATTGGTGAACATCAACTGCCTGCTGTATTCTCATACAGCGGAGGAAGAGGCTGCACTCAATACCTGGTTGGATGATATGTCAAAAAAAGGCTGGTTGTTCAAAGAAACCTCTCCTGTCGCCTCCCCTATTGTATTTGCAAGAAAATCAGATGTATCACTCCGTCCTTGCGTAGCTTACAGTCACCTGAACAAAATATCAGTCACAGATCCCTACCCATTGCCCTTAGAACAGACAATCATTCAGGCAATTGCCAAATCCCGTGTTTTTTGAAATTGGATCTGGTGAATGCTTTCAATCAGATTTGAGTGATGGAAGGACAAGAATGGTTGACCGCAATCTGAATGAGGCGAGGCATTTTTCAATTTCGCGTAATGCCCTTCAGGCTGAAAAAAACCCCGCTACATTTCAACATATGATTGACAATGCATTAGGGGATCTCCAGTTCTCCTGCGCTATTGCTTATATCAATGATATCCTAGTCCATTCCCCAACTCCTGAACAACATGCTATTGACTTAGAAGCAGTGGTGGCTGCTTTGCATAAAGCAGGCTTGTTCCTCAAAGCCTCCAAGTGCGAGTTTTACAAGGAAGAGGTTACATTTCTTGGAAACCTGGTACTTAAAGAAGGTGTCGCC
The DNA here is from genome assembly GCA_022478985.1 of Massospora cicadina. Taxonomy (NCBI): domain Eukaryota; kingdom Fungi; phylum Entomophthoromycota; class Entomophthoromycetes; order Entomophthorales; family Entomophthoraceae; genus Massospora; species Massospora cicadina. The sequence continues at coordinate 87,948 of JAKSZP010006681.1, read as the reverse complement.
ATCCCCCCAACAAATTAGATGCAATCTGATAATGGCCAACCTTAACTACACAGAAGCAGCTCCGAAGTTTCTTGGGTACTATCATTTTATTAAAGAAATTTTCCCCCGCACTTTCCCAGTTGGCCGCCCCGCTCCATCCCCTCACAGGTAAAAATGTACCATTTTGTTGGACCCCCAAATTCCAGCATGCGTTCGAATCAATTAAGGAAGTATTTGTGTCTCCTCCCATTTTTAAACACGCCAATCCAACCAAACCATATATCATTGCATGCGATGCTTTGTCAGTAGCTGTGGGCGCGGTGCTGCTTCAGGACCACGATGGTCTTGAACATCCAGTCGCTTATTTCTCCCAAAAATTCACTGCTATGGAGCAGTCCTGGGCCATTTATGACAAGGAACTGGCTGCTGTTGCATGGGCATTAACTCATTGATGGTACCTGTTGCAGGGTGCTCGTCATGAGTTAATGGTTCGCACAGATCACCAAGCCCTCTTGTATTTTCGCAAACCTCAAAAATTGGCACACTGGCAAGTCCAAACCTATTGGGACCTGTGCAGTTTTAACTTCAAATATGAATTCGTCAAAGGTGCGCAAAATGTCCTTCCCAATTTCCTAAGTCGTAGTCCCGCTCACTGTCCCTCAGAACATGAGGAAGAAGATCTTGTTACCATGATTCCTGCCACTCAAAGTCTGTCAATTGCTCCCTCCATTGTTTCCTCCACTGCGTTGTCACCTGACGATCCATTATTGGCCCAGGTGTTAGCCAGTCAAACAGCCTGCCCTGAGGGCGTGGAGTTGATTGAGCACTTGACTCACTCGAGTCCCAAGCACTCCCTATATTCTTTAGAAGAAGGTCTCATTTACTTTCATTCTAGTGTTTATGTTCCCCCTCCTTCCGCCTGAAAATATTCCGTGCACACCATGATTAATTGGGCAGGACTGACCAAAGAGGTTCCAGCCTGGATCGCCAATTGTGTTATTTGTGCCAGGGCCAAGTCAGACCATTATGGAAAAAACGGTCTTCTGCACCCTTTGGAACAGGCGGAAGTTCCATGGACCTCAGTGTCTGTAGATTTCATTGTCAATCTCCCCTGCCTTAATTGTTTCACAACAGTAATGGTAGTGGTAGATCGCCTTACAAAATTTTCCCTGTTTATTCCTTGTACTTCTGTGATTACGTCGGAAGAAATGGCGCATCTATTAGTTCAACGTGTGTTTTCGATGTTTGGTTTTCCCCAGGAAATTGTTAGTGACAGGGGTACTCAGTTTACCGCCCAGTTTTGGAGTGAACTCTTGTCAATCCTTAAGATAACCCCCTGTTGATCCACGGCGTATCACCCCCAGTCTGATGGCCAGACCAAGCGGGTTAACCAAGTTCTCGAAAAGTACCTGCGTTGTTATGCTGTAGCAGTGCAGAATACCTGGGCCGATGACCTGCCTCTTGCCCAATTCACATACAATAATGGGACTCACACTTCCACAGGTTATTCACCATATAAAGCAACGTTGGTTTATAACCCTTCATTCTCAGTTGGAGCATGCTTGTGACCAGAAGTGCAAGCTGCCGCAGATCATGCTGCCCATATTCGATTGACCCAAGCTTTAGTGTGAGAACACCTCACTAAAGCCATCGACGACTATAAGCAATTTGAAGATTGCAAGCGCCTTCTGGGTCATGACTTTGTGGTGGGCTCTTACGTCATGCTCGATACTCGCCATTTGTGAATCCAAACCCCTTCCTGCAAATTTGCCAGTAAGCGTTCAGGTCCCCACTTAGTGGAGGAGGTATTGGGTAATGGGGCGTTCCAGTTGAAGCTTCCCGCGCATTGGAAGCAACACCCAGTTTTCCGTGTATCCCAGCTGTCACCCTTTAAGGGTGTAATTCCCACAGACCCAGAACCAATCGTCATCAATAACGAGGAGGAAGCCAAAGTGGAGGCCATTCTGGCATCTCAAAAGTCGCGACAATCAATTCAATATCTTGTGGCCTGGAAAGGATATCCAGCTTATGAAAACAGTTGGGTCAAGGCGCATGATTGCGCGAATTGTATGGACCTGGTTGACGCTTTCCACACATCCCATCCCAAGGCTCCCTGCCCATTTCAGAAGGCCACGACAATTATGGCTATCAAGTTACCCAAAGCGCAAAAGAACGTGGCTCTGGTGCAGTTTCCTGGTGGGGGGCCATCCCTCTGGAAAAAGGAAAGGGTAATGCAAGTCTCAAGGGAGTGTCCTTTGGCTCTTGATTGAGCTATCTTTCCATTCCTGAATAAGAAAACACTGAAGAGGATGGCGGTACCCCTCATCACCCAGGGCGATCTTGCCCACATAGTTGACGAGTGATTGGTGACAGCCCGTCCGCTTCAGATCCCACCCCAATTCCCTCACTCACCTCGGCGGAACAGTTGTGGGGATTTAGTGAAATCTGTGCTTAGATCATCAAACTGAAATTGGTTGAACCTAATTTGGGCGGCAATCGGGCTGATGGCCATAATTTGAATCTTGTAAAAGTATGAAGAATGAGATATCGGCCAGATCGCCTGACAGTTCCAATTTGACCCCTAAATTAGTAGAACAAATATCAGGCGCCATCGATGAGAGTTCAAAGTCATCTGATAGTAATTTGGGTGTTTTGCCCAATGGGATACTATCAACTAAATGAATGGTTAAATGACTGAGCGTGGGCAGGTTGGCCATCCCAAACCTGTTCCCAACCAAATGGTTCTATCCCTATATGGGATGGCCTTGGGGATTCCTGTCACTCATCGGGCCAAACGCCATTGTGCTAACCATCAGAAACATAATTGACCCGGTCCAGACGTTTGAGGTCGAACTGACAGAGACTCAGCCCCCATAGAATTTTGTGATTTCAGTTCCCAAAGAATAAACCCCCCACTATCAACCAATTATCCAGTTAGGCTGAATTTGTGGATCCTGACCACGCCTTATCACTACCCAATTGACCACTATTTAATCAGTTTCAAGGCACTGAGAAGATTGTTGGTCAATTTTCTTACTTTATTTCCCAAATAAAATTTTATCAAAAACCCCAAATCTTTATCTCCTTCCCTTTGACCACATTCTATATGGCATTTCCCTGGTGGTCCGCCGCTCCACACTCTGAGTGGGCCCTACTGATTCTCTTGGTTACTATGGTTTCCTCCATTGCCTATTGGACTCAACAATTCCGTAATTTTTGGCTCTATAAACCTGTTCTAATGACCTTCTGGCAGCAATATACAGGGAACTTATGGCCCTATGTCCGCCAACTACAAAAGAAAATGCGCCTCTCTACCACCCCCCAACAAAATGGTTTCAACAACCAAGTATCTCGCAGAAACTATCCCAGTAGTTTCCACCCCTGTTACCAGAACCCCTGGGTCTGAAGTCAATTCAGTGTGGTTTGCCGTCAGGATACTCCTAACCCTGACATTCTTCCACCATTTCATGATATCCTATTTCCTGGCTCCATATCAAGTCGTACAGTTGGCAATGCCTCTGGCATTCTGGCTTGCTTTCTGGATTCTCACGCATCCTGACTGGCAGGCTGGTCTAAATCTCTTCTGCCCTTTTCATGACAGGAACATTGGTAAACATACTTCATAGGATTGTGAAAGATTGACCCTTGGAATGGAGTCCCATCTACCCACAGCTGTCTTTGCATATAATATCAGCTACCACTCATCCACTAGCAAGGGTCCTTTCCAATTGCTCTATGGCAGACATCAGCTTTACCTGCCCTGCTTTACTCGTGTGTGGAGGATACTGGTGGCATAGAACTGCAGAAGTACTTAACAAATTTGACAGAGACGTTGATCAAACTAAGATGGAAGCATACTCTATCAGTTTGACTAAGAAGATTTGTGATCAGGCAGCTGATCAGAATAGACATAGTGAATTCCCGCAGTTTACTGTAGGAGATTATGTCTTGTTCCACAACCAACATGGATTTGGATGGAAGAACAAGCTTACCAACATCTGGACCAGGCCGTTTAAAATTATTAGAAGACTAATATTGATTCCTACACCATTAAGGAACCTGCAGGTGATCATATTATTAACTGAATTCATGTGAAGTTCCTTTGGTCATATAAGCAATAGGAGTGAATCATCCAGTCAAATGTGGTTGTTTTGAAAAGTTGATATGACTAGATAATAAGCTATAAATTCTAGCAGATTGGAAACTAGAGTCAAGGCGAGCCTTGAGATTGAGCATAAAGTAATATTGATATGAAGCAAATTGATCAAAGTATTGATAGTTCAGCAAATTAATGGAATTCCACCAAAACCTCAAGATAGATGAGTTCTCTAAAAGGGAACAATAGGAGATTAATAATTAGAGGATGAATTTGACTTGGAATATTAAGATAAGAGTTGAGCAAAAGAATGAGAGTGGAAGTTTTTTCAGCAGTCTACAGAAAAGTTCTGAGTTATTATATTAAAATAAAAAGGGTTGATTGGGGTAATTGCACTATATATTATATTTATCAGTTTCTATTAAGAGTCAGTAATCTGCATATCATCCAATTTGGTTGCTCAGTGGCTAATACCTTGTGCAAACCAGCTTGGTGGATTAATCCATTACAATGGGAATTTAGTAAATGATATTCATAGACCAGTGCTTTCTGCACTTGTCCCTGCATGGTTCTTATTTGCATATTATTGGAATTGCGATGCCTTGCAGACTATGGATTATTTTGTGGGTATTGGAGTACCCCCAATGGAAGCCCAGTATTTCTTTGGCATGTCAATTGTCTGACAACTTGGCAAGAGAGAACTCTTTGCTGTTAAATGGTTTCATATATAATTTTGTAGCACTCATGCTCTCCCAATTGCCAACTTTGTAAAATATGTTATGATTTTGGATCTAGTATTTCTTTTTGGCAGGAGTGAACACGTTTGTGCTCCATTTTATTTCATCTTCTGACATCCAATTACTAATTGGTCTCCACTTGACTGCCTTTTTCTTTATCCAGCCTACTCTCGCAGGTTAGATGTTTTTAAGGTTATTCTAATCCAAAACAAATTTAAGACTTTTACCACTATAAAGGCAGATTTAATCCATGAAATTTATTCTTTATAAGGAAAATGTTATTTAGTACTATTCCTTTGCCAAATACACATCTATATTATAGCATGCTAAGTATAATATAACCTTTACATTTTAGAAGATTTTTAATTGAGTCATTAGCTCCATAGGTGTTAGTCTCAAACTTTTAATGATATAACCATATTTGAAAAAAAATTTATTTTTGTTAGATTCCATCTTGCTATGGAGATTGATCCTGGTCTTTAGGCATAGTTTGTCATCCACTGGTTTGAGACCTAATGGATGACCACTTTTTCATTTTTGTGGTTGATTGGGATTTTCTCCATTTGAGGTCTTCATTAGTACAAACGCTGTCAAGTATAATGACTAATACCATTTCAATTGGTATATGGGTTTCTTTTCAATGCTTTGCTGCTCTGGCAAAAGAATTTTGCTCATTCTATATGTGTACTTCCACTGGGTGAAAATCTTTTGCTAGCCAGAGTTCAGACGTTGCATACAGAAATATAGTGAACAAATTTTGTTGTTGAGGAAAGTTACTCCTCTGAGTATAAGAGTATTATTCTTAATTTGACTGTATTTGGTGGACGCACTGAGTGTGTCAGCAGAGTTAGTTTAACAAGCTCATCGGCCAGATGCCCATTTTTGTTTACTTTATATTTGTTTATTTATTAAATTATTTCATTGTCCATGAACTATAAGACTCCTACCCAGATACAACAGTAAATATATTGGGGCTTCTATTTACCTCTTTGCAGATAGTTGATTGTGATGGGTCTCAGTCAGGCCATTACCCTCAGTAATTTTTTGCTCTAAAAATAAATTCAGCCATAATTAGTTTTTTACAAATTTACTCTTCTTTTTATATAATCTTAGCATTGTAATACCTCCTTTATTGATTCTACTTACATCAGGAATAGAAACATTTTGTGGTACTTAGTTTCTCATTAAATTTTATGAAATACTAATATTTTTGGTTTGGACAATGACAAATGGGTTCCATCATAGTCATTAGCTGATTTAGAGGTCATAGGCTTCACTTTGGTGGATGCAAAATCTTTACTTTTCTTTTTTTGTCATATTATATTAGTATTTGGGTGTCCAAAAGTTTTATTTGTTAAATACCCTGCAGCATTGGCTCCTGAGCTATTTCCCAAATTATTTGGATTTCAAGCATTCTTAGCAACACGTTCCATGGCAGTTTCAGTAAAATTTTATAGTTGTTGTGATACATACTGCAGCAGGCTCAGAATAAGGTTTTATGACTTTGTCATGGTTCATTCCAGTGGACTAATTTAAATCAATTTAATAGAAAATAAAATAAGATAACTTAAAACAAAAATAAAATAAAAATAAAATTACTTTTAAAAATAAAAAACTTAAGTTGAAGCTGTTACAGGTGATATATCTATCAAAGCCTGGTTCACTGTCAGCAACGTACCCCTTTTTTAGCTTTTGCATTATTTGCAGTAGTTGCTTTGCAGTTCTATAATCTACAGTTATCCAATTTACTATTAATATACTGCTTTCAAGTTAGTTGTTTTACTTTTTTTAGCACTAATGGTGCTTAACCCAAAAGGGGGAGCTGCCACACATCAAGTTAGTTGTTTTACTTTTTAGCTTAAAGTGATAGATTTAAGTGATTAAATTTTCAGTTTTTAAAGATTTAATACTACAAGAACCACTCTGCAGTGCAACCACCAATTCTTCTTATTTTTGACTCTATATCATTAACATTTTTAAAATGAATAATTTTAATAAAATAGGGGACATACCATAGTTTCATCCTATACAATACAGGTTTTGAACCTGTAATGGCATTCATTACACCACTTTAGCTTATAAATACAGAAAAATAATTTTATAAATTTTTAAATTTTAAATTAAATTTATTGCGGGGAAGGCTGACCATGGGACGGACACTTCCGAATATGACTCAGATGAGACAAAACTCAGTACCAGGTGAGGCACCCAAGAGAAGCGATGCTATCTCTTGTTGCCAGCGGGAACGCCACTTATGGGAAGGGGAGGGAACGTGTGTAGGGGGCGTAGCCACTATTGAGCACGTGTGGAGGAAGGGGTCCAATTTGATGAACCAGACTGGGAACCAGGAGGAGACCAGCTGCCGGCGACGTGGTGGGAGATATCCAAACATCCACGCTTGAAAGTGATCCACCAAATGAGACCAGAATCTGTGGACAGCTTCAGGGAGGGTGGGGATGGATCCGGCGATGGCATCCAAGACAATCGTGTGGATAGTCCACATGGCGATTGCAACCACCAGAGCACGAAGGGAGGGTGGGAAGGGGGAGGCCATTGATGAAGCAAAAATATCTCTTGACAGACTGAAGGGATGTGTTTGATCCTGGCCTAGCAGACGTTGAACTTCGCGCCATATTACTTTAGAGGTGGGGCACTTCTCCAGGCGGTGAAACAGTGTTCCATACTGGCCACACACGACACAGGATGAGTGTAAAGCATTAGAGCGCTCAGCTGTACGATACACCCGCCTCAGGCAGCGCCACACATGGGAGCGGACTTGAGGCTGCAACAGAGGATGGTGTGTGTATTTCCAGATAGTCTTTTGGGTCTCAGTGGAATAAGGGATGTCCATCATGTCCAGGTAGACCACCCTGGATAGGACTTGGGGTCGAATGGGGATCACGCCATCATGGATGGGTAGCCCCTGTACCTCTTGTGTGAACTGAGGAGAGGGGCGGCCTCTTTGGGTTGTATGTCCACTAATACGAATTCTCCACTCTGCGCTTCGCATGGAGAGTAGGATTCGTTTGTAGTGGGTTTTGGTCCCGTGAGGACCTGTGGCTGATGTGTGTGATGCGAGGTATTTCATCAGGGAGTGGGGGTTTGATGGATTGTTGAGGCCCAAGGCTCAGGAGAAGTTGGAGTGGCCGCACGGGACCAGTGTTGGGATGGGAGTGTAGGAAAAAAAAAAAAAAAAAAAAAAAAAAAAAAAAAAAAAAAAAAAAAAAAAAAAAAAAAGCAGTGACAGCCGCAATCCAGGTGCCTAGGATCTTGGCGGCATGGGCTTTGAAGTCAAGTAGGCCCATGCCACCATGATGATGAGGGCCAAACATGACCTCTAGCCGTACTGGTGGAGGGCGGCCTGACCAAAGCCAACCTTGTAGCAAAGCATACAGGGATTTGAAGAAGCTTGGGGGAGAAGGGGATGGCGTGGGCTCCAAACCAGACTTTGGATAGGAGCATAGAGTTAGCAAGAACAACCCTGCCAGTGAGGGTAGTAGGGTGGGCTCTGAGAGAGGCGATTCGCTTCGTCACGTTGTCCAGTATATGGCACTCCATTACTGCTTACGCGTATCCTCCTGCCTCCAACCACACGCCCAGATGGCGTACCGGTCCTATGGTTGGTCATGGCACAAAGGGGAGCACCAGTGGAGCGGTGTGTTTTGAGTTACTAAGGCATGGATTTGGGCATGCAGATGGGCTGGGTTGGGAACTACTTGCTGGGGCCCAGCAGTTCTGAAACCGACCAAGGAGGATGATTTCGGTTTTGGAGGCGTTCAGTGCCGCGTTGCTTACCCGGGAATATTCCTGGATGAGGGCTTCAAGCGTGCGTGCATCTTTGTTATTAAACACCCCCACCACGCAATCATCTGCAAATGCCATCATCTTGACTGGGGTTTGGCCTGGCACATGGACCCCAGTGAGTTGGGCATTCACATTTCGCAGTAGTGGGTCAAGGCTGAAGTTGTATAAGAGTGGGCTCAGGGGGTCCCCTTGTCACAGGCCCCTTTGAGGATGGACTACTTCCGTTAGGAAACCTGGGCCGCGCACTGCCATTGTTGCAGATTCCGTGAGCAGCATCACCCAGTTAATGAAGCGGGGAGGTAGGCGGAATTGTTGGAGGCAGGCCCTAAGGTATTCCCAGTTTACTCTATCATAGGCCTTTTGTTGGTCCAAGAATACAAGTGCACCAGAGGCTGTGGACTGACACACATTAGCCACAGAGTGCACGTTATCCCAAATCGACCTTCTGGGGATGAAACCGAATTTTTCTGGAGAGATGGTGGCAGATGCTACAGTCCCTAAACGGTTAGCCATGATTTTTGTTAAAATTTTGGTGTCTGTGTTTGTTAGAGAAATGGGGCGCCAGTTGGCTAAGTCTAGCCTATCCCCTTTCTTGAAGAGTGTGACTGTAAAGGCCTCATGTCCTCCTGGTAGGAGGCGCGTTTCCAACAGGCTTTGGTTGAGTGAGGCTAGCAGCAATGGGGATATATATTTAAAGATATTTTTTGTAGAACTCATATGGAATGCCATCTGGGCCTGGTCATTTTTGGTTTGGCACACCGCGAATGGTAGTCCATAATATGTTTGGAGTAATTAAATTCATTATTTCCGGGTATCAGAAAATGGTGCAGATATGAGCTCTGTTGAGAAATTCCGCCATTTCAGCTGGCTGAATTGGTTCAGCTCGGTATAGCTCGGAGTAATATTTTTGCGTTTTGATTGCCACTTCAGCTGGTGTGTCCACAATAGAATTATCCAATCTTCGCACCTGTCTGCAGGCCATGCTCTGGCGTGGTGCAAAAATTTTTTTGAAGAAGTATGCGGTGCACTTGTCACCTTTAGTGATGCGTGTGGCCCTGTATTGGACACAAACCCGATGTTTGTGTTGCCTTTCAAGTGCGTTGAGGTGGGCTGCTGCCTCCGCCCACTTCTGGCCCCATGCAGGGCTATATTCTGAGGCTGGAATGTTGGACTCCAAGTGGCCAATTCCGCCAGCGCATGCGATATAACTGCCAATGTGGCTCGTGAGCGTCTGGATGAGAGATGACGATAGTGGCGGATGGTGTCTTCTTTGAAAGTTGCCCATGTGGAATTGGGGTCCGCGCAAAATGGTGCAACAAACGATTTTTTTAAAGTTGCCTCTTCCACCCACATGGAAAATCCTGGCGACGCCAGCTCTGGGGGCGGATTTTGCACCAATGTGGGGCCTTTGCAACTGTGACTGGTAAGTGGTATGTTATTGAGACCAGTCGGTGGTTGGAGAATTCCATTTTCATTGTTTTGAAGTGGGAGATGTGGGGTTGGAATTTAGCCGGCGCTAGAATAAGGTCAATGTGGGTCATGGACCTTAATTGGCCATTGTGGACGTGGGGACGCATCATGTTTTTGAGCAGTGGGGCATGTCGTGGCAGTGCATCCATTAACCCAAGGGTAGCTTTTAGAACGCGTAGTTCTACATGACCCTGTGGGGCGTGGGGTGAGGGCAGCCACCAGTCCGTTGGTGAGGTTAGCCAACAGTTCATGTCACCAATTAGGAAAGAATCGGGGGTAGCAGGAGGGATTTGACTGATGAGAAAAATTCCTGACGCTCTTGTGCACCGTTTGGGGCGTAAATGTTGACAATTGTGTGTGCAACATCAGCCCATGAGAAGGTGACAACGAGCACTCAGTCATTTAGGAATGTTTCTGAAGATGTAAATTTGAAAAATTATTTTCTGAATTAGCACCCCACAGTGCTTCAACCAAAAGGATAGGGATGGTAGGAGCATTGTTTTCCAAGCTTCCTCGGAACCTCATGGACAGTGGGTTTCCTGGATGGCCAGGATATCCACAGGTAAATTATTTTGTAAAAAACTCAGTTTCCTAGCCCGGGATGGGGAGGCCTTGAGTCCGGCGATATTCAGCATCCCTAGAGTGAAGGTTTCCCCCATCGCACCTTAGGTGCGAGGGGGTGGGCCCCTGGCCCACCAGCCTCTTCCAGGTCCCCACGGGCTTTCACAGCAGCACGGGTATTAGCAGCAATGCTATCGGGGTTTTTGTTAATTTTTGTGGAAAGAGTCGCGTTGGCTTTGGCCTTCGCTTTTTGTTTTCCTGACATTGGGTGAATTTTTTGCGGTGCGGATAAGTTCAGTGCACCGTCGAGTGGGGCAAAAATTTTTTTTTCTGTTGGGATAGGTCCCAAGTCAGTTTTTACTGGGGGTTGGGTGCAGCGATTGGGTGAGATCGAATCTCCCATTGGATCCTCAGATTGAGTGGCCCATTTGGCTTGGGCCTCCCAATCTGAATGGGTGATGGATTCCCGAGTTGCTTCTGCCACAAAGGTCTCCATGTCCTCCTGGCATTGTGAGTGTGGGATGGTGGTGGTGACCTTGGCCGCTTCCTTGGCCGCAGTCCTACAGGCCTGCTTGGCCTTCTTCCACTCCTGCGGGGAGATGGGCTTTACCAATAGGTAGCAGCCTTGTGCTCCCCATGGGAAAGCCTCTTTAGTGCTTGCGGTTGGTTTGTAGTGCACCTCTCTGCTGGCCATGGCCGCCGATGGGTGCTCTTGGAATGTAACGCCCTCTTTGATGGGGCATGCGTGTGCCTTATGGCCAAACGCGTCACAGTGGGTGCAAATGGGGGGCGCGCTGTCCACGGTTACCCGGAATGGGTGGGTGGTGTGCCCTGCGATGTCAATAAAGGTGGAGTGTGGGATCTGGGTTAGGTTCTTCGCGATCTCCTCAGTTGGGGTCAGAACTGCGATGACTTTGCCGGTGCACAGGTGTGGCATCAGCATGAAATGTTGCATTTCGAAAGATTGTATTTCGCTATATATGGTGAGACCATCTTTCAGGTGTTGCTCCAAAATGTCACGTTTTACCGTAGTAGGCAAAAAGTCAAACATGAGGAAAATTTGGTTTGATTTTGTCCATCTGGTGCATTTAGTTTTGATGACCTGTTGCCCTTGGGGAGGTCGACCACTATGCGCACCGCTGCAGCCTCGTCTGCTGCTATTTTGCTTTTGAAACCTAGGTCCAGCCAATTGCGTGACATGGAGTGAGGTGCAATGTACACCACGGTCTGGAAAATTTTGTGTACATCTTCACAAAATTTTTCCCATGGGGCCATTTTTTGGATGTCCAGATACACACGGACTCTGAATTCCACCGACAAAAGTGGCTGGGAATGTGGCATGTTGATGTACTGGTTGCATCGTGCTTGCCACGCGAGTATCTCTGGGGAAATTGTGACCACCAGTTTTTTTAGATTTTTTTCTATTCCGCCGGATTCTCCAGGGCGTTTTCGAACGTTAGAGGCCGCGGGCCTTCCACCTGCTCATCTTGCCTTGCTTGCCCAACTGCTCCCAGACATGGGCGCAGACTAATCCCCTCTATGAGATTATCAAACTAGATTTAGTATTGAATTGAATGGGTTGCAAAAGTGTTTGCAACGAGAAAGAAAAGTTTTCCTCACACAATATTAGATTGATTAAATTGATATTTTAGACCGCGGTGTTGATATATGCGCTTCTAAGGAATTTTTTGATCTTTTTAGTTTGACCTGCTCAGATTTATACAATTTTTTATAAAATCTGTGCACTTTGGTCATGACTTCTTTGGGTGTTTCCGCTATGGATTGTCCAGTCAATGGACCTGTGTACAAGCTATCATATTTTTCCAGGCATGGAATTAGCAGAAAAAGTAGCTTGAGCAAGTTTCTCCATCTCTTATGTTTTTGCCTTTGTATTGGACTCCAACTCGGTGTTGATGTTTGTGGATCAGGGTGTTTAGCTGAACAAAAACCTCCGCCCATTTGCAACCCCATCTTTGGCTGTATCCCATTCTTGGTATACTGTTTTCTAGATGGTCAATTTCAGCCAAAGTGTGTTTGATAATGGCTGAAACTGCCCTGTGTCTTCTAGACAATGTATGTTTAATTTGTTGGGTTGTTGATTTTTTGAATTTCCCAGGTGGTTAGTGGGTCCAAGCAAAGGGGTGTTTGAAAATCCTAGGTTGAGGATATTTCTTTCCATCCAGGATTGAAATTCTGAGTCAGATAAACTTTCCGGGCGTATTCTGCACCATCTGGGTGCTTGGGTATTTGGTTCCGCCAGCTTGTAAGACACTGAAACAAGCCAATGGTCAGAAAATTCGATTTTTGTAGTTTTAAATTTTTAATTCTGGTGATGGAAAATTATTGGTGCAAGTACTAGGTCTATCCTCTACATAGAGACAAGTGTACCATTGTGTACATGTGGGCATGTCATGTTTTGTAGAAGGGGTTGCCTTTTTGGCAGTGGATCATATAGTCCCAGGGTGGCCTTTAGTACTTGGCGTTCCATTTGCCCTTGTGGTATCTCCATTATGTATGGCATTGGTCCATCTCTGAGTTAATCCAGCAGTTCATGTCTCCCATTATGAAAGTATTTGCTGATAGACTTAGTTGTGTTAGGGCTGTAAGAAATTCTCTTTGGTCATGTGCACCATTTGGGGCATACACACTGGCTATTGTGTGCACTTTGGTGTTCCATGAGAAGGTTATGGCGAGTACACGGCTGTCTAGGAACAAATTTTTATTAATAAATTTAAAGTTTTAGTTTGCAATTACTATCACCCCACAGTGGAGCGACCAAAACAATATTGTTGGGAGGAGCATTTTTTCTCATGACTCCTCCTCTCCCTGTGGACAGTGGGTTTTCTGCACTGCAGGATATCTACAGGTGGGTTTCATAGGAGACTCAACTTCTTGGCCTGGGACATTAAGGCCTTGAGTCCCGCTATGTTCAGCGTCCCTATCTCTACTGAGACACCTGATGCGCCTCAAGAGTGGTTAGCAGGGCCCCCTGGCCCTACTCCCTTGCTCACATTGCTCTCCACTGCACCTCTGCTGTGGAGAGCATAATCATGAGTAGGAGTTGGGGTGTATTCTGCCTCTTTCATTGCCACAGTTTTTGCTCCTCTATTGGCTTTGCTTGGTTTCAATATATTATTGCAAACCACTTGTGGGTTTTTATTAGCCACATTGTTTTCTTGCGCATTCCATTGTTGATTTTCCTTCCTGATTGGATTAAATTCCACAATTTTGGGGGTGCACTGAACCCCAAAATTTGCTGCATTCATTTCCAAATCAGGTTCTGCCAAGTTCAATCTGGTCAGATTGGGTGTATGGTTTTCTGCATTATCTGATTAGTTCATTGACTCGAATTCCTCCATGTCTTCCTGGATCTGCTCCAGAAATATGGTTGATTCTGCTGAGGCCTTTGCCTTGGCCACAGCCAGCTTGCAATCTTGTTTGGTCATTTTTAATTCTTTCAGGGAAATAGGGTCAATTATTTTATATTGCCTATGTTCTTCCCAGTTGAAGGCTTGTGTAGTATCCATGATTTTGGCGTACTCTGATTCATCTTTGCTCATTTCTTTTTTTAGCACTTCATCTTTACCCATTTCCTCCTCACAGAATTCCATTTCCCTCAGGCCTTCTTTTATGGGGCAAGCATGAATCTTGTGCCCAAAGTTCTGGCAGTGGTTTCATATAGGGGTGCACTTTCCACTTTTGCATGGAACAGCTGAGATTTTTTCCTATCAATGGTGAAGGATGCTATATGAAGGATTTTTGTAATATCCTCTACTATATCCTGGTTTAATGAAATAATTGCTATTGCCTTCTCCATGCTAAGGGTCAGCATCAGCTGGAATCTTTGCATTTCAAATTATTTGATTTCTCCATAGGCTTCCAAGCCTCCTTGGAGATATCTTTCAACTACTGTGCGCACCAGTGTGGTCAGAAGATAGTCAAAAATTATGAAAATATCTTTGGATTCAGTCCAACAGGTGCATTTGGTCGGTACCAATTGCTGTCCATTGGGAAAGTCAAGTACCACTCTGACCTTTGCTGCTTTCTTCGCTTCTTCCGCAGCTTTAAACCCAAGATCTACCCAACCTCTGCGGATAGTATGGGTTATTAATTATACCTCATATGGGAAAAATTTGTGTTGGGCTTTACCAAACTTTTCCCACATTTTTGGTGCTTCTATGCCCAGGAAAACTCATATCCTGTGTTCCACTAACAAGAGGTTGCAATTGGGATACTTCCAAATAGCTGCAGTATTTTACCAAAAAAATTAATGAAACCTGTGAGGGGCACCACCTTGGGTTTTTTATTTTTACTGAGATTCTTATTTGTACCTGTGTGCTTGGTACCTTTGGGTGGTGAAGGTCTGGGTCTTCTGCCCTTTACCGCTTTTTCCCAGCTCTTTACTTCATTATTCATAGTTATCTCACCTGGTATTGATTATCAAATTGTGCTGTTTGAATCAAATCATATTACTAAAAGTGATAGTAATCAGAAAGAAAAGCCCACAAAAATCATTCCTAATAAGTAAATTTTTGAACTTAAAGTGAGCCTAGACTGCATTAGAGTGTTATCAGGTTTTACCTCACAAGGATAACCACCTTTGATTGGAAAGACCATTTAACATAATGATCAGCTAGAAATAACGATTCTCTTGAAAAAAAAAGAATTATCAGATAAACCAAAGAACTTTAAACTGCTAATTGAAACATCTACTTAATAAAACACATTCACTGATATACTCACTGACTGACTGACATCTGAAACCTTCAAATCTGATAGGTTCTATCTATTTGGGTGAGTGGGTGAGAATTGGCAAATATTATTTAATGATTCACCAATTTGCTAATCTGAAGCTAATTGAGTCTAATAAGTTTAATCTATTTGGGTGAGTGGGTGAGAATTGACAAATAAGATCAAAT
Source organism: Massospora cicadina (assembly GCA_022478985.1). Classification (NCBI taxonomy): domain Eukaryota; kingdom Fungi; phylum Entomophthoromycota; class Entomophthoromycetes; order Entomophthorales; family Entomophthoraceae; genus Massospora; species Massospora cicadina. The sequence goes on along the minus strand of JAKSZP010006681.1, from coordinate 72,382 downwards.
CAGAAATTATCAATCCTGATGGGTTCAATATATTTGGGCGAGTAGGTGAAAATTGACAAATATTGTTGAATAATTTACCAAATTGCTCACCTGAAGCTAATTGAGTCTAATAAGTTTAGTCTAATTGGGTGAGTGGGTGAGAATTGGTGAATATTATCTAATAATTCACCAAAGTGCTCACCTGAAACTCAACAAAAATCAGTATTAGAGTTCAAGTAGATTAAATAGTTAGTATAATCAGCTCACCAGCCACAAGGGCAACTGTGGAGCTGTTAGTCCGAGTGGCTTGAGAGTAGTGCTGGCACAGCCTATAAGCTACAATGTGAGCTTATCATTTGATAAACTAAATACCGTAGTGAAGCATGGGTATCTGGATGTTAGGTTTATATAATTTAAAAACCTGCCTAATTTAGTTCACCTAAGTAATAAAGTACTTTGGCAAGTTAAGTAGAAGTTGATTTAGTATTTTGGAAGTTATGTCACATACTCAATATTTTAAGTATAAAGAGATGTTTCAGGTAGCAGTTTTTGTTATTTGGTTGATTCGATGGGTCTATTTTGTTTGGCTGAGTGGTTAATGGCTTTTGGTTGAATTGATAGGACAGTGTTTAGCTTTGAGGGGTGATTAGTTATTGGTTGTTTTGATATGTTCAGTTAGGCTTACCTGAGTGGTTGGTGGTTTTTGGTTGATTCAAAGAGCAATTAGATATGGCTGAGTGATTTTGTTTATCTATAATATAGAATCTAAATTAATAAATTGAAGATCTGAAATTTCAAAGACACTGTAGAGAAGCACGGGTAAATTGGCTAGTCTACTTAAAACACATTCACTGATGTACTGACTGACATCAGAAACCTTCAAGTCTGATAGGCTCAATCTATTTGGGTGAGTGGGTGAAAATTACCAAAGTTATCAAATCTGAAACCTTCAAGTCTGATGGGTTCAATCTATTTTAGCGAGTGGTGAAAATTGGCAAACTTTAACTAATAATTTACCAAATTGCTTACCCAAAATTAAACAAAAATCAGTATTTGAGTTTTAAGTAGATTAACCCTTTTGTGGGATCTGTTAATGGAGGCCACAAATAATTTCTCAGAGTGAGAAACTTACTTTTTTAATAAAAGTATAAAATAATGCTTTTTCTAAAGTTTTTATATTTTTTATTATTATAAGCGCAGCAAAACCAAGAAAGGCTTTTTCTCAATACTAGTTTTTCCTATTTAAACTTGTTCAGATTTTGAAACCATTGATGTTCAAGGCAAAAGAATATAAAGCTCAGTTTCCTAAATTAGGAATTATAGGCTTTTAGCCTATCAGATGGAAGATGAAATTTTTGAGGCAGAACTGACCCGTGTGGTAATGATTGGATAATTTGTATCCAATCACCAGCGAGTAAAATCTTTTCACCTTGGCAGTGGTCAGACTCAGATGGTAATGATTGGGTAAATTGGTGGTGGTTGGACTCAGATGGTAATGATTGGCTAATTTTTACCCTATCATCCTCAAGTAAAATCTTTGCACCTTGGCAGTGGTTAGACTCAGATGGTAATGATTGGTTAACTTGTACCCAATCATCAATGGGTAAAATCTTCTTGCCTTGTGGAGGTTTGGATCCATGCGATATTATACTCCTCAAATTCAACCGAGGAGCCAGAGTAATCCTAGTGTTAGTATTTACCTTTTTAAGCCAATTTTTGTGGTAAATCATATTTTTCCGTTGGTTAGGATTCCACCGAGAAAGGCTTTTCTTTCTCATAACAATTTCTTTAGTTACAAAAATGATTCAAACAGAAAATTTGGATAATCATACACAGGAAAGATGGGCGACTTTAATAACAAAAAATAATACAACATGGGCGAGCATCGCGGCAAGCGGTGCGCTTAATGGTGCAACTAAGGGCAAGAAATGCCATGGAGGGGGACCAGGAACCCAAGCCATAAAAAAATCGCAAAATCAGACACTGTCTGAGCTTATAGTATTTACTTTAAAGCACGTGCATTACATTTACATTTAATTCAACCAATCTTTGTCAAAGGTGGAACATGGGATCAGACTCTTCCTTGGGGATGAGTCACTGACCCTGTGGGAGAAAACATGTGTGGCACAGCCCTCACTTTTCCCTCACGCGGTGTATGTAGCCACCAACAACATGGGCCGCAGCTGGATCAATATTGGTTTCAAAACAGCCAATGAAGCTGATGCTGCAGCAAAAATATGCGTGGAAATTGCCCTCCCTGAGGGCAAAAAAATTGTGCGCACCGTGCACACCAGATGGAACAAAGTGAAAACTTTGTTCATCTCCTTTGACTCGCTCCCACCAACCTTCCTCATAAGGTAATTGAGGAAGAGCTCCGCAAAGGTCTTGTGGCCTATGGAGAAATCCAACAACTCAAATTACAGCGATTTTGCTTAATGCCTGACCTGTGCATGGGCAAAGCTATCGCTGTAATCAACCCCTTCCCAGAAGTGGAAGAGGATTTATCCAGAATTCCCTGTGCAGCAGAATTTCACTTTGCAGATGGGGGCCAGTTGGCTGCATTCTGAGTTAAACCAGAACGCGCACCACCCATTTGCAACCACTGTGGCTCACTGGGCCACAAGGAACATACATGCCCTGTAAAAGAGGGCTTAATAAAAAATGATTTTTGTGTAGAAGCTTTGGACGAAGATAATGTAAACTTCGCCAAAATGACTGTTGGCCACCACCCATTCTGCTGGGGTGAAGATGGACTATACTCCATCATGGACCCAGTTACAAGTAAACAGCGTAAAGCAGCACAAAAAGCCTATAAGAGAGCAGTGGCTGAAGCGGCGGCACACGCGGAATCTGCCATTAACCATGGACAAATTCAGGAGGATATTTCAGATATTCACTGAACCAACCAATCAGAACAATATGCCCAGGTTGAAAATTTTCACAGTAACCAGACTGAGCCACAAAGCGTCATCAGTCATGCACATACTGAGGAACAATGCAACCGCAATTTGGGTGAAAATGCGGTGCACAATGCAACAAAGTTGAACCTCAAAAATATAATATCCAATCAACAACCCGCATTAAATCAACATGAGACCTGTGCAGGAAAAGTTGATGCAAATGCAAAAAACCACAATTCCCTTGAATCATTGAGTCAGATCAAGGGAACCAAAAATGGCAGTGAAAGAGTTGGAGTACAGATGCAGAGCATGGCCAAAATGAGCCACGGTGGGATAGGACCAGATGGTCCTCCCAACCGCTCCTGAGGCGCCACGGGCACCTCAGTGTCAATAGGGACGTTAAATATCGCAGGAGCCAGGGCATATGTCCCAAGCCAAAAAGCTGGCATTCCTGAAAAAACCTCTTGTAGACATCTTGGCCATCCAAGAAACCCACTGCCTACAAGGGGAAGAAGAATCCTGATCAACCAGGGTTGCACCATCACAATCAGTATGGACACCTCACTGTGGGGTGATAGTCCAAAACAACAAAAAATTTAAAATTACAAATTCATCATCACACTTGCATGGTTGAGTCCTGGTAGCAACAATCACATGCCAAGATGAAATAATTTTGTTAGCATGTATCTACGCACCATGCACTGCAACCAAGAGAAAAAAATTGAAAAAATTTATACTCTCACCCTCCCACCAGATATCATCATGTTAGGCGATTTCAACTGCTGGGATAACCCCAATACAGATCGATGGCCTAATCCCAGGGGATACCCACCTGGACACATTGAATATTGCACAATGAAGGCATCTCTTGGCTTAAAGGGTGCTCTTCCCCCCAATTCACCAATCCTTCCCCATATGACAAGACCCAACATATGTGAGGGACTGCTCATATTGATGAGTCGTATTGACCACATCCTCATCCCATAATCCCACAACTCAAGAATCTCCAAATTTACAACAAAAAAGATCAATTTTCTGATCACCAATTAGTTATGGTGCAGTTAGCGCCAACCCAATTCCACACACAGGTGTCGCCTTGGAGAAAGATTCACCCAGAAAATATAAGATTGCCTGAGATATCTGACTGGGCTGAAAACAAGGCTTCAAACCCAGAATTCACAGCCCGATTCACTTTGGATCCCATCGGAACATGGAAAAATTTCAAAAAAGATTTAATCAACAAAACCTGACATATTGCATCACGCAAGCACACCGCGGACACAGCCACAATCAAGAGTACCTTGGCAGAATCAGACCACCTGGAAATAAATACTCCAAGATCTGGCTATAGCCTTAATTGGGGAAGCAAATGGGCAGAAATTTCAGCCTGACTTAACAATCTCATCTTTGAACACCAACACAGAATCAAAGTAATGAACAAAGGTAAGTTCATAAAGGAAAGCGAAACCTGTTCAACATACTTTTTCTGCCAATTCCACTCCCGCAGAAACCAGCCCATGTGCACACAGGTACACAAGACCAACGGCACTGTGGCAACTGACCCTGAGGAGGTTAAGGCGGAAGTACACCACTATTACACCGAATTATATTGTGATATGCAATAGATCCACAAAAGATTAAAGAATTTATTCAAACTACCAAGATACAAAGTACACCGCCAAATTACAATATACTATCCCTTATCACATGGGAGGAGCTTTGGGAAACAATTCGCGGTGCACCACGTAGGAAATGCCCAGGGCCTGATGGGATACCCTACGAATTTTACAAAAAAATATTTCCAACAAATCGCCCCCTCCTATTGGCGTCAATGAACCAGAGTTTGTTGGAAACACGCCTATTACCAGGAGGCCATGAATCCTACATTATAACCTTGTATAAAAAGGGTGACAAGTTGGACCTGGCCAACTGGCGCCCAATTGCACTCTACAACACTGATACAAAAATTTAACAAAAATTTTAGCAGCTAGATTAGGCGCAATTGCATCTGACGTCCTATCACCCAACCAGTTTGGTTTATACCAGGGCGTTCAATTTGGAACAACATACACCCTGTTGCAAACATTTGCCAATCCAAAGCAACTGGTGCCCTGGTCTTCTTGGACCAGGAAAAGGCATATGACCGTGTTAGCTGGCCATACCAAAAGAATGTCTACATGCTTTCAAACTCCCACCAAGATTCATAAATGGGCGATGCTCCCAACAGAATCTGCAACCATGGCTGTATGCGGCCCTGGATTCCTAACAAACAAGATCAAACCAGACAGAAGGCTCAAACAAGGGGATCCCCTCAGCCCACTGCTATACAATTTCAGCTTTGACCCGCTCCTCCGAGTAACTGACTCACGTCTCATGGGGATAACCGCACAAGGACAACCAACAGTCAAGATACTGGCCTTTGCAGATGACTGCGTAGCCTGTATAGCAAACAATGAAGATGCCTGACAGCTGGAACACACTTAGAGGAATACTCTAAGGTGAGCAATGCATCGCTCAACAAAAGGAAGACAGAAATCATCCTCTTAGGCAAATACACAAACAATTGGGCCACAACATCAGAACCTCACACCAACACTCGAAGAAAAAACCCAATTATATTACCCTTTGCAACACCTCCCACCACCACTCCTGTCTGACACCTTGGATTCTGGCTAGAATCAGGGGGATATGCTAATGAGACAATGGAAAGTAAACTGTTACAACGGGTATCCAAACGCGTCGCCTCCCTCAAGGGAAGAACCCCAGGACTAACAGGATGAGTTACAGTTGCTAACTCGCTCATCCTCCCAATACTGTGGTACCAGGCCCATGCGATAGCTATCTCACCTACCTTTATGACCTCAATTCGCGCGCTTATCCAGGGCTGGCTGTGGCCTGGCTCTCACCCTCCTATACGGATGGAAACACTATTTGTCCCATGCTCAAGTGGAGGCATGGGACTAAAAGATTTTGAGAGCCATGCCAATCACATCCTAGGTACATGGATAAAGGAAATCCTTGCTCCAGACCTCCCAAAACAACATTGGTCCAGAGCAGCAAGGACTAACTTTGCACAGGCGCTAAAATTAACCAACCCACATAGTCCACCCAGACTACTTTCATACCTTGCCAAGCACCCTACTGCAACGGGTCCACATGGAACCTCCCCTCACTTCAAACATATCCTCCAAACTATCCGCCGTATGGGATGGACCATAGAGAACATGGGTACTATACAGGGAAGGGGACGACCCAGCCCCCAATTCAAATTAAGAAACCCAAAAAACCACCCCCAGAGGGATATGCTCGCAACAATCCCAATCATAGCTAGGATAGAATACCTAGATATGCTGGACATTCCCTATGATTTAACCACACAGAAAGAAATGTGGAAAATGACACACCACCCACTCCTACAACCAAGGATAAGAGCAAACGCCTAGCGCTGTTTGAGAAGGACCTATAGGACGGCAGACCGCTCCAACTCCCTCCACAAAACATGTGCAGTATTTGGAGGGGAGGGATCCCTACATCACCGCCTAGAAACATGCTCCCCAACCAAAGCTATATGGCAGGAAGTCGTACGCTTTCTCAAGATTCAAAACGAACAGGAATTCTCGATATCAAAGAGTATCTTCACGCTCCAGATCGAGTCACCAATCCCATCTACACTCCGCTCCCTAATAATACCCATTGCAATGTGGAAAATACATACGATTGCATTAGATGCGTTCAAGGGCACAGTCCCAACCATTCAAGGGATTATTAACAGATTCCATGTCCACTTACTAGAGCACTTCCAAGCCTGGCTCTATGGATATAAGAGACCAAGACAAAAAGCGCTCATAGAATCATGGTTCCCACTCTGGTTCCTCTACACAGACCCTTTCCTTCACACCTGCTCCATAGCAGGGGAAACCCCCTCAGAGTAATGCACCAACCACCCCATACCTGGCAGTCCCACTGGAAACAGGGGTAACTTGAGTACCCTGGGGTGCCCAATTTTTATATTTCTTAGTTATTCTCTTAGTTTCACATATATTCGGTAATGTCTGTCCCCTGGTCAGCTTACCTCGGTTAAATAAAAAGATCAAAATCAGAGCAACTCTAAATATGAGTATCAACCCCAGAATATATGACATACACAAATACCAACAAGTCAAAGGATGCATATCTTAAGCTTATTGATAATCAATTCCCATAGTGGCGACCAAGTATCACAATTGGGGACAAAACCCTGAAGCCTGGCCACCTTCATGAGCCTCAAAATCGATCTAAAAATCTCTTTATATAAAAGCATCACATGACCATACTCTTGACCCAATCAAAGACTTTAGGTTTTTCCTGAAAATTGGGCAAAAAACTCTTTTTTTATTAAATAAACTATTGATTATTGTATACAGTCTATTTTCAACTTAAAGCCTATTTGTGTGCTACATTCTAGTCCCAAAGTCTTAAACAGCTGCCAAGTTTTCTAGTACTCATGCATTTGTTATATCATTGAGATCCTGCGTCCATCCACCTGCAATCATCTTATTACAGGATTTTAACAAGTGGTGCTCAATACAGGCGTCTCTGTATACTTCAAATTTATTTTCACAATCTAGATTGAAGATGCTTCTGTTGCTAGCGTAACTGGATGGATAATAAATGGGGATGGTGAAGAGGATGAATGGATGGATAGCGCTCCTACAATCACCTTTGAAGATGAGCTTTTTGATCACATAATTATACAAAAGCTTAAAGAATTACCTGACCTGCTACTGAAGTGGGTAAACATCTGAATTATTTGGCAAATATTGTTTGACCAACCAGTAATATATCTAATTTTATTTAAAACGTTGTATTTTAGATTAAGGGTTTGATTCCTTGGGCCTTGTCACTGAAGATTAATCAGTTGAATTAAATTATGGTGGATTGGGCCACCGTCGTTGGCAACCCATCTAATTATATTATGGTGAAATACCTTAGCCACGTGCCCAAGGTTTTATATGTAAGCTGAATGGCTACTGAGGGTTAAAATCTTACTATCCCGCTGGCATTATTCTCTGCACACTTACTATTAAATATGAGGCTTTCTGGCTTTTGTAAATCCACCCCCTTTTCTATTATTATTTATATTTTCTCTATTACCCTGCCAGCGTAAATATACGTCAAAGGTTTTATTCCCAAAGGTAAAAGACAATGACGTCTACCATTTTACAGAATAGCTATGCATTGCTTGGAAAACTACTGTGTAAGTTTAGATGGTGGAGATGAAAAATTATGGTAAACCTTTTTTTAACCATCTGATTTTAGCTATTTTATAAAGATCTTTTATGATAAAAAATTCATTATTTAATTGCAGGGCTACTTTCTTAAAAAAGTTCCATGATTTTATTATATAAAAGTTTCTAGCTGAGCAGTTATGCTTTGACGCTAAGCACCAATAATGACATTTGGGGCTCACTACAGGGGCCACTTTTGGTACTCTTTCTTATATTAAACAAACTCTCAACATGAAATACACCAGTGTTGACAGTCAGTACAACCTGTCTTATATTCCTTATGACAAACCTGATTATGGGGAGGGCTATCAAGCAAAAGAATTGCAGCTGAATTAGGTTAAGCATTCTTTAAAAATGAACCCATGGAAGAAGAAGTTCCCGCTATTGCTGAAATCTACCAAGAGTTGAAAGTGTTACGCTTCCTAATTCAATTCAGGTCCAGGAGGTCAAAGACTTAAATTTACTATTGAATTGGTCTATTCATAAGCAGGATAAGATTGAAAAAATTGGCATCAGAATAGTAAAAATTTACTAAGGTATTAAAACAATATCGGTAAGATCTTAAGCATGCCACTCATAAGTGTAGACAAAAACGTTGCTCAGCTGATTAATCAGCATCTACTTCCAGTGATTCTATGGGTGAAGTTGGGGCTATGGTGCCCAAAGTAATAACTGCAGCACCTTTACCAGATGCTACTACCAGACCTGCTGCAATGGCTGCCTCTCCCATAACTTCTGACCCTTGAGTTATGCTAACCCTTTCACCCTCTGTTAACCCCATCAAAATGCCAAAATTTGATAGGTATGGCAATATCCATACCTTCATATGGTTATTTAAAATTACAATGGGAGATACTAATGACCATACCAAATTGGCTACACTGATGAATTTGCTGAATCCTTATAGCCAGAAGTTGGCACTGCCAAAAGTACTGGAAGTCATCATGTCTTACATTAATGGAAAAACACTATTATTGATGAGTTTGGTGGTCATAACTGATGATAGGCCGGAAGCCTTCTTTTAGCTATTGACTATTAACCAGATGAAGAAGGTTTAACATTTGCAGATCACTTCTACTATGAGGCTCATATATTGTTTGGGGCCCAGGTTACAAACGTTTATGACGCTCAAATCGCTTTCCACCACGCCTGTGAGCCTACAAAGAATTGTATTAGGCTATATTACTATTTGAATTCTAACACTACTGTTGGAATTCAAGGGAATTGATGCTCTCTGGTGCTTTGCACTCTAAATTTCAACAATATCTGCATGAGAAGTTTTACTCTCTACTGCTGAGTAAATAATTTTCATAGGACTTTTTATACTACTGATGGTAAAAATAATAAAACTGTAATTTCAATAGAGGGTTGATTTTTATAAGTGGTTATTAATTTTCTGTGAGGGGATCAAGAAGCAAGCCCTATTACAATCTCAATGCTTAGTATTTAAAATATTCAAGGTTTAAAGTGAGAAAGGCGTAAAATTCATTACTAGCTTTGAGCTAGAAAGTATGAGTGTTTGACCTATCAGGTCTCACAAAACTCACCTCACTTTAATAGAACGGCTGATGGAGGGTTGAGAGTAGGTAGGACAAGTCCTTGAGGCAAAGATCTGATATATTGGAGCCAAACACCATGAGGGAAAATAGTTGCACCATGAGACCCCCTCCAAGCCTATAAAAGGGGGTGGTCTCCGCTTAGGTGTTTGAAGTAAATTAAAAGTGGGCCGGGTAGAACCTCAGATGGACTCCCTGATTTCGCTGCATAGTCAGTGTAATCTGACTACCCAAAATCGTTCTAATTGGCTGAGAAGCATTGACAAAATATTACCCTGCTTTGAGGGGTTCCACCGAGAATTGGCCAGGGACTTTTTGCTGATATTGTCATTATTTTCATCCAAAACACTCTTATCACAATATCAGACTTGTAATTATCTGACATTACCCCCTTCAAGGGTGTTAGGGGGAAAGTAAGGGCACAAGAACAGGCCCTGTACTGAGTTGACAGTAACTCCAGTAGCAAGGGACACAATGGAGTACTCACCCCCTCGCTTATAAATGACTACAAAAGGACCTTTCTAAATAGACCTGAGCTTCTCACTTCTGGGAGTGATACAATTGTGGTAATACAACACCAAGTCTGACACTTGAAAGGAAGGGAGCTGCTTCCTATTCTCATTTGCAGCCACACCTTCTTTGGGACTGCCTCGCTAATTTAATCATGGCATCAGACTGAAGCTGGATGATGCGTTGTGACAATCTTTTCAAGGAATTTTCAGAATCATCTATCCTACCAGAGAAGACGTCTTTTGCTAGCAGGGCGGTACTACTGGTTCCTGACTACATATTACATGGAAAGAAGACATTTTAAGGATTTGATGGTAGCTGATATGGTAGGTCATAAGGGCACTAGGGAATAATTGATCCCAGTGTAGGAAATATGAGCTGGCCATCTTTTGTAATATGGAAACTAGGGTTCCATTTGCTCTTTCCACAGTACAATTTGTGGAAGGGTTGTAGGAGGCCAAGAAAAGTTGCTGAGTCCCCATGGAAGAGCCAAAAGCTTTACCACCCACAAGCTAAAATTCTTTCCATTGTCACATAGTAGGACCTGGGGACAACCATGCTGGGTGAAAATATGTTGATGGAGAAAGGTTGCAGTAGCTTAGCGGTCCGACAGGAAGAGCAACCATTTCAACCCTTTTGGTGAATTGATCAATGCCTACCAGAATACAATGCTTTCCGCTGGTAGTCTGAGGTAAGGGGACCTAACACGTCCAAGCTTATTGTATGAAACGGTTGTAGAGGTGTGGTGGGTTGGTATTGATACTTGGGTTTGTAGCTGGATTGCTTCTTACAAATTAGGCAGGCATACAGCACATTGATGATAGACTTCATGATTTCCTCACAGTAGTACCTATCCTTAACCCACTCATAAGTTTTGTGCACTCCACTGTGCCACAGAATAGAATGGATTTACATGAACATGGGGAATTGCTTGGAAGGTCGGAGATAAGGCAATCAATTCACCTCTACTTTCTTATAAAACTTCCCGCTTTCCAACTTGGTGTTTCAGGAGTGTCAGGCTAACATTTTCCAGATGGGTTCATCTTTGTCTTCCCAGGCGTCAGAGGTCATGCAGCCTCTCAGCTTCAATATTATCCAGCTGAAGGATAGGCAGCTGAGTCAACCATCATCGTTCATATGTCGGATTCAAGCTTGTTGCTCAACTTTCATATCATAGTGTTGGATCTTTAGGCCTAGAGAGCCAACCGCCCAGTGGGATCTTTCATATTTTGTAACCACTTCAAGGAGGCGTGGGCAGTGACCACAGTGAAGAAAGTTCAATATAGAAAATAAATAGTAATATTTTATGGCTATTAGGACCGCAAGGCACTCCTTTTTAGTGACACTGTAATTAAGTTCAGCCTTGTATAACGTTTTGCTGAAATAGGAGATGGGATGATCCACATCATTATCATCCAATGAGCCAGAATGTCTCCAATAGCCTAGTAAGAGGCATTGATAAACAGAAGGAAAGTTTATTATATTCATGGTAGCAAAGGATAGGAAGCTTTTGCAACAACTGCTTTAGCATCTTAAAAAGACAATCTTGTTCAGCTCCCCAATGAAAAGGGACATTCTTAGCTAATAGATGTACAAGAGGCTCACTCAGCTGGGCGAACTTGGGGATAAATTAGTGGTAACACCCCATCATACCCAAGAATACCTGGATATCGCTCAGAGTTTTGGGAGCAGGCAATTTGAATATAGCCTCAACCTTGTCTTTAAAGGTTGATTCTCGTCCTGTGAGATGGCGTGTCCAAGAAAATCCAACTTTTCTGGAAAAAAATGCACGTAGAAGGCTTTAATTTGATATTGGACTGACTCAAGCATTAAAAAATTCTTTTAGGTGAGCAAGATGGTCATTAAAGGTCTTAGAGAACACTGTAATGTCATCAAGATAGACATTGAAACAACTTAACTTGTGGTCCTGTAATATTGATCCATGGCTCGCTGGTAAGATGCAGGTGCGTAGCACAACCTCTGAGGCAGTTGGGTGGGCTGAAATAGGCCTTTGCTTCAAATCAGAGCGCATTTCTATTGATCTTGGGAAGAGAGGTTTATCTGCCAATAGCCACTGGATAAGTCCATAGCCGAGAAGAACTTAGATCCAGAGAGCTGTGCTGGGGCGTCTTCAATGCATGGGATAGGTAGCTAAACTTCTTTGTGAGGTTGTTTAGCCTGCGGTAGTCCATAAAAACCCGATGATTATCATTTTTTTATATAAGGAGGAGAGGGGACAACCAGGGCTTTGTGACGGTAATATTGGTTAGCATCTATTAACAGCTTGAGCCCAGTCCTCATTTGTTGCTCTTTGACCTTTGATCTGTGATGTGGTTTGGACCAGATTGGACTAGAATCACCGACATCAAAAGCATGACTCTAATCTTTCATATGACCATAGTTGGTCTCAGCTTTAGAGAATATGTCGCTGTAGGCATCTAGCAAGGCTTAGACTTTTTCTAATTCTTCAGAGGATAGTTCATTGGAGATATTAACATCGGGAAGTGCATAATGATTTATCAGCAGGTAGGCCCATATCTGACATAGACCCGATGCAGTGGACCTGGTTAATCTCCTTAACTGGGATCAGCTGACCTTTTCCATTCTCCTGGTGTTTCTTTACGACCATGTCCCTACTAATAAAATTACCCAGTAGAATTTTGATAGGTATTTGATAGGCTGAGTATAGAATGCCTGTAATACTCAAGGTTATAAGGGACTAATTCTTATAATGCTACTTTTGTGCAGCAGGCAGTTGTGGGAAATTTGCTGGTAATCTTGGTGGCAATCACCTTTTGCTCATCTGCTACAATAAACACCTCTTCGACTGCATAAGATGGAATTCCCTCAAGGGCATCCATTGATTCAGGCAGCATTTTGGTATTATTCCCCATGGTTGTGTAGTGCAGGGATAAGGCGGAGAAAGGATACTCAAACATGCAAGGATTTTCCTTCTTATTAATCTCATTGTTGTCCAGAATCAGGGGAGCCTTGTAGTTAAGCAGGGAGAGATAGCCCTGCTTCAGATTGATAAGTTCATCATACTCTAGTAAAAACTGAGTACCAATGAGCACTTAATAGGTATTGTTGGCTATTGCCACAGCAGGGGCTGAGAGGAGGAGTTTTCCAAATTGGATGGGTAAAGATGAGTAGGCCCCAATAGTGCAAGTGTTGGTCGGACAAGCAGTGCCAAACTCTTAATATAGTCAAGGTCAGAGAAAAGCTTAATTTTGTTCATAATCTTTGATGATACAATGTTAATAGGGGAATCCGATGTCAAGGATAGCAATGACTCATACTCCGTTGAAAACAACTTCCACTTTGATTAAGGTTCCCACCAAGTAGGGGGAAGAGCGAGGACCTCCTTCAGCCAGAGAGTAGAAGCAAGTCATTTGGAAGTTTCAGGGTATTTATCTCAGATATACTGCAGTGTATGCACACTCTGAGTGGATCAGATCATCGTAGCAATGATCTGGTCAGCGTCACTGGCAGTATCAATAACCTATAGGCCTCTCAGCACCTGATAAAGGTAAGTTTTACAGGGTATTCTATCCATATCCACATCTTCTGGGTTCAATCTGTCAGGTATCTCCAATTCACCTGAGCTCTTAAAACATAATGACTGACATCTTCACAACTCCCTTCAGATTCATCATTGGAGGGATTTTTGATGCACATCAGAAATTCACTAGGACTGGGGGTAGGTTCAGGGCAATCCTCATTACAGGAGAGGACCTGAGGCCGCTCATCAACCCTAATCGTTTTTGGAGAAAGCGCTGTATTTGTCACAGCTCTATTTTTGACCTTTAAAGTAGCGGGTTTGGAATGCCCCATGACTACAGGTTTCATACTAGAGATGACTGGAGGAAAGGTTGAGGGAGGTAGCATCTGGGAGGTGGATGTTTCAACTACACCAGCTTTGTGTCAATCAGCGGATGTGTGCATTGGAGAAGCAGGCAGTATAGTTTTTGTGACCTGGTCATTTAATCTATCATTGGCAGTGGCGAGTGTCACTAAAGAGAGGAGATTACGCTTAGGTGCAGGCTTTGGGGACACTTGTAGAGGCTCATTGGCTGACAAAAGATGATCTTTATTGCAAGGTGGGGGCAGAGAGTGCTGCCTTATTGACGATGATGCACACTGACTTACTAGCTTGAGAACCTCAGGTTGGCTGGGCGGAGGAAGATCAGGTTTGAGCTCCACCGCATGTTCTGGGCTCAGAGTAGTAACCAGCATAGGGGGCCCCTAGGGATCATCATAGCCTCCTTTAGCGGAGCCATGGTTGGTAAACCTTAATGGTCAGAACCTGAAGGTTTGACCTAACAACAGAAGTAAATTCACCGTTATAAATATCTGCAACCTCCAGCAGAGCCTTTTTGTCATCACAGTTAGTCCGGAAGTGGCGTTTTGAAGAGATTAGATGTTGAGCTATAGAAGGGTGAGAAGTTAAGCCAGTCAGAATGGCCGCCAGAGCATCATTAAAAGATAACATACTGCGATCTAGAGAGGTTGGGCTGCATTGTAAAACTGATCAACAAAGGTGGCAACTGATTCCCCCTCAAGTAGACTTAAGCACATAAACGCCTGTTTTTTCCTATGCAAGCTCTGCGGAATCCAAATTTTTTAATGAGCGCTTTTTTACCTCTGCCCAAGTTTTGAGGATGTCCATATAAGACTATCACCTTTTGGGTGGAGCGACTGAGGAAGGGGAGGATATGCTTTATTTTTGGGGATTGGTTGTCCCTTCCATAACAGCCTCATACACGAAGAGGAATAAGGCAATGCTACCCTCATCAGAAGTAATTTGTCCCTGAAAGAAAGTTTGGTGATAATAGTAGAAGCATCATGAGAGGATTTGCAAACGCGCTGTTTAAGTGTTTTAGTATGGGACAGTGCAATAGCTAGTTGCCGTTCAAGAGTAACTATCTTGGTTTCATTTTTAATGTGGAGAGGAGGAGGGTTACTCACTCAAACGCCCTCCATTTTAGTCGTATGCCTGTGGTGTACAGGTCCCCCTGTAGTGAGCTCCACTTTTTGAATTCAGTGGATTTGGATGCTCGCTAGTGCCTTGCACCCTGAATTTCAACAATGTTTGCAGAAGAAGTTTCACTCTATACTGCTGGAATAAATAATTCTCAGGGCACTTTTTATACTACCAATGTTTAAAATAATAAAAGTGTAATTTAAATATGGGGTTGATTCTTATAAGTGGTTATTAATTTATAGTGAGGGATCAAGAAGCAAACCCTATTACAATTATTCTAATTAGTATTTAAAATAACACGAGGCCTAAAGCAAGATAGGCATAAAATTCATTATTATCTTTTGGATAATTTAGAAATATGAGTGTTCAACATATCAGAGATCTTAAAACTCGCCTCGCTTTTATGGAATGGCCGATGGAGGGTCAAGGGTAGGTAGGACAAGTTCTTGAGGCAAAAGTCTGATATATTGAAGCCAATCACCATCAGGGGGAACAGTTGCAACTTGTGGAACCCCCTCCAAGCCTATAAAAGGGGTTGGTCTCCACTTAGGTGTTTGAAGTAATTTAGAAGTGGCCAGGTAGGAACCTCAGATGGACTCCTTGATTTTACCTCATAGTTGGTGTAATCTGACTGCCCAATCTCATGCTAATTAGCCAAGAAGCATTTACAGAAGTATTAACCGGCTTTGAGGGGTTCCACCAGAATTGGGCAGGATCTTTTGGCTGATATTATCTTATTTTCATAAAAAACACTTTTCATACAATATTAGAATTATAATTGCTCAACAACTACCATAACTGAAATGGTAAATTACCTCCAGTGTTGCACCCTTACATTTGGCACTCCTAATTCCAAGATCTCTAAAAAAGAATTCATTATTAATTTAGTTATCATTATCACCCACAAGGACTTAGGAAAAGCTCAGGCGGAGTAGAATTGAGATATTATAGATCAACTAAAACTTCAATAATCCCAGAAAATGACCCAACCATAACGGAACTACCCTTCCTAAGGGAAACATCCTTACAAATATAACTGCCGTGTTGTTATAGCTCTGCATCCTAAGAAGCACAACTAATTATTTAACTACTTAAGTCAAGCATATATGCTCAAAATTCATTCACTCACTGGCCCTTATAATCAGGCTGAGGGCCCTTATACAGATACTAGTGTGTGCAATTTAACAGTTTGGGTGATTGTGGACAGCGGAGCCCCATCAACATAATTTCTTTAATCTAATCAAGATATTGGAGACTGAACCCAATATTGACCACTGCAAAGGATATAGCACTGCGGGACTTATGCTACTACTTCTTTAGGGGCAATAGCTCCTTGCTATTAGGTTTTGATATGTCAATATTGGCTGCTTCAACCATCATATCACCTCATGATAATTATGTGTTGCTCATCGGAGCCTATTTTATGAAAAAATAGAGCTGAACGCTAATTTTGAAGGATACTCTGGAAAAGAAGGACAACATGGTCCCCTTTACTATAATCAAGATTCTGCCAATGATGAGTTAAGCCTGGCGGGCGTGGGTATAAAGTGCTTTGATGATTCAGCAATATTTAATATTATCATCAGATGAATCCATTGAGGATTCTTCATCAGACGTGGATTATAGCCAAGCAGATAATGTGCATAATGTGCCTATGCGACTTCCAGTTCCAGCAAAAGCCAAGTCCACCACTCAGTATGATATAACATTGCAAATTTATTATCTTTGAAGGTTGCTCTGATGAAAAAATTATTTATCCTGAATATTGTAAAGGTGACTAAATCACCTTAAATCTGCCTCAATGGAATATGAATTCCAATGAAATTCCACTCCCTGCTGGTCAAAAGTATACAAAAAGCATGACGTCAGGCCCTCATTTGAATGGATATTACTCTGCAACTTCCTGAAGATTATATAATAAAATCCTTCCACCAATTATCTAATCCAAAAAATATATCTTCATTGCCTTTGGTGAGGTTTATCATCACCAGGGAAAAATCAAGGTGTCTTCATAAAACACTTGCTTTTACCTGGTACACATTTAAAAGCTTCAGACAATTGCTTATGTTTATGTGTTGCCTGGCCTGGCAGCCCATCTCTCTAGTTTCCCTCTAGCCCCCTCTCATTTTTTGATGGATTTTTGGCCAAATGGGGGAAATGTGGCAATTTGGTTTGACTAACCATTCCTATACTTTATTTTTTGAATATTGTATAATATACTAAGAGTCCAAATTCTTGAACTTCATCACAAAAGACTAATCTGCTAAATTAGGTTTTGGAGAATTGTGCTGACATCACTGGCAATTCATAGAATTAAGTTATGGTAGAATACCTTACTTACATTCTTAAGGTTTTATATGTAAGCTGAATGGCTACTGAGGGTTTAACCTTTACTACTCCGCCGTCAATATTCTCCATACACTTACTATTAATTTATGAAACTTTCTGGCATTTGTAAATCGACTCCCCTTTTCTATTATTATTATATTTTCTCCATTGCCCTGCCAATTTAAAATAATTGTCCAAGTTTTTATCCCCAAAAATCAAAAGTCAATGAAGCTTACAATTTTCCAGAGTAACTATACGTTGTTTGGTAATCTACTATTTAAGTTTATTATGATGGAGATGGTAAATTATGGTGATCCTTTCTTTCACCCAGTTGATTTTAATGATTAAATAAAGACCTTTGACAACAAAACTTTCATTGTATTATTTTACGGCTAATGTCTTCAAAAAGTTCTAATTCTATTAAATATAAGTTCTGATGTGTAGTTATGCTTCAATGCCTAAGTGCTAATCACAACACATGGCTTACTGATTCCTGGTAATATCGCTTCTTGTGAGAGAAATTTCTCGGTGGATTATTTCCTGATCTTCAAATACAAAACCAGAACCCTTCCAACACTTACAGTCAACTCACCAGTTTGACTACCTACATCCAAAAGTTTTCTCAACCTCACTATGTTTCACATGATCCACTTGCCTGGAGTAAACCATTAAAAAGTGCAACATCATCTGAAGAATCATAAAGCATTAAGACTATTTTATAAAAATATCTATAACTTTACTCTGGCTATGTAGGATAGGCAAAATATGGAGTGGAAGAAAACTGCAGATTTATAATTCAGCTACATATGCGAATTAACACAAATAATATGGGCATTGTGAAGTATATTAAGAGGCCATGAAATTCTTCTATTAAGAATTGAATGTTTCCGCTGATAAGAATTGCTCTCTATTTATAGGTTTTGCAAAGGAACCAATGAAACATTAAGTGCATTCTCACATTGAGATTTTGTCTCAAGTGGCTTTTTCTCAGCAGGGTGGTGAACAAAAAGGCTGCTATAGAACAACAATCAGCTCAAGCCATTTCATGCATTAAAGGTGCTAAAATGGTTGGGACCATCTAGTACTAAAAAAAAAAAAAAAGGTGCTAAAATGGCGTCCCTATCAAGAATCTCCTAAGTACTCTCCTGCTTAATAAGCCAAGGTCTTTTAAATAAAAAGAGCTAAGCTGAAGGCATCTCTTAAAATGCCAAGTAATTGGATCAAAAATCCAATGAATTCCAGAAGGAAATTCAGGATGTCAAGAAAACCATTGAAGGAGCAAATTGTTATAAGATGTATACTCTCCGTTGTCTCAAGTCAAGATAATTAAGAACAGATCAAGGGTGACCAGAATTTAAAAGAATCCACCCACCTGAAGATGAGGGGTATGAGCAAATGAAGTAAGATTTTAAAAGCGTGTCAGGGTGGTGGAAACTGATAAACAAACTTAAGTTCTTTCTTATCTAACATTTATTTTAAATTAGGGAACTCAGAAGCCAGGTTAACGAATTTGTTACTCACAAGCTTATGATGTAGGCTAGAATGGCTCTATGCAAAAACAATTTTTTGAGGGCCACCTGAAGCCATGTGAATAAGACTCAATGCTATCCAAGAGCAAATTGATCTGATTTCCCATTCCTTTGATCAGATGGACTCTTTTTCAGAGATTATGGGACATTATCCTTCTGATGTCCATGCCCTCACTACGAGTGACCTTGTTTTTTATAACATGCTTTTAAGAACAAGTTTACCCATGGCAAGAGTAAAATTGCTTCATTTCTATATGGTCATGAATATTCCATGGAAGGGGCGACCAATCACCGGAATACAAGCACATCCTCTTATGACTAAGTTACATGGCTAAGAAGTATGGTTCCTCATATGGATACCGTTAAAACCAGGGCGGAGGTTAAGGAAGTGCTTATTGATAAGTTCGGCTCAAAGCAGAAGTCTAGAATGAAAAACATGACCTTATGACCATCATCATGAATATAAGAGAATCTGTTGCCTTCTTTGGTGATTCTACATTAAAGCTAGATGCTGTTAACCTCTAAGATGTTAAATCTCAATAACGTCATAGCACATTATTAGGTTGTCTTCCCATCCTTCTTTGGCAATGCACATCACCTCAGTGAAACATTACTTCTGAAATGTTAAAGATATCATGGAGGCTCTGCTAGATGTCGGTTATTTTCAGAAAATAGGAGCCTGTCAGAGAAGTGCTTATATCCCAAGAATTGACCATTGAGGATCAAAAGATAAAGCAAGGTGAGCCTTAAGTGCACCTACTGCAACAAGGTCAGGCACGTTGACAAGTTTGTCATAAGAAAAGAGATTAAACTGGAGAGCATCAAAAGGCCTGTTGGAGTAGGGACAGGCACTCTTATAGCTAATGAATCTGACGTTCATGACTTCGTCCCCTCTTCTATTCCTCACTTGTTTGATCTAGATAACCCTCTGAGGAAGAATCTGAAGGGGATATGTGGATGTTAGATATTATGTATTAACGAGTGCCAGCAGAAGTTGAAATTACAAATCTGTTAATGCTGAAGTAGTTGATGAAGCCATGATACCAGAAAAAACTTATTTCTGTCAAGTTCTGGGGTTCCCTGAGGCTATTGACACTACTAGTGATGCTCCCAATATTTCCTTGTTGATCTTACTTAATCAATATGTTAACGCCTTGCAATCCATCAAGAAGAGATTTAAGACAGCTAAAAAACTTAACTCCACCTTCCATCTTAAGAGGTCCTAGCTCTCCTCATTTCTTTGGCGGAAATATAACCAAGGTAGAGGGTGTCATTCAGAAGGTACATGTTATGACCATATTTGACACTGGCTCCTCAATCAATGTCATAAAATCAAAGTTAATCAAGAAAATTAAGCTGTCACCCAACCTGTATTACTCCTAAGAGTATGGAACTGTGGGTCTAAACAGTATTTGCTCTATTGGGGCATACTCCTTACCCATTCAAATTGGGAAGCTTATCCTATCTGCGCCCACTGTGTCCTCGGATAATAATTTATTTTTTAGTACTAGTCAGATAATAATTATTATTATATACTTATTTGCACATAAGCATGATTGAGTATGACGGAATCATCAACATGAAACAGGGTTTTCAATACACGCTCAATTATAAGATTCCTCTTATTTAAAAAATAAAGATCCCTGCAGGAAATAAAATAATCTTTTCAGGTTTAGTAACCTTCTTCTGCATTATCTTTGTATTACACAACATCGGGAGAAATACAAAACTCTCTTTAACCACTCAAAGTCACTTTTGAGCGATTCTAAATTTAAGTTTATTTATCCACAGCCATCTGCCCAAACCTATTCTTTGATGTCCTTGGCTCTGCCGCCTGCCACCCCAGTGTGGGGCAGCAGTGCACCCCCACCTAGCGTTTTCCGCCCTGCAGGCAAGCGCGTTCAGATGGGCTCAAACAGCCCGCCCACTGCTTCCAACCGTTTTGTTCCCCCCGTGGGACTTAGCGCTCCACCTGGAGCGCGTCCACCCTTATCGCCCCCATCCTCTCGCCCTCCCTCGCTCTGCTATTCGCTATTGCCTCAGAGTGGACTATGGGCATTTGTTTCCATATGCCAATAAGGCAATTATTGACCTAGCCAATACAGCCTTTGCGCCAGCTGGCTTTATAGACTTCCGCCCTTTTAAGGGCTACTTTGACGTTAGGTTCCAATCTGAGGAGGATGCTGAAGCGGCAGCACAAACTCCTCTAATTTATAAAAAAACCCCATTCCCACAACCCGTACTCGCCTCCCTTCAGACACCACGCTAGTGGTATCCTTTGCAAATCTCCCATCCCACCTTCCACCCCAGGTTTTGTATGACCAGTTGGTCGCGGGGCTCATGGCTTATGGCACTCAGGCCAACCTCATCTTTACTATACCATCTGGTGCAGAACGCCTTGCTGCTCCTCGTGCAACAGCCACCATCATACCACACCACCCTACCATAGCCCAACAAATCCCACCCCGCGCTAGTGTGGCTGCAGCGCCTGATCATTTCTTTTGGGCTCAGGTCAATAATGGTAGGCAGATTTGTTCCCTCTGCTTTGGCCTCGACCATGCAAAAAGAGTGTGCCCTAAGGCCAAATCCGCTGCTGCAGCTTCTGAGCCCCCTCTGGAGGTTCAGTATGGGGCGCTTTGCTGCCCCCTCCCACCCTCCAATCTCGTTCAGTGGGACCACATGGAAAATCAGCCCCACCCAAAACCTCCATCCTCACTCTCCCACCTAAATCTACGCCAGCCAATCAGAGCAATGCTTGGACCAACATTCGCACCCAAGCAGCTGCCCATTCGCCCAATCCTACCCACTCAATTTTAAACGCCACTATTCCAGTGAACCAAAATCCATGGGATCTATTGGCTGAAACTGACGAATCAGGTAATGTCCTCATTAGTAAGCATACAGGTCAACCTCTATGCCATGGCAATTATGGTCGGGCAGAATTTTTCCTTCCCAACTTCGATGAAACCCCTACCCCTCGCCATTTTGCTCCTCTACCCAATACAGCCCCCTTCCAAAGTGACCACCAGCTCGCCTTAGCTGCGGTGGCCTCTCCTCATTGCCCAAAACTACGCACCGCGGTGGCCCAGTCAGTGGCTCAGCTCCAGCATGGCCTGCCCACCATCTTCTTCCCCCCTGAATTCCCTGAATCTCCCTGAAGTGACATCTCAAAACTACTTGATGATGCTGAAATCGCTGTTATGAATGTCGCAACGCTTGCTTCATTCAACCCCTCAGCCAAAATCACCCGCCACAGTATCTCCCTTTTCACCCAACTTCCTGAAGCCCGCAAAGAAGCTGAAGTTCTCCTCGCAGCTTTTGTTGAAACACTTTCCCATCATTATCATGATGCAGAAGTGGAAAGCTCCTACTACGCTGACCTCAGCCCCCACTATGCAGATGCCCCAACGCCCTGGCTCTCTGCTCTGATCTGGTACTGTAACCAACACCCCTTGATCGAGGTGGGTCTTTCTGAAAACCAACCCCCCGACCCCTCCTCACCCTCTGCCATGGTGGGTTAAGCATTTTCTGCTTCCCACCTGGTTAGTAGTTTGTTTTGCCGTTTTGAGTGTTGTTATCGGTACTGTCCATCCCCTGGTTGGCGTACCTTGGATGAATTGAACATTGGGAGAAATACAAAGAAACTGTCTAATTCAGTGGAAGTATTGGAAGGTATTTATTTTTATGCCTTAATAGAGATAGTAATCAAGCCTGGAGAACAACGAATGATTGGCACTAAAATTATTTTAAACATCCCCCTGACACTTCTTGTTGTACCAACAAGCATTGATGGAACATCGATGAATCCCCCTTGGGTTGGGACCATCTAGTACTAAAAAAAGCATTGATGGAGTTCATTTAGTACTAAAAAAAGCATTGATGGAGTTAATCTTTTAGAGCCTCAAGTATTGCCTGGTATATTAGATTTTGCCTATCAGCGATCTATCATTATCCTACTGCAGAACCTCACTAACGGAACACATTTTGAAAAAACATCTGGAGATAGAAAAGGGTCTGCTGATCCCAATTATGCATATTGAAGAGATCACTTAATTTAACCTATATTTCATATGGGATCACCCACTGACAAATTGTTATGTACTCTAAAGTTCATATTTCAGATGAATTAACCTCAGAAGAGCCTGAAAAAAATTACTCTTTATCAAATGTCAACGAGTATTTCCTCTAAATCTGATACCAACTGTAACACATGAAGGATTGGAGCCACACAATCGCTGTTGGTGATGCTAGTCCAATCAGGTCCAAACTTTATCGTAAATTAAAAGTCAAAGAGTAACAAATGAGGACAGAGATCAAACAGTTACTAGACGCTGGGTTACTAGTCCCTTCCCAAATCCCATTTGGTGTTTTATCTCCTGCTTACTAAAAAGAAAAAAATGGAGGTCATTGAGTAGTTATGGAATACTGAAAATTAAATAAACTCTCAAAGAAGGATAGTTATGCTATCCTTGCTTTGATGACGCTCTTGCTCAGCTCTCTAATTCATATTCTTTTATGCTATGGACTTGGCTAGATGGTATTAGAAAGTGGACCTCCCCCCAAGAGAAAGATAAAGTGTGCTCATATTTGCAGTGAAGGCCTATTTCAGCCTACTTGATTACCTCAATGATTTTGCAATAAAAACCCATCAATCCTAAGAGCAATAGAACATATCCTAAAAAAATTTAATGCTAAGCTTTGTGTAGTCTATCTCTTTGACATCACAGTTTTTTTCTAAAACTTTTAACGAACATAAGCTTATCTAAAAAAATTTTGCAACGCCTTCATGATTCTAATAGTAAATTGACACAGTTAAAATGCACCTTTTTCCAAAAGAAATTAGACTTTCTCAGACATGATATCTCACAGGAAGTGATTCAATCCCTACAAGATAAGTAAAAGCGATATTAAAGATGTCTCCACCTCAAAACCTACGAGATATCCAGGGGTTTTTGGGTATGATGAGGTACTACCATCAATTCATCCCAAAGTTTGCTCAGCTCAGTGAGCCACTCATTCAACTATTGGCTATGAATACTCCTTCATTCCTAGTGCTGAACAAAAGGTCGCGTTTGATATGTTAAAGAAATTTTTAAGTTTGCCCTATCTTACGCCACTTGAATTATGGTAAACCTTACATTTTGTTTACCTATGCCTCTGACTATGATGTCGGACCCACCTTGGATCAATTGGATGAAAACTGTTTGAAACATCCAGTTTCATTTTAAGCAAGATGCTTTCAAGAGATGAACACAACTATAGCGACACAAAAAAGGAATGCCTTAAAGTCATAATCACTATAAAATGTTTCCTTGCTTTTTTGTATGGAACTACCTTTGCCATGGTTACCACCAAGCCTCAATAAAGTAGTTAAAATTATGAAGGAACCTACTAGACGTTTGTCTTGTTGTGTCTTGAAAGCTTAAATTATCTATAAAGATCATACACCAAGCTGGGGACTTAACATATAAATGTTAATGGATTGACTTGTTTGCCTGTCCATCACTTAGATAATAGTGAAGTTGAATGATTACATATTCTCCTCATGACCCCCAATATCTTAAATGATGATGTTAAACTGTTAAGAAAATTCTAGCGCAATACTATCACAACATTAAAGTGGAGAATGATAAGTTATATAAGAATGGGGCAATTTGGCTGCCCTATTTTCGACCTTTAGAATGAATAACTGCTATTAAGGAGACCAACTCTACTTTTGGGATTGGCGGAGAGCGGAAAACCTATGATTGGATTAGAGATTGGTACTGTTGGGAGGAAATCATGGAATTCATTATTAAAGTCTTGGATGCCTGCCAAACCTTTAAAAAGCAATCCAACTTAAAGACTAAGAACCAATATCAACCTACTACCCCCCAACAACCATTCCACATGATAAGCTTAAACGTAGTAGGTACCTTACCCCAGATTGCCAATGGAAATTAATACATACTAGAAGGTAATGAAAACTTTACAAAATGGGCTAAAGCTTAGGCTCTCCCAACCCAAACCGCCAAGGCTACTCAACATTCCTCCATCCATATAACTTCACTTGCCATAGTTGCCCACAGGTTCTTCTCTGTGACAACGAAAAAATTGACCTCCAGAGTGGTCAAGATCCTGGCTACCTCCATAGGAGCACAACAACTCTTTTTGTCCCCCTATAACCCATCTACAAATGGTACCATAGAAAGAGAAAATATAATCTTGGTTTCTATTTTTAGAGAGATGGCCACTTCAAACCCTCTACACTAGTATCAGTCCTTGCCTAGTGATCTTATGGAATATCATACTTGTCATCACTGAATCTTTAAAATTTCTCCTTTCCACATCTTATATGGTCGAGAACCTGGGGTACCCTCTTTATTGGCTAAAGATATATTTCTGCTAGTACTGACAGTCCTGACAAAGCTATGAAGAGGTTAGACTAACATATACTTCAGCTACAATCTGATTCTATAACCAACTTAGCTAAAACCGTTACTAAAGAGGTCTGAGAAGCTAATGAGCTTAGACAGCCTTTCACTATTTTCAAATATCAGACTTGTTTATAAAAATACAATTGCATTACCCCAGAAGTGACAAACTCAGGTCCATTTGGGAAGGACCTTTTGTCGTCACTTATAAGAGGGGCGTGAATATTCTATTAAGCCCTTGCCTCTTAAGTCACTATAAACGTAATACATGGACGATTTCTAGGCTCCTATTTTCCTCCACCATTCTTAAATGAAGTAATTTCAGACAACAGGATATTTGATTAGTGGAAAAGGATTTCCAGGTGACAAATATATCATTTAACTTTAGAAATTACAAGTCATACTCTTGGCAGATTAGGTTGGATTGGATGATGATTTTTATTCTAAACCTTAGCAGATTAGTTTGGATTGATTTAGTGATTTAAGATCAACCCTTGGCATAATATAAAACTGATTCAGAAGTTTACCAACGCACTAACTTAAACTTAGTGCTACCTGTAGGAATCCAGCTTATTTCTGCTCGCTGGTGCTCTTACGCCACTGGATTCCACAAAGGTTTAAATAAAATAAAACTAAAGGACTAATAACATAACTGGGTTTTGATGAATTTATTATTAGCGCAGGAAAATAAAAAAAATGACCCCTCTCAATATCTGACAGATCAGTATTTAAACTTTATAGAGGGTTGAAGGAATCTAATAATGAGTTCAGAATGGCTTGTTGCAGTCCAAATAGGTAAATATGTACATTAAGACTATCAAAGCTCAGAATACTCACTTCACTTTGGCTGAACGACGGATGAGGAATAAGCTGTTAGCAATACATACCTGTGAGGTAAAGATTTAATAAACTTCAGCCAATCCTCATCAAAGAAGTGAATTTTACCTTGGGGGACCCCTGCCACGCCTATAAAAGAGTGTGGTCCCCAAATAGATTCTTGAAGGGACCTGGTTGTGGCTGGAGGAGTACCATCAAATGGATGCCCCAGGGTCCACCACATAATTGGAGTAATCCAACTGCTCAATTTTGTGTTTATTGCCCATGTTGCATTCAAAATCGTGTACCCCAATTTGTGGGGTTCCACTGAGAATCGTTCAGGGTCTTTTGGCTGATATAATCATTAGTATAACAAAAATCCTTCATACTAGTATTGAAAACTTACAAATGGCTGACATTTCCACTTTTTGGCTGATTTTGACCCAAAACATTCTTATTTTGCAGCTGGGAGGAAAATGTCCGATATCACCCCCTCAAGAATGTTGTGGAGAATAGGGCCATAGGTATCAGCCATGTACCTGATTTATAGTAATCCTGGTAGCCTATATTTTAGAGAGTACTCATTGCCTCTTTTGTAGATAATGGTGAAAGGGCCATCCCAAATTGATCCAAGCTTACTGCTTTTAAAGTGATGCAGTTATGGTAATATATATTATGTTAGATACTTGGAATCTAAGTAGGGGGTTTGGAGCTCATTGGCAGCCTGCCCTTCTCTTGTCACCGTTTTCACTAAATTGGTCATAGCTTCATATTGGAGTTTAATGATGCGCTGAGCCAATCTTCTCAAGACTTTTCTTAGGTTTCTCAACTCTGGAAGATAACACATCTTTAGCTAAGAATAAAGGTATTCCTGGTTCCCTTCCATACAAGACATGGAATGGAGACATTTTTAAAAATCTGGTGATAGTTAACCTGGTATGCCATAAGAGCACAGGGTAGGTATTAATTTCAGTGAAGAGGATCAGAGGAGGTCATTTTCATGGAATGTAAACTAAGATTCGTTTTGCTCTTTCCATGGTCCCATTGGTGGAGGGATTATATGGAGCTGAGAAAAGTTGTTGGGCTCCCATGGATGTGGCCAGGATTTTGACTGATTTGGAGGTAAATTTATTACCATTGTCGCAGAGTAGTACTTGGGGACAGCCGTGACAAGTGAAAATGTTTTATTAAAAATATGGCAGTGGCCTTGGCCGTTTGAGCAGGAAGTGCCACGGCTTCCACCCACTTAGTGAAGTGGTCATTGGCTACTAGGATAAATCTGTTTCCACTAGTAATATGAGGAAGGGGGCCTACTACATCCAAACTGATGGTGTGGAACGGTTATTGCGGGGTAGTTGGTTGATACTGGTATCTAGCCTTTATACTTGATTGCTTTTTACATGTAAGGTAGGCTTCCAAGAGGTCAACAGTAGATTCTATAATTCCATTCCAATAAAACTAATCCTTAATCCACTCATAAGTTTTCTTTGCCTTAAATGACCTAGAGTGGAGTAAGCTTCTAGGATAGCATGTACGCGTTCTGAGGGCTGAAGGTAAGGCAGCCATTTTGCCCCCGCCTGCTTATACAACTTCCCATTCTCTACTTTGGTGTTATGTGAGTGCTAGGCTAACATCTTCTGGACAGGCTCATCCGCATCCTCCCACTCATTTGAGGTCATTAAGAGGTCATGTAACCTCTCCACCTCACTGTCATCCAAGTGAAGGACTGGCAGCTAAGTCAAATTATTAAAACCATGTGACAGGTATCAGCACAGGGTATACTCATGTCGTAATGCTAGAGCTTTAGGGCCCAGCAAGCTATTTGGCTTGTAGTATCCTTCCTATCCTGTAACCACTTCAACGAAGCATGGTATGAAACTACAGTGAAGGTGGTCCCATATAGGAAAGGGCGGTAGTACTTTACAGCTAACAAAACGGCAAGACACTCCTTTACTGTAAAGCTGTAGTTGTGTTACACTTTTGAAAGCATTTTACTGAAATAAGATACTGATGATCAACACCATTTTCAACCAATTGAACTAAGATGGCCCCAACAGCATAGTATGAGGCATGAGTAAACAAGATAAATGATTTATTAAATCAGGATGCCTCAGAATATAGAACGTTGTTTAAAATCTGCTTCAACGTCTTAAAAGCGGCCTTCTGTTCAGCACTCCACTGAAAAGGAGTATTTTGGTTAATAGGCGGACAGGGTGCTCACTGAGTTGGGTGACTTGAGGATGAATTAATGGTAATAACCTATCATCCCTAGAAATACCTAAATATTCAATTGATTTTTAGGGGGAGGCATTTTTTAGATTTCTTCGACCTTGTCCTGTATAGGGTGGATCCCTTATTGGGAAATGGAGTGGGCAAGGAAATCCAATTTCCTTTGGAAGAAAGTACACTTTGAGAAACTCTCTTTCGTTCAGCATAACTTTCTGAGCAAATCATGTGGAAAAAAGTAAATCTTGATCACCCGCCATAGTTTCACTCTGATGTACTCAGATTCCCCACTAGAAGCCCCAGAGTGGAGCTGTTGAGAACACCCTCGCCATTTTCCATCCAACAGGAAAATGTGCTTGGACTGGCTCGCCCAGTCATACCAAACCCCTGGGACGATTCGTTCCTCCCAAGAATCTCAATGTCCACCTCACTTAAACCCAAGTGGTTCCCTGTTGCTCTCTGGTGCTCCCCTGGAGCAACATGCATTTTTTCTTAAGATCAACTATGGAAAACTTTTCCCCTACCATGACCAATCCATTATCGAATTGGCTCAGGCAGTGATGCGTCCCACCAGTTTTATTGCCTTCCACACCTATAAGGGGTATTTTGATCTCAGATTCACCTGTAAAGCCGATGCCGCCACTTCAGCAACTAAGCCCCTGGTTTTCCAGGGTTTCCCTAACCCCACAATTCAGACCTGGCTCCCAGTGGATGCCATTTTGGCGGTTCAGTTCGCTAGTTTGCCCACCCACCTTCCCCCTGAGGTGCTCCACCAGGAGCTGATGGAAGGTTTGTGTAAGGAGAGTGTCTATAACTCTCCTGTTCCCAGCGTGGTAGTGCCCAATGCACAAGGCTTATCCAGGGAACTAGCTGTTAGTTTGAAAGTTATTAGCTCAGCGGAGGGTGCTGGAGCAATAACAACTTAAGAAGAGAAGTACAATTTTTATAATAATTAACACACCAAAAACGTCGCGGTGCACAAAGAGGAAGGGGTTAAGCGTCCCAGGTTGGAGGGAACCTGGGAGAACCAATGGTGCACTAGGGGATAGCTTGATTGTGTCCAAAAAGGGTAAGATTTACATAGCGCGAGACCTCCTCAAAGAGGTTTGCAAACAGGATTGTTAGAAAAATCATAAATAAAATGGTAAAACGGGGAAATTGTTTATTGGGAAGTCGACCAACAAAGAGTGTTGGTCATGGGAAACAAAACAAACTACACCAGGGAAACACAGGGTTCGCTGAAGTAGGCCCAAGCACCAACCTACCAATAGGCATACACTACAACCAGATTGGTAGAATACGCCGAAAAATGACTTCACTCGTGTAATAAGTTGAAGTTGAATTCAACCCAAATGTGTTATTATGTAAATGAAATGGGTTTTGAAACCCCGTTCCTCAACTAACCAAACCAAACCATCTGCGTTTAAACATAAACCATTCGTTTTTTTGCCTGGGCCAACGTAAGGTGCTGGGCGTTTGGCACCTCGCTAGTACCAACCTGGGCATATTTAGCTTGTGCCCAGAGTTGGTCCAGAGTATGTCTGAGGATAGGGAGGGCCTGAAGCTTCACCTTCTGGGCCTCCTAGCGCCCAACCTTATCCATGGGGCTAATCCCCACTATGATATCATCTACCCATGACAGTTTGACAGCCTATGGCTCCAACCTTTTTCCAGTTTGTGGTCCCAAATGGTGCCACACACCTCGCTGGGCCTCAGGCGTATGCCATGATCTGCCCTGAATCATATAAAATTGCCCTGTCACTTCCCCTCGCGCCATTATCCCCTCTGCCCCCAATTATCCCTTTTGGGCCCACGTTGAGGGAGGATGGATGATCTTCCCATCCTATTTTGAGTTGTAACACTCTAAAAGGCAATTGCCCATCCCTAGCCACTTCTGACAGTGCTGATTTTTGTCTGCTGTCCTCTAATATGCCACCCACCCTGCACCAGCTTTAATGTGGGGTAAAATCCTATCTCCCTCTCCACAAAAACATGTTGCTACAGCTATGCCAACAGCCACCAATCAGCCTCCTCCTCGCCTCAGTGCCGCAAATGCTCCATCCAATCAAGCACAGGATTGGACCCCAGTTTGATCCCATTCATCCTCCAATGAACCAACCGAACCTCAGGAATATGCCGATTCCCCAATTCAATTCAATCAAAATCCTTGGGATCTATTGGCTGAAATTGATGAGCCCAGGAATATAATTGAAGACTGTGGGATAAATTAAGCAGTTTGTGTATATCACCCAAGATGATGAGCTACCCCCTTGCTTATACGCCCCCAGAAAAATGCTGAAATGTTCCATGGCAACCACCAGCTGGCTGTTGAAGCAATGGCTAAGCCATATTGTTGTCCTCTCCACAAAGCTGATGCCAAATCAGTGGCGATGCTTACAGGAGGAATCCCTGCTCCCATTATTCCCTCCAAAGCCAATAAGGTAAAAAAATATGCTGATCAAAGCCCACAAAGGCAATAATGATGTCATCCAGCACATGGCAGTGGTAGCATGAAATCCCAAATCAAAGATTACCTGCACTAATATCGCTAAGTTCATAAAACTACCTGATGCACACATGAAAGCTGAACTAGCTTTGGCCAATTACATCAGAGCTTTTATGTATAATGGCTGAATTCCTACCACCCTGATCATCAGAAATATATCTCCACATCCTGCTGATGCCCCAACGCCTCTGCTCTCCACCGTAGCTCATGCCCTACTATGGGATGAAGTAGAGGCCGAGGATGAGACCCCTGATCCCCATCCACTTCCGCCATGATATGATAAGCAGTTTCCGCTGTCCACCTGGTAGGTTGAGTTCAAGTTATGTGTGTCATCAGCTCACTTTTGGGATGTTCATTCATTTTATTTGGTGAGGATTTATTTTAGGTATTGTGTTTATATAATGTCCGTCACCTGGTAAGCTGACCTTGGTTAAATAAAAAAACATTTGAGGGTTTCAACTTATTACTTGACTTACATAACTGCTGAAACACCTCCTTCAGGTGATTAAGATGTTAGTTGAAGGTTTTTGAGAGCACTGTAATGTCGTCAAGATAGACGATGACACAAGTTAACTTCAAGTCCTAAAAATGTAATCCATTGCACGCTTGAAGGAGGCAGGTGAGTTGCACAACCCTTGGGGTAATCGTGTGGTTTGGAAGAGACCTTCAATGCAAATAAGAGCGCATATCTCCTGATCTTGAGGAGAAAAATCCATTTTCCAGTAGCCACTGTCCATGTCAATGGCTGAGAAGAAGTTAGAGCCAGAGAGTTGGTCCAGGGCGTCATCAATGCGGGGGATGGGTTAGCTATCCTTTTTTGTGAGGTTATTTAATTGCGGTAGTCCACGACTATCTGAAGTATTCCATTTTTCTTTTTTATGAGTAAAAGTGGAGAAGACCAAGGGCTTTGAGAAGGAACTAGTATTCCCACGTCTAGTAACTGCTGGATCTCCGTCCTCTTCTGCTGTTCAACATATGACTTATGGTAAGGTTTGGCCCAAATAGGGCGGAAAATACCCATATTGATGGAGTGGCTATAGCCCTTTATATGGCCATAGTCAGAATCTGGTTTGGAGAATAAATCAAAATATTCGTCTAGTAAGGTATGGGCTCTTTTAACTCATCTGGGGTCAGCTTATCCAAAATATGAACATTGGGCAAGGTACAAACCAAGTTGTCCATGGGTAAGCCCAAATATGCCATAGAGCCAATGGTGTAGTGTCAGAATTCGCACTGAATCTGATAATAAATTGTGTCAGGTCCTTCGAAGCTCACTTAAATGTTAGGATAATTGTAGATTTCACACTGAAATACAATATATGGATAATTGAAGAGGACTTAACATTTATCATAGTTTCAGAGGTCCTATTAAATCTCTAGTATTGGAACTTAACCAGTTGGCGATGGTTTAGAGGTTCCTGCGGGCTGAATATAGCAATTGTTTTGATTTCACACTTAAATCCAAGTATAAATATGCCAAATAAACTTCAAAGAGTAGATAATACTGCAAGGAAAGTTACTTTATTATTCAAATTACTTAGGGATATTTATAGTATAATGAGATCTTCATATCAAATAAAGGATACAATCTTTTATATCAGATATATAATAATATTGATTATCAGAACTAATAAGAAAGAATGAGATATCTACTTTGTTAAAATTGTAGCATTCTCAAAATGCTAATTATACCTAATTGGGAAGGAATTAATTTCATTGTAAGTCATATAACTCAATTGTGATATCAGGAATGAAATTTAATGAGTTTAGAATCCATTTGAAC
The DNA here is from genome assembly GCA_022478985.1 of Massospora cicadina. Classification (NCBI taxonomy): domain Eukaryota; kingdom Fungi; phylum Entomophthoromycota; class Entomophthoromycetes; order Entomophthorales; family Entomophthoraceae; genus Massospora; species Massospora cicadina. The sequence continues at coordinate 39,585 of JAKSZP010006681.1, read as the reverse complement.
TGGAAACATAAGAGCACTGCCCAATGGAGTAAATAGGATTGGACTTAATAGTGCACCGCGCGCAGGTGGATTAATACGTTAATAATATATAAGTATAGATATAGACCAAAAACAAGTATGCTTAATGGGGAAACCATAGTTCAAGGCTTTACCCAAATTAGGTAAATCCCGACAAGTAAATACGTTCAATGTCCTCCATAGGGACTAACAAGCCTCTTCCAATCTCCTGGTGTTTTCTTACAACTATGTTCATTGCGGTGAGGTTCCCCAACAGCAGTTTAATAGGCCTATGGTAAGCTGGGTTGAATATGCCAGGCAATACCTGAGGCTCCAAAGGACTATCACCCTCAATACTTATGAGGTGCAACAAACGGTGGCGCAGGATTTGGAGCGTGATTTTTGTGTCAACCATTCGTTGTTCACCAGTATAAATCAGGATCTCATCTGCCGCATAGAAAGGATTCCGTCCCTAGCATCCATTGAAATAGGCAATTTCTTTGTGTTGCTCCCAGAGGTGATATAATGTAAAATAACAGCTGAAAAGGGATATTCAACCAGGCAAGAGTATTCTTTCTTGCCAGGCTCATTATTGGATAAGACTAAAGGGACTTCATATTTGAGTTATGATAGGAAACATTGCTTCATGTTGATAATTCCCTCAAAATCAAGCATAAATTGGATATCTATGAGCATATCATAGGCTTTGTTGTCCAAAGTCACTGCAGGGGCTGATAAGATGAGCTTCCCAGTTAGAATGGGAAGAGAAGAACTTGCCCCTATGGCATGAGTATTATTAGGCCTGCAGTTACAAACTCTTGATTATACTCCAAGTTGGGCGCCAGCTTTATCTTTTTTATGAGCTTAGTAGAGATTACATTAATCAGGGAGCCAGTATCCAGGATGTCCATTACCTGGACTTTTTGATTAACCACTTCAACTTTGTGAGTGTTCCTCCAAAGTTGGGAGACAAGGCCAAGACCTCCTTGAGCCGGAATGAGGAGTTTAATTTATGAGCAGTATCAGGGTATTTATTCAAGGTGGATTTCATGGTATGAGCCCGCTGAATAGGTTTAATTAAACCAGCTAAGAACTCATCACCTTCGCTTGCAGTTTTAATGACTATTGGCCACCCTAGAATTTGGCTGAGGTACGTTTCCTCAGGTATGGTGATTTGGTCTACTACTTCAGCGTTTAATCATGGACCTCTACTTCTGCAAGAGCTCCAAATAAGTGGTAGCTTACATCATCATAACCCCCTCAGATTCTTCCTCAAGGGTATTCTCAACAACTGGCAAGGCCGTGATGGAGGTAGGGGGACGGCCACAGGAGATTGGATAGCCTTTGGGGCGCGCATTAACCAGTCCAGCTGGAGGGGAAGACACAGAGGCTTTAGTGAGCTTATGCAGGAGTATGGTATTAGCTACTTTACAGGTCTCTGATTTATAGGAGAGAGTAATAACTTTTTTGAGTCGCACTGAGGAAGCAGAATTCACTGGGGGATAGGTACGGGTAAATTCACCCCCAACTGTTCTACAGGTGAAAGCAGCTCAATGGTTAGAACTGGGGTTTCCACCTTAGCTTCATTTATTGTTGCACAGCAATGAAAATCAGAAAGGTCTAACAGAGCCTACTTTATGTCGTGGAAGTTTTTTAAGTACGGTTCACTGAAATGATATGCATGGTTAGAGAGGGTTGAGAAGCTAACTCAGTTAACATGGCTGGGATGTCACCATCAAGGGTTAGCATGAAAGACGTTGAAAACCTTTGAGCAGCGAGGTAACTTCACCCTGCAAAAGCAGCAGTTGTTTCGCCCTCATACATGCTTTGGCGCATAAAGGCTGATTATCCCTGTTAAGACTCTGCTTTGAACAAAATTCAGCTAAGAGAGCCTCTTTCGCCTATTCCCAGGTATACAGATTGTCATGTATGGGACTATCATTTCTTGTGCTAAACGACTTAAGTAAGGGAAGAATGTTTAAATCTTTTTTTGTCCAATGATCCTAGAATTACAAATTCATAAACATACAAAATTGAAGCTATGCTCCCTTCACTAGGGGTAAATTTTTCTTTAAGGGGGACTTTTCAAGGGAACTGCTCAAGCTCTTTAAGGCGGGATAAAGCGCTTGCTAGCTGATTTATAAAAGCAACTATTCTTTTTTTTAGTACTAGATGGTAAAAGCAACTATTCTTGGTGTATAGGTGTCCCCTGTTTTGAGCATCATTTTTAGGAATCCAGCTTATTTCTGCACGCTGGTGCTTTTACGCTACTGGATTCCACAAAGGTACAGACAAAATTAAACTACAGCATAAAAAGATAAACTGGGAGTAATGAGTTTTATTATTAGAGAGGTAAGAAAGAAAAATGACCATCCTCAATATCCAACCAATCAGTAATAAACTGTATCGAGGGTCAAAGGGATTATGATAAGTTCAGAATGGCTTGTTGCAGACCAAATAAAAGATATGCCCATTCAGTCTATCAAAGCTCGGAATATTTACTTCATTCTGACTGAACGACGAATGGAGAATAGACCATTGGCAATATGTACCCATGAGGTAGCGATTTAATGAATTTTAGTTAATGCCCATCTGAGAAAATTGTTTTACCTTGGGGTACCCCTGCCACTCCTATAAAAGGGGTAGTCCCCGCGTAGGTGCTTGAAAAGACCTGGTTGTGGCTGGGGGAGTACCATCTAATGGACGCCCCCAAGGTCTGCCACGTGATCAGAGTAATCCAATTTCTTGATTTTATACTCATTGCCCATGTAGCATTCAAAATTGTGTTACCCTTTTTGTAGGGTTCCACTGAGAATTGACCAGGGACTTTTGGTTGATGAAATTATTATTATTATCAAAATCACTCTTAGGATCATCACAAACTTGTAAATGACCGACATTTACCCTTTATTGGCTGAATTTGACCCAAAACATTCTCTTCCTTTGCAGCTGAGAGGGCATATGTCTGACAGCATATACCAATTCAGGGTCATGATGTTTGGCCCCAAATCTGCCCCTTGCCATATTAAATAGGGTTAGTGACCAAACGATGGGGAAACTATATTTTAAGTATGCTAGGCATACATTGATGACATCTAGTTCACTTCGCCACACTTGATAAACACAAAAAACCTGGCAGCAGTGGCTGCCACCTACAGAGGGCAGGCCTGCATTCAAAGCCCTCATAATCTAATTTTAATAACGAAGTTCAGTTCCAAGGGAACCTCATTATTAAACATGGACACTTCATCTATCCTCAAAGCTAGAAGCAAGAAGGTCATAGTCAACCCCCACCAACCTAAGCAGCTCCACAGTTTCTTAGTATTGGACACATCCTTGAAAAATCCTTCCCAGTGATCTCAGAACTGGCCAATCCCCTCCATCCCCTAATAGAAAAAACGCACCTTTCATCTGGTCAGAAGAATGCTAGCAGGCGATCAACACCATCAAAGAGATATCTACCACTGCATTAGTACTGCACCATGCAAATGAGGGCAAACTGTTTATAATAGCATACAACGCCTCTGAAATGGCCATATGGGCCGTTTTAAAGCAGAAGCATGATGGACGTGAACACCAGTAGCGCTCTTCAGGAAATTTACTGATTTTTAAACACTTTCTGGCAATATAACAAGGAATTGGATGATGTTGCTGGTGACAATGAACTGACGATATTTGCACTGAGAGAAAAATGTACAGTGGCAGAGCGCATAGACCACAATTCATTGACATATTACCGTAAACTACTGAAGCTGAAGCATTGGAAAACTAGGATGCACTGTGAACTCCTCAACTTTGAATTATTATATCATTTTGATTAGGGCTGATGAACATACTACCAGGCATCTTGAGCAGAGGACAATTGGTCAGAGATGATCCTGCGAAAGATGCTGTAGTGTTATTTGTTATCATCCAGAACAAGTCATGGCAGAACTTCCAATGAAATCAGATTCTATAACCGCTAAAATTCCCTCCTCCAAGCCAAGAAAAAAGCCCAAGCATATGACCGACAGAATGCCAGTACTTCAGCCTCAACCCCAACCATTACCCTCAAAAACCTCAATGACTGATACTAAGGTCTCCCTATTAGAAGCTGTGCTAAACGCCCAAACTGAAACCCCATAAGGAAAAGCCATGAGAGAAAAGATACTAGCAGGGAAAAGACCCCCGCATGGTACTCCCAAAAGGGAGGGTAATTTACTTCCATGATTAATTATTAATGCCCAAAGCTCTACGCACACAGGTCATATGGGATCATCATAACCCGCTGACCATGGTGCACCCCGTCATGAAAATTGCATCAACTTTATAATTTTAGTATGTGATTGGAACAGTCTGTTGAAGGACGTGCACATCTGGGTAGAACACTGCCTTGTCTGTGCACAATATAAGTTAGACTGGATTGGCAGTGTCAAATTCTGTGGTTGACTCGAAAATAAACCCTTTGAAAACCTACAGATTGGGCCGATTTTCACACTAATGCTTGAACTAATAATCTAATTAAAACCTAGTACAATAACATGGCTCAGGCCAATTATGCTACTTGGATTTAATTATATTACTAAAGCTCGTGCCAGAATAACCCCTCACATTTAAAATAACCTTCTCTGCAACTACTTGACCAGGTTGTTCAACTCAACGTCAATTTAATTAATTATTCTATCAGCAGCTTGGGCCAAATACATTCACACAGTTGGGCCAATTATCTCTTCTCCAACCCTAAATAACTAGTCCCAATTTTTAAAACACAATTAATTCATTCATATATGAAATAATTTGGGGACGACCCAAAGTTATGTTGAAAAGTCCCATGGACAATCAAACAAACAAACAACGTTATCAATTTTCCGCCTGAGGGCAAAATTCATATGTTGATATGCATAATCGGCATAATAGCACTTATGTAGACCACCCAAAAGGGGTTACTTAAGACTATCAAGGAAGAGGCCTGCTAATGCCCCAATTAGGGGTGCATCATCTACTTCAATTGAAGCCAAAATTTCACAGAAGGTGTGTTTCATCAGCAGTATGATAAAACTGAAATCTGAAGATCTTAGGACAACTTTGCATGCTTTTATCACAATTTTTGTACCTGAAATCATCCCTATTTCAAGAGTATTTTGCCACCAATGAGTTTAAGAAAAGGCTTCAGTCATAGACTGAGCCAAGTGGCAAATTAGCTGTTGAAATTTTGTGCTGGATGTGGCTAGGAGATGCTCTAGAGGTATAGATACCGGGCTGGCCTAATGACCATTATCAAATAATTTAGTCTTAAATAAAGCTATTTTATTTTATTTTCATTTCATTTGTATCTAAAGTCGCTTTTGGAGAGTGTTGGCAAGCTGGGATCTCAGGATTCACCAGCTTGCCGATTTGCCTGCCTCAGCTGAAGTTCCCAATTATGAAGGGAAAATTTGTACCCAAAGTCAGATGGAAAAATCAGAGCCATTTTCATATGCATAGTGCATGTTTGAATTTTTTGAAAACTGTAAGCAATTGGCTAAATTGAGGATCCACCGTTGAACTTCAGCCCAATTTACCATGCAGGATTTAATTTATCAAGCGAGCAATCCTCGGATTTTGACAAGCAGGAACAGGCTTTTAATAAACATCAACAGGTTGTAAGGACCAGTACGTCAGTATTGGTAAACTTCAATATAGGCTTACCATCCTCGCAGATATTTGATGCAATTATAGAGGTCTTAAACTGATTCACAAAGTATACCTTATAAATCCCCAGATCTACAGAAAATCACAGCTGATAAATTTGTTATATTATTTGTGTCCCACGGTTTTTATGCATCCATAGTGCCACAAGAAGTGGTGAGTAATAAATTATAGAGGTCCCCAAATTCACCTCGACATTCTGAGATCTCCTATACAAGGCATTAAAATCAATTTGTGCCAGTTGTCCGCGTACCACCCAAATTCTGATGGACAAATGGAAAGGACCAAACGGTCACATGAACAATACCCCTGCTGCTACGCTACTGCCTCCCAAGATACTTGGGTGGACTATCTCCTACTAGCCCACTTTGCATAGTAACTTCATTCATGTGTCAATGGGATTATTCCGATGTATTCCAATCTTAGTTGTTGCCCACTTTTACCATCAGTCCTCAGATAAGAGCCAACTTACCTGCAGCAATGGATTCACAGTGCACATCTGAAAGATACACCAACAGGTGCAGGAGCAGCTGACAAAAGCTGCTAAGGCATAAAATTATTTTCTGACAAAAAATACTGCACAGCCCTGGACTATCAGGTCAGCGATATTGCTATGGTGGACACAAAAAAATACATCTCAAGAAACCATGACAAAAGTTGGCATGCAAAAGAGATGGCCTGTTTCACATAAGCAAGGTTCTGCACAGCAGACCCTTCCACAAGAAGCTCCCCCTCATTGAAAAATCCACATGGTCTTTCATGGCTCCATGCTGTCTTCCTTCAGAGGGGATAAGCTAGCCAAGGTCAAACTGATACTGATAGCAGGAGCACTGGAATTTGATGAGGAAAAGGTCTTGAACGCCCGTAGGGTCTAACAGGAGATTTAAATCCTAGTGGCCTAGAAAGGCTATTTGGCGTATGATAACATCTGGAATCCAGTAGAGACAGTGACAATTTCCAAAAACTGATTGAGGACTTTCAAGCCTAAAGACATGATGCACCCGCTCCCACACCTCCTCCAAAGCCCTCTGGCATCACTGCCATCAAATTTCCTTTACTTAGGAAACTACGCTTTGGTAAAGGCCCCTGAGGGAGGTAAGTTTTGTTTTTCTAGGAATTAGTTATCTAAGTGTCCCTGTCATGGCCATCAGGCAAGAAAGGACGTTGCATACCTTTCAAATGAAGAAAGAAAATGTCCCTAATCACTACTGCTAGAGAAGATAGCGTAACTATGCCTCACTATTGATGAGTAATGGGTGGTCATCACCACCTGCTAGAATAAGCTAGTCCTAACCCTGAGCCAGTGGGCTCCCTGATCCCTTCATCACTACAGCATCCATGAGTCAAACATAGAAAAATTTTGGAGGCATATAATGAGAGCTTTGCAATCACCATAGCAAATCGCAATTGACTCCCTTAAAAGTGGCTAAATTGACATGCTCAATCAAGAAAACAAAATCCCCATGTGCAAATCAATCACCCTCAGATGCAATGTCATAAAACTCTTGCAGATTAAGCAACCCCATGAGATATCAGAGCAAAATTTTTGTCAACAGTAAAAGTTTCCAAAACCCAGTCAAAGAATCCACAAGCCATCCGCCTTATCAAACTCCAGAGTTGCAGAGAACAACAGAAGACTTGAGAAAAAAACTATAGACATATTTCTGGCATTCCTGGGAATATTCAACTGCCAACCCCGTCTTCATAGAAGGCTTTAAGTCACCCTCATATATATAAACCCAGAACTCTGCATACAGTAGATTACTGGGTTATTCTGTAACCTTTTTAAAGAACAGATAAATTAAAAGAACTAGCAATTTTAGATTCTATAAAGTATGAAGATTCAGTCACGCCAACCAATCTGCTGCAACAAATTAAGGTATCCCATTTGTTATTTTCAGTAATGACGGTCGCAGTTTCCCTAGTATTCTCCATACTGAAATCTCTCAATTGGGAGAGCCAAGGATGCCACTTTAGAGACCTGCTCCTACAACCCCCCATTTATGGGTATACGAGAGATAATCACCACACCAAGATAAATACAAAGATAACCAACCCATTATACCCCACTCTAGACTAATTAATACAAACATTGCAACGGAATGGAACATCAAAAGTTTTATTGTTGGACTTGAAATTGGATATATGGCGACTACCCCTTAATACCACGTGCCAATTTGGACCAGTCTTGACTTTGAGTCTGACTTTAATAATAGGTATAAACACCCCTCAACTAGAAAAAATGGTCTCTCCTCATCGTGAAAGGCCTGAGTGAAACTGTTACTAATTCTTGATATAGGGCTCATAATGGGATTGATGTTTTTAGACCAATACTTTCTGCATTTTCCCCCATGCATATCCTAATCCTTAAAACTTATAATTGTGACGCTATGCGGACTATGGATGCTATCTTAGGTATTGATATATCTCTACTGGAAGCCAAATATTTCCTTGGCACACCAAACTTCCGACAATATTAGCTTTGGACCACCTCATCATGTGATTTAAATCTGTATCAGTACCAGCGGCCACCGCCTGAACCACTGCATTATTCCTGTATGACTTATTACCCATAACATAACGCCCAATTATTTCTGTCTGATAAAAGATTAAGTTTCACTTCTGAGTGGTACAAAAATTTTGCTCTTTTATTCAATATCCATTAAACTTTTCAGCCCCTATAAAAATTTCCATCAATGGGGCTGTCAAGAGAGGCCATGGTAAATTTATTTTGATTTTAAGAAAGATGGCCATTACTAACCAGGTACGTGGATTTTATTCCTACCAATTACTCTACATGCATAACAAGTTAATTGCTAATAAAAGATAGTTATGTACTCTTTTGAGGCACTCTAAGGTAGGGCACTACTTTACTAATTAGCCTACAACCTTTTTTATCCTCCCCACTACATGAAACCTCTATATATACTATAGCAGCTCTAGTCAAAGAAATTATTTGACTACATTTATTAGCCATGTTATAACTTTGGCGGAATCATTGAGGTATGCCTGGGGGATTTTACACAGGTTTGAACCCACTGAGCAATCAGACATATGACATGAAGATTGGCATCCTTGGAAACACTTAAAAAATTACAAGACATGGAGCTATTGCCCCAAACGATACTTTATATAATTAATATAATATACAGCGGATCCTCGCTGTTCCGCTCTCTCTAAACTACTAATGACCTTTTTTCTATAATCATCTCACTTTCTTATATCTCAGCAACTTTGGATAATGCCATCTCCTTGGCTTAGCTATTCAGTTCCACTAAATCTCATTGGTTCTGTCAGAGTATGGTATTCTCAATTCTATATCGCCTTTATACAAGGTGATCTTACTCAATAAACATCAAATTTTGATATTTCCTTATCACCCTATTTAAAGGCAATCTAATAATAACCCTAATCCGACCCAAAATTGCCTCAACTCAAGGCACTCAACTAATTGTAACTAGTATCATGGTCGGGGGAATCTCCCCAACCTGCCTTAGCTATTTCAGGTTTATCATCCAGTCATATCAGAATCTCAGCATTACCCCCTTGACTGGACGATAAGGCTCCTATTACTTAAATGGCCAGAAAACTTTGCGTGTGCTCAGTTAATGATCCAACTGCTCGTAGGGTTCTGAATAGTGTAGGGGTTGACATCTGTTTTCTAATGACTTCAAAAATACCAATCCAGATGCTGGCTAATTTGTGCTTGCAACCAATCCCAAGTTGGTCATGGAACAGAAACATGTCCCCGTCCTTAAACTGATCAAACCCGCTACGCCATACCTGATCAGAAGACTGATTCTTGATCTTCTTGGCTAAGCTGAAGGAGTATGCTTTAGTTTTCAATTTTATCAATGTTTCCGCAAGGTTAGTCAAATAACAAGGGGGTCCATTTTGGTGGTGTCATCTACGCATGAATAGAGCAATGATGGAAAAGCCAGATGTCGTCCATATAGTAATTGAAAGGGGCTCTTTCCCGTGGCGAGAGGGTAGCTGATATTATAGGCAAAGATGGTGGTAGAAGGAGGGAACTGAGAATTGGAAGGTCGATCCATAATCAATTTTTAAGGTATGTTTACCAAAATTTTCCCATTGAAGCATTTGACCATCCCGTTAGACTCAGGGTGGTATGGGGTAATCAGAACCCATGGATACCCATCAGCTCATCTAACTTTGGAAGGATGTGAAAAGTGAAGTTTGTTCCATTGTCAGTAAGGATGAATTGAGACAACCATGTTGCTGGACAATACACTCCATCACAAACTTGGTCACTGTGACCGCCCCCAAATCCCATATCACTCATGCTTCAACCCACCTGGCAAGTGGTCAATGGCCACCAGAATGTACTTAGTCTGGTTAGCTCGAGTTGGCAGAGGGCCAATGACATCAAGGTTAACATATGCCAAGAAAAATGGGGTTTCATTAACTGGTATGAGGTCTTCTGGCGGAACGGCTTTTCCACTTGGCACTGGTGGCAGCAGAAAATAGTTTAAGTTACGTAAAATTTCATGCTCTCCCAATAGTACCAAGGTCGCAATAATTCCAGAGTCTTAAGTACTCCACCATGTCCAACGGTTCAATGTGAACTCATTATAAATTAAGGTCGAGTGGATGGCCTTGGAATATTCACAGTAGTGCCCCCTATCTGCTTGTACAATTCACCATTCTTCTGGTCCAAATTGGCCCTTATTCCATCTATTACCTTGATAACTTAGGTCAATTCATCATTGTATTTTCCGCTAAGCATTTTGTCATACATGACGTCACTGAGATCCGCTGTAACAGCAATGGTTGGCAATCTTGACAAGCAATTAGCGTTCTGATGCTTTTTAAGATAAGTGGAGAATCCCTAAGTCAAAAGCCTGTAATTTGAGAGTCCATTGGGCTAGATGCTCTTTAGGCTCCCTGAGGCTCTGCAACCAGCGTAAAGAAGCATGATCCATTATGGCTTTAAACTTCACTCCGTTCAAATACACCCAAAATTTCTTATATGCATATATAACCACTAAGCACTCCCACTTGGTCATGGTGTAATTTAGTTCGAGGCAATTCAGGCATTAGCTGCAGTCACCACTGGGTGCTCCTCCCCTTCTTCATCCTGTTGAGATAGTACCCCCCAATGGCGAAAAGGGAACATTCATCTGAACAATAAACTCTTTATTGAAATTATGGTAGCGCAGCACTGGCGCACTGATTAGCACCATTTGAAATTTATTAAAGGAGCATTCGTGGTGTTACATTTATTCAAACGTAGCTCCTTTTTCAATAGCTAAAACAGCGGAACTCCAAAACAACTGAAGTTGGGTATAAAGCAGAGGTAGTAGCTGGCCATCCCCTAAAATACTTGTATATTGCGCTTACTATTTGGCGTAGTCATCTTCTGGATAGCCTCCACCTTGGCTGGTTGGGGCCTCATCCTGGGCGCATCTACCACAAACCCAAAGTACTCCAAATGGTCCTAAAGAATTGGCATTTATAGGGCTTAATTTAATATGTTAGCCTCTGAAATTCAGCAGAACACCTCCTCCAGGTGGGTAAGATGCTCGGATAATGTACGTGAAAAGACATTAATATTGTCAAAGTACATGAGGATGCATGACAGCTTAAGGTTGCCGAGAATGGTGTCCATAGCCTGCTGAAATGTAGCCAGGGCATAACATAAACCTTAAGGCATATGGGTCTGTTGGGAAAGCACCTTGGACATGATAATAGTGCATTTCTGTTCCGCTCAAAAAACTATATTTGCCAATAACCAGATATCAAATCCATTGCTGAGAATTAAAAAGCTCCTCCTAACTGAGCCAAGGCATCCTTAATTTGTGGCAAAGGGAAAGAGTCCTTTTTGGTAATGCTGTTGAGCTTCTGGTAGTCTATTACTACCATGTTGGTGGCATCCTTATTTTTGACAATCAGAACGGGAAGAGCCCATGGACTCTTTAATGGTTCAAGCATCCCTTGTTCAAGTAGCTTTTTGATCTCCTCAGTTACTACTTCCTCAGCTGACCTAGACTGTCAGAGTGGATGAGATCTGATGTGGATGATCCTGCAGTGTCCACTTGATGGACAATCCCCACATGTACTGTAATTTGTGGTAGTCTATGGCAAAGATTTCCTTATACTTCTTGGATAAAGCTATCGCCTGATCTTCTTGTTCTTCCAATAACCCCATTAAATTTTCATGTGTTACCACCATCATTACACTGAGTTGTGGTTAGAAGGGAAGTCCAAATTCATACAGCAACCCAAACTCATGAACCTTTAGGAACTCCTCCACTAAGATCAGATGTAAAAATGCCACTATTTGGTGTTGGCGGATTTGTTTTGACTTGTGTTGCAAATTTACTAACATACCTTGATCTCCCCACGACCCAGGAGAATAATGCCTGGAGTCATGTGAGGCTCAAACTGTGACTGCTGACAAGGGCCAATGATCTCCCCATAAAGTCCAGCTAGCACTTCCACATCTAATTTAGTGTCCACTACAACTTGGTATCCAGAGGGAATGGAGATAACTTCAGAAGCTCTGAGTGGCAGCCCTTGATATTCAAATACCTCCAGTTGAGGGCCAAGGTATTGTTTTTTAGTCAATAATAACGCACTGGGATCACTCCATCATTATAATAAAGGTTGATATGTCCCATATGCACCAGATCTTTTGGCACTCCGCTAGAGGTAATTAAATTGGGGATCCACTGCCCCAGAATTTCAAACGTTTTCATCATCATGTAAACGACAGCCCCAAAGTGTTGCAAAAAGCAATTTCAATTAACAGATCATAATGTCTGTTCAGTAACACTATTGTCAGAGCTACAACAACCATTGACCCAAACTTCAAGAATAGCGCACTGTACGCTCCCTCTGAGACCGTGCTTTCAGCTCAAGCAGTCCCATACACCATTTGATGATCTAAATCAGGTTTCAATGTCAACTTTACCACCAACTAGTGAAACTATTTTGACAAGAGCACCTTTATCTATTCTTTGACGGACTTGGGTTTTAGCTACAACAATGTCACAGTGCATAAATTAGAATAAGAAAATTTTTGACAGTTTAATACATGGACATATAAAAAAATTCTTTTTCAAGGAAACTCACAATCCCCTCACCAACTTTGGGGTATTATTAGACAATAGCGTCTACTAGAAGGGCGACGTTTACTCCTTTCAAGGAAAGGTGCATATGAGGATGAGTCTGACTTGTCAAGGGGAACTTAATTAAACATTTGACAAGCGTACGGCTTTGGTTGCTCCTGAGGTACTTCTTTCATTGCAGCATTGGCTTGCGCTCATGTCAATACATCACCCCTCCAACTGACTGCTAATATAGGAATGCATCCATATACTGAGGGACTTCCGCTGATTACGTTAATAGTTTCAGGTGGAACATTTGGGTTTGTAGACGCAGAATATAGAGTTCCATCTCTACTCCGCTCTGATTTTTTCCCAGTAGTACTGGTCTTGCTGTACATAATGGACCCAACAATTGGGGCAACTCCATGAAAGGTTCCCAGGGCAACCACATTCAAAATAAACTTACCTTTTAGAGCCCACGTCCTTAATTATTTTAATATGGGCCAAGCTGATAGTTGGACTGTAATAATTGGCGTAAACAGGCCCAAATAAAAGTTAAACTGCTGATGGTAACTCAGCTAAGGGCGAGGCACGTAATTATAATAAGGATGGAGGTTACTAATCGGACTCTGAACTTGACGTCCAAATCTTCCTAGTAAAGGCTCAACAATGGTGATAGTAGGTGTACGCTCAGTATTGAGGAAGAAAAAGTAGCGGATAGACAGCGTAAAAGTTTTGGATTTTTTGAGCAGGGGTAAATCTCCCTCCAAAACCGGTTTATGACGTTGTAAAGCTCATGGTATGGCTTTACTGAAGAGGTCATCACATATCACACATCGGCTTCAGCTAAAGTACCTGCCCCTATTAGCACATGGGCTTCCATCATGAAGCGATCTGCAAACTCAGTGGGAATCTTATTACAATGAACCCTACAACCATGAACTCAGCATTCCGCCACAACATCTTGGCGGTGCCTCCAAACAACTTTAGCACAGTATCATTTACTTCTTGGTATGTAACAGAACTGCTGGGAGGGTAGCAGGTACTTAGTCGGCACTCCCAACATCAAAGGTGGATAGTAGCAATCTTGCTTTACGCTGATCTGATGCTCCTTCCACCGCAAACTTAAAACGTTTGAAAAACCATGGATATTCCCATCACTATCAAATGGAGGCAGCTTATCAATTCAAACCTTAACCTTCCGCTCATAAACTTTGATCATGTGGAGCGTACTGAGGAATGGGTTGAGACTTATAAGCAGTATTTTGGCAGGATTTGGCTTGTAAGGGCCAGAGTCACACGGCTGGTTGGCTTCTTCAGGGATAGTGTAGATCCCTTCAGTGGGCAGGACTGCCATCACATGGGACTTTCACTGGGTCAGAACATAATCATCCCCAGAGCTGCCATCATGAGTTGAGCAGCTCACAAAGCTGCATGTTCAGCGAAAAGCTCCTTAGCTGGAACTTAGTTTTGTATTCTCCATAAAATGATCCTTCCCAAGTGACACCAAGTCGTTTCGCTTCCTAATGGGGTGAGGCGGGTAAAAAGTAGATTTTAACTTCCGCTCCATGCAGCGTAGCCACTCAGTAGTGTCATCCAGGAAAACAGCAAGTTTCATGTACTGTTTTCCAAGTATCTTCAAGTGACTAACCGCATTTGAAAGTGAGTTTTTACGTTGTCACGCTCCTGAAAGAGCTCCTCTTGTTGTTTGAGCTCTACATCAACAAAAAGTTTGATTTCTGCAGTTTCTTCAAGTGCAGCGGATTTGGACAATTACCCTTTAGTGCAGTCCTGATATGCCATGGCCACTGACTAAAGAATTTTTTAATTTATGTTGTTGTTTAAAGGGCCCCCTGTAATGAGCATCACTGTTATGATTTTGAATGATATATTTGCTATACGCTGGAAGGGTTTAGCATAGGGTCAAACCCACTGAGCAATAGGATGGACAATATGAAGATTGCCAGTTCTCAGAACACACATAAATAAATATTATAAATATGGAGCAATTGTCCTGATGACAATTCTTTATTTTAACTGTATATTTACAGAAGATACTTGCTGCTATGCTCTTATTTATCTTCACAATCCTCACATTTCAGTAATCTCATCTCGCTTATATATCATTGACTTTGGTCAATACCAGCCCTTTTTCTTAGACTATTCGTTTCTTCCATATTCTCATTGATTCCAGAAGAGTCTACTATACTTTTAAATTCACAATCGCCTTAGTTTGAGGCGATCTACTAATTATTCATTGTACGTCAACATCACCTTATCACCTGATTTGGTGGCACCCAATAAATGTTTGTCTGAAGCTTGGTATCGTCCTATTGCCTTGTCAAGGCAAAATCTTATCTCTACTGTTAAATTACTCAGTTTGGCCAATCTCACCCATTCCACCGTAACTACTCAAAGCTTATCATACATTCATATCTGAATCTCAACATACAGTTAAAACTCATCAACTTTATTTCGCTAAATTTTCTCTTCCTACAAGAAATCAAGTTTAGTAGGCTTAGAAAATAACTTTGTTCCCTACTCTTTTAGGCAGCCACAAAGTACTAGGCATTCCGCATCTTTAATACTGTGAAAATTCTGGGTTAGCACCAAGAGAGCAACTCAGCGAGCTAGAATTCCTTCAAGTGTGCTCACTATAGGGGGACCATGTACATTACTAATTTTACAACTACTATTTTAATTAAAGTGAGTCATTTTAGCTGTGCTGCGACAAGCTCATGAAAAGGTTTACAATATGTTTGTTAATTGCCTTGAAGATGTATAAAGCAAAGCCACTAGCAATTCAGGATATAATTTCTTGCAATATAAATATTGCTCCTTACTAAAGCTGACATCTTATAATTAAGCAGAACGATGAAGATTGCATCAGATAACTTAAAATAAACTATAACAAGCCTTATATTACATAATATGAACTTGAAGCTTATTAATTTTTCAATGTCTCCTTGGTCAATTAGAAGATCCAAGCATATGAAATTTACACTATATCTACTGAAAAGACATTAAAAAATCTCTCTCTGAGATTCTCCAGCTGTGCCCATACTTATGCAAGCTAATCAAGGATTAATACACCTTGCGCATCAAACAACTGAAAGATGACTACCAAGGACTACTAAAACTTTGCTTAACCGCTCAAGATTAATCAACGCTGTTTAAACCTAAGTCCAGGTTCTACATTATGACACTGATGTTTTAGAGAACAACTTGAAATCCTGGGTTCCACTTAAGGCTCATTTCAGAAGGCCTACATGAACATATGGGAATTAATTCAGAACAAGTCCCCTGAATAGATCTCACTTTAATATATTATGATTGGATTTAGTTAAACACCAACCCGATCACCTGCTAAACTCGCCTTTAATGAAATGGGATAACAAGTAAAGGCATCTTACTGCTGGAGCAAAGAAAGAAGAATAATCAGAAGTAGATTTATCAGCATTAAGTCTACTATATATAGGAAACAATAATCTTGCAGATCACACTTTTTAACAACAAACCCATTATTGCCTTTGCAATTGCTTCTGCGCTGAAGCTCAAGAGCTATCAGATGTAAAGATTCACTCTTGATGAGGCAACTGCTACTGATCCTCTTTGGAACTAAACATGTGAAAATATAGAACACTACTCAAGCTATAAGAAAAGAAGTATATTTACTAATAATTGCATTTTTTAAACTTTAGTGGAGGATTGCACCATACTCAGATGATGTTCTCATGCAACCTCCTTGACGCCTAAAGCCACACCAATATCAAACCCTAGTGATTAAATTTAAGGCTTAACTTACCCTGTCACAACTTGGAAGCTCCAGTTAACCAACTAGGAAAGAACTGTTTAATAGGGACAGGTACCCCTAATGTCAACCATCTCAGCCCCTGACAACAAGCTTGTTATCATTTAACACCTAAGTCACATATGTAGCAAAAACAGAAGCTTTATCAAAAATTATTAGGAGACTCTGATTATTATTCCTATAACTCTGATAGGCAAAAGGACATTACATATGACATTATAGAACTTTATGAAACACCTCCCATATACAGCCTAATTCACAAATTTATATTAATTAGAAGATTTATTAAGATTCAATCAGGAGTTCTCTGACAATTTTGCCTGCAATTTTGATTACCAATAAGAAATTAAATATGGCGTTGTAAACATCATAGAAGAATTTTAAATGTATAACATGAGCTTTACTACCTCTGATGACTATTCTAAAGTAAATAAAAGGGAACATCTTGATAAACGTATGGTAAAGAAACTTCTAATCCTAAGCTTGCACATTACGCCAGACAATTGGCTGTTCAAGACGTTAAACTATATATACATGAACATAACACTATTTTAACTGCCGGTGTAGTTCAACAATCTCCTCCTAAAACATAGATGTTGGACATTTGCCCTTATAGCTGAAGAGGAAGAATGTTTTAGGTCGATCTCAGCCAAAAAAGGGAAATGTCAGCCATTTGCAATTATCTGAGGATCTCTAGAGCAATTCTAATAATAATGAAAACAATGCTATTTAAAGATTTCTGGCCGAAAGACCCTGGCCAATTCTTGGTGGAACCCTGTTAATTGAGCTAACACCATTTCGAAACCTCCTTGGGCACCTAACGCAAAATCAAACAGTCAGATTACTCTGACCACTTGATGGATTTTGGGGCGATCATTGGAAGAGACTCCCTAACCTCAACAAAGCCCTTAGACGCACCTGCATGAGGACCCTTATTTTATAGGCTTTGTGGGGGTCCTCAAAGTGCAAGAAATTTTGTGGACAGCATTGGCTCAAATCCATAAAAACGTTACCTCACAGGTGCATTTTGGCCATTGATAATTCCTCTTCTTTTATTCCACTGCCCTGAAGCGAGTTCCTGAGCTGTGATATGCTAAACCTGCGTATTACCTAAATTGGAAGCATTGAAGATATTCCAAAATTATCCCCAAATTCCCTCTGACCCTTGAAAGAAGTATAAATACTAATAGTTAAAAGTTGTAAAGGACTGCTTATTGTTTAGCCCCTCGCTTTTAATTAAAATCTATAAAAATCCAAACTTTAGCGCTTAAAATTAAACTTTATTAGAAACTCTTTTTGGGATCTAGCAGGCGTAGCGCCAGAAAGCAAAATAAGGCTGGATTCCTACAAAATACTGCTCACTACAGGGGATCCCGGTACACCAAACCTAGTTGTTCTTGAAAAGCAACCAACCAGCGCTTTGTACTATCTTAGGGAGCTTAAAAAGCGCCTTTACAAACTCCCCATTAAGGACAAGTTCACCCCTGGTGAAGGGAGCATTGCTACTTTATTATACATTTATGAAGCTGCTATGGATGGTGCCACAGAGAAGCAAAAAGTCCGACACATCCTTCCATGTTTAAGCCGCTTACACAAGAGATGGTTGTACCCAACATGAACCGTGGGTACACCTGGAAAGAGGTGAAGGAGGCTCTTTTGGCTGAATTTGGTCAAAACAGAGTCTACATCGGGAAAACAGGCCTTTATGCGCTTTAGCTTATATGAGGGTGAATCTCTTATTACCTTTGCTGAGCATTTTTATCTCTCTGCGCACAGGTTGTTCGCCTCAAACCTGTTCACCCTTGACGACGCTATTGCTGCCTTGTTATCTGGGCTAACTTCTCAACCCTCTCTAGCTAGGCATATTATATTTGTGAAACGTTAATTTTACAAATATCCGCGACATAAAGAAGTCTTTGTTAGTTGTGGCCGAACTTCATGTATGTGCCACAACACATGAAGCTGCGGTGACAACCTTGGCTCTAACCATCGAGGAGCATCCGCCTGTTGAACAATTGGGAGTGAGGCTACCTGTACCTATCCTCCCCACTAAACCTGCTCCCTCAGTGCGACTAAAAAAAGTTATCACTCTTTCTTATGAATCAAAGCCTTACAAAGTTGTAACACCCATACGCCCACACAAGCTCACTAACGCCTCTGTGCCGTCTCTTCCAGCCAAGCTGGAAAATGCGTCTCCTAAGGCTACCCAATCTTCTGTTGCCATTGCCCCTACCTCCATCGTGGCCTTGCCCGTTGTTATGAATACACTTTAGGAGGAATCTGAGGGGTTATGATGACGTAGGTTACCACATATTGGGAGCCCCCGCAGAAGTAGAAGTGCCTGATCATTTGAATGCTGGAGGAGTAGACGAGATCACCATACCTGAAGAGACGTACCTTAGTAAAATTTTAGGGTGTCCAAAAGTAAATTGACACTTCCAGTGATGGTGACCAATCCTTAGATGGCTTGATTCACCCTCTTCAGCGGGTCCATCCCATAAAATTCATCATGGATAAATACCCAGAGACCGCTAGAAAGCTAATTTCCACTTTCCGGCTCAGGGAGGGCTAAGCTTTGTCACCTAAATTTGGATAAATGCTCACTAAGGGTGAATTGGTCATTAAAAAGGTCCGAATACTAGCCATCCTGAGAACTGGCTCCCCAGTCAACGTGATCTCTTCTAAGATTATCAAGAAAATAAAGCAAGCGCCTGACTTGGAGTACACGCAAGAGTTTGGAACCGCTGGTCCCAACAATACCCATGCTATTGGGGCATACTCATCCCTTCCCATTCAAATTAGAAAGCTTATCCTACCAGCCCCTGCTGGTGGTTTGTATAACAATGCATATGATATGCTCATCGGCACTCAATTTATGGTTAAGTATGAAGGAATAATTAACTTGAATTAAGGGCTCCTCTCGTTACTCAACTATGAAGTCTCATTATTCTTACCCAATAAAGATCCCAACAAGAACGAATACTCTTGTCTGATCGAGAGCCCTTTTCAACTATAACCTTGCCTTATTCCATTTCTGGGCGCAACACAAAGAAATTAACTGATTCAGTGGATGCTGGGGATGGTATCCCTTTCTACGCTGCAAGTGAGGTCTTGATTAAACCTGGTGAACAAAGAGTGGTTGACACTAAGATCATGCTTCAAATCCCACATCGTTGCTTGTTACACCTCGTAAGTATTGAAGGGTTAGTCCCTTAGAGCCTCGTGTCTTGCCTGGGATACTAGACCCAGCCTAACAGAGGCCTATTACCATTCTACTGAGAAACCTCACCAGAAAAAACATGATCATACGGAAACACCAGGCTTAAGACGAGGCTTCCTACTCCCTGTAGAGGACATTGAACATATCCACTCCGCTGGCTCTATGGCGGATTTGGGCTTACCCATGGATAACCTGGTGTGCACCTTTCCCAATGTTCATATCTCGGACAAGCTGAACCCAGAGTAGTTGGAAAAAGTCCATACCTTGTTAGATAAATACAGTAACATAATTTTCAAATTGGAAACTGAATATGGCCACATGAAGGGCTGGTGCCACTCCATTGATGTGGGTGATGCCTGGCCTATAAGGTCAAAACCTTATCATAAGTCAAAGATGGAGGAACAACAGATGAAGATGGAGCTCCAGCAGTTATTAGACGCGGGGTTACTCGTTCCTTCAAAAAGCACATGTTCTTCACCTCTCTTACTAATTAAAAGGAAAAACGGAGGTCATTGTATAGTCATGGATTACCATAGGTTTATTAGTCACACT
Source organism: Massospora cicadina (assembly GCA_022478985.1). Classification (NCBI taxonomy): domain Eukaryota; kingdom Fungi; phylum Entomophthoromycota; class Entomophthoromycetes; order Entomophthorales; family Entomophthoraceae; genus Massospora; species Massospora cicadina. Next base: position 19,268 of record JAKSZP010006681.1, on the reverse strand, counting down.
AAGAAGGATAGCTATACTATCCCTCGCATTGATGACGCCCTGGCCCAACTCTCTGGCTCTAACTTCTTCTCCACCATGGAATTTGCCAGTGGCTATTGGAAAATGGATCTTTCTCCTCAAGATCAGGAGATATGCGCTCTTATTTGCAGTGAAGGTCTCTTCCAACCCACACGATTACCCCAAGGGATGTGCAAAGCAACTGCCTCTTTCCAGCGTGTTATGGATCACATTTTTCAGGACCTCAGATTAACTTGTGTCATCCTCTATCTTGATGACATCACGTCGTTCTCCAAAACCTTCAATGAACATTTTGATCATTTGAAGGAGGTGTTTCAACGGTTACATAAGTCTAATATCAAGGTGAAGCCTCGCGGTGTACCTTCTTTCAAAGGAAATTAGATCTCCTTGGCCACACCATTTCCCAAGAAGGAATTCAACCATACAGGACAAGGTCGAAGCCATCTCAAAAATGCCGGCCCCTAAAAATTTACAGGATATTCAGGTAAACCTAGGGATGATGGGGTATTAAATCAATTCATCCCTAAGTTTGCCCAACTCAGTGAGCCCCTTTTCCGTCTATTAACCAAGAATACTCCTTTCTATTGGGGTGTTAGCAAAAGGTCGCTTTTGAGATGATGAAACAACTATTACAACAACGTCCTATCCTACGTCACCCATATTATAATAAACCTTTCATCTTGTTCACTGACGCCTCGGACTATGCCGTTGGGGCCATCTTAGCCAAATTAGATGAACACGGTTTAGTTAATCCTGTATCCTATTTTAGTAAGATGCTGTCAAAGGCGGAATGTAACTACGGTGTAATGGAGAAAGAGTGCCTTGCCGTTTTGTTGGCTGTAAAGCACTACCGCCCTTTTCTCTAAGAAACCACCTTCATTGTAGTTACCAACCACTCATCTCTAAAGTGATTACAGAACATGAAGGATCCTACTGGTCAACTAGCTCGCTGGGCTCTAAAGCTTCAGCCTTATGACATGAAGATTGAACACCGTGCTGGAACCCATCACTTGAATGTTGATGGGTTGACTCGGCTACCAGTCCTTCATTTAGATAACAGTGAGGCGGAGAGGTTACATGACCTCTTAATGACCCCAGTTCTTGGGAGGATGAAGATGATCCAGTTCAGAAAATGTTAACCTGGCACTCCCATTACACCAAAGTGGTGAATGGTAAGTTGTATAAGCAGGTGGGGACAAACTGGCTACCTTACCTTTGACCTTTGGAACGTGTACCTGGCATCCTAGAAGCTCATTCCACCCTAGGTCATGGAGGAGCAAAGTAAATTTATGAGTGGATTAAAAATCGGTTCTATTAGGATGGTATGATGGAAGCTATTGTTAACATTTTGGAAGCCTGCCTTACGTGCAAGAAGCAATCTGGTTTTGAACTAGATATCAGTATCAACCAACTACCCTCAACAGCCAATCCACACCATTAGTTTGGATGTAGTAGGTCTCCTTCCTCAGTCTACTAGTGTAGGTAGATTTATTCTAGTATCTATTGACCATTTCACAAAGTGGGTGGAAGCCATGGCTCTTCCTGCCCAAACAGCCAAGGTCACTGCTAACTTTCTACATCAACACATTTTCACACGTCATGGCTGCCTCCAAGTACTACTCTGTGATAATAGTAAGAACTTCACGTCCAGAGTAGTCAAAATCCTGGCCACCTCTATGGGAGCACAACAACTGTTTTCGGCTCCATAAAACCCCTCCACCAATGGAATGAGGAGAGAGCAAATGGAACCCTGGTTTCCATTTTTCAAAAAATGGCACCCTATGATCCTCTTCACTGGGGCCAATATTTACACAGTGCTCTTATGGCTTACCAGATTAGCTATCGTCAGATTCTAAAAATGTCTCCATTCCATGCCTTGTATGGGCGGGAACCAGTCATACCTGCCCTCTTAGTCAAAGATGTAATTTCCTCTAGAGTTGAGGAGCCTGAAAGGGTTATTAGAAGATTGGCTTAGCGCATCATTAAACTTCAATCTGAAGCTATGACCAATTTAACAAAAAACTGTGACAAAAGAAGGGCATGCTGCCAATTATCTCTGAACCCCCCTCCCTATTTTCCATGTATCAGATATGGTATTGTACTACCATAATCGCATCACTACTAGAAGCGCAAGCTTGGATCAATATGGGAGGGTCCCTTCACCATTAATCATAGGAGGGGAAATGAGTATTACATCAAATTGCTAGCTACAGGTATTACCATTGATCGCGTACATGGCTCTTTTCTATGGCCCTACTCTCCCCCAACGTTCTTTAGGGGGAGATTTTGGACATTTTCCCTTACAGCTGAAAAAAGAATGTTTTAGGTCGATCTCAGCCGAAAAAGGGAAATGTCAGCCATTTGCAATTATCCAAGGATTTTAAGAGCTTTTCTAACAATAACAAAAACAATGCTTTCAAAGATTTTGACCAAAAGATCATGGCTAATTCTTAGTGGAACCCTGTTAATCAAGGTAATACCGTTTTTAAACCTCCTCAGGCACCTTAAACAAAATAGAACGGTCAGGTTACTCCAACCACTTAATGGACTTCAGGGCGATCATTGTAAGGCACTCCCTCAACCTCAACATAGTCCTTCAACGCACCTACAAGGGGACCCCCCTTTTATAGGCTTGGTGGGGTCCCCCAAAGTGCAAGAAATTATGTGGATAGGGAATGGCTCAAATTCATAAATAGGTTACCTCATGGGTACATTTTGGCCAATCAGAATTCCTCTTCTTTCATTCCACTGCCCTGAAGCGAGTTCACAAGTTATGATATGCTATTTCTGAATATATCCTAAATTGGAAGCTTTGAAGCTATTCCTTACTTATCCTCAAATTACCTCCAACCCTCGAAGTAGTATAAATACCTGTAGTCAAAAATCAGAAAGGATTGCTTATTGTTTACCCCCTCGTTTATAATAAAAATCTATAAAAATTCAAATATTATCACTTATTATAAAACTTTATTAAAAACTCTTTTGTGGGATCAGCAGGCGTAGCGCCAGCGAGCAAAATAAGGTTGGATTCCTACTATAGAAATTTAAAAGTTTAGCTGCAGGCACACCATGATGCCTTGAAAACAATACACACAACAATTTCCACTAATTCTGATCTAACAACAAAATTTTTGGTTTTGGAAAGCCTCAGTATTGGCGTATGATTCTATCCCCCTTACATGGACAAGACTTTACCTAGACACAAAAGGAATATAAGAAGGATCCTACTTTCTTTCTCTGCTCCCAATATTCTTTAAGGGGTTCTGCTTTATATTTCAATATCTGCTCTCATCTGAAGAAAATAGGAGCATCAACCCTACCATCAGATTCTGTTTCCCAAAAACCCTAGGGGCATTAATATTAATTATTTAAGTATATATAATATTTAAGATATATTTTATTTGAGGTGGGCCAACCTGGGGATGATACCGCACCAATTAGGGAAGTGAAGAAAATGGGAAAGGAGGATAAAACCTGGAAAACCTCCATGCATGGCGTATGATAGGCCAGGAACTCCATGGACCGCCTTTGCTATTTGCTATCTTGGTTCAGGGCATTGGTGTGTAAAACCAACACAGTCAAAGTCGTCCCCTACCCAAAGTCCATTACCGGGATCAAACTTGGGAGGCAGTAGTAGAGGGTCCATACTCTACCACTGGGGTATCCTCCCTAAGTATATATAATATTCATAATAACATAAATTTTAGGGAAATATATGCAACTGGGATTTACCATGTGGATGGTGGATTAACACGATAAGCTGTTGCCTTTTTTGGGCGTATTTATGTATCCAGAATAACGCAAAGTAAGGAAAAAATAAACAAATGTAAGAGTATGACACGTCTCTTCCTCCACATGTGATACCCCTATCTCACACGAGACATGAAAATTTTCTTTTGACAAGAGTTTTTGGTTTTCATTGATTTAATATCCAAAGATTCCTTTTAATACCTTTTCATATTTATTAACGGTGGGAGGACCATAGACTAACTCTACCAAAATTTGTTTTTATTGAAAAGAATTATAAACATTTTTACTATCAATTGAGATATGGTTCATACCCATATACTTTATTTTACTTGAACCCTAACTTCTAATATATAAGTTTAGTAGGCTCAAATTTTTCAACTTTGCTCCCTCTTCTTCTAGGCAGCTGAAAAGTATTAGGAATACCGCGTCTATATCATTTTGGACTTTTGGGTTAGAAAAAAGCAAGAAACCCAATTAGCCAGAATTTATAAGCCCTATCAAATTCCATTGGCCTGAATTTTTTAGTAGATCTTGGATTTTTAGGCTGTGGCTGTTGTGATGCATGTTCAGACTCCTAACTTGCAGCCCAGCCTTTTCTTATCATGCTCCATTACTAGCAGCTCATGACAAGTACTATAATTTTGCCTAAGTAAGAATAAACTAATATTTAAACAAAAATTTCTACAATGCAAAACTGTTTTATAAGTGTGATTTTTGTGGAGATTTATTAAAAAGAAGTCTTTGAGTACAAGCCCATGAAGACCCAAAAAGCACATCAACTACAATAAAAGAATAGTATATTTAAAAAAATATAGCACCTTTTTTACAATAATCATTATGCAATGAGTAAGTTTACAACAATATTAGGTTGGATAGTTTCACTCTGCTAGTTAAAAGTATAAGCAGCTTTAGCTATCCTGGATGCTCTACAGGTATGGTTATCTAGCTAAAATAGCTGTTAATCTGGTTTTTTTAAACTAAAGAGCAAATAAAAACTTTATGCAATTCTGTTTTATATATCCACGACTAAAATTAATACCAACGCTTAATCAGTGGCTTCATTAGATATTTTTAACATCAAAACATGCCTAAATGAGCTTGATAGAAAGAAGTGAAACTTGTTGTTTATATAGCTTATCCCGTTACTTAATGTAAAAATCTACTGTTTTGGGGTTATTAACAGCAAACAACCCCACTAAACTTATTACTGCACAGTTTCGGTTTCTTGTGCACTTTGTCTGCATTGTATAGTATATTAGATTATTGGTTGATAATAGTATGACGACTATTATCCATAGTTGTGTGAAATTCTTATATCTCAGCCCAATGCTCAGCCAGTATCCCGCTTGAAATACTTGAGATGTTGTAATCTAGGGATTTGTTCCCTCATTCTGTACAACCCAATCTTCTCTAAGATTCCCTAGTGACAGTCCTTTGGTCCAACACACAGTTGGCAGCAATCCACAATTGTTTCTCCTTCTTCTCTAGATCCCTTCCCAGATCATTACTCTTTTCACTAAGAGTCTCCCAATTATCGCATACAGCAATAATATCCTTGAGAAAAATAGAACAATTGAAAGCTGATGATAGTTTACTACTTAAAATATAACCAAATAAAAGTATCTTAGTAAATACTGCTGTACTATCTGTTTTTTAAATGCTGTTTTTTATTATAAGTGAATTCTAGGGAATTTATAGTGGACTTTCAGTCTTCTAACACATGTTTGACACCTCTTCAATGAAATGGCAGCCATTGCCATTGAATCACCTATCCTCATCTCAGCAGCGATGGTCTTCCCCATCCTGGCTAGGATTCCATCGTTGGACATCCTCAAGACCTAAATGGAAAGGGTTGGAAAACGTGTCCCTAACGTTTTCCTCTAAATTCAAGCAAACCAAACATATTTGGCCAGTGACCTGATTAGTTTTTGGGACTTATTACCCATTAAGGCAGGTCACATACCAACTTATTGATTTGCTAGTTGCAGGAAGCATCACTCACCTCGCAACTCACTATTCATTCCCAATCAGTCAGTGATGAAACCTGACTAATCCCAATCAGTACACCTGATAATTAAAAAACTATCAGATGCTCCTATTTCGTTGGCAATTCTGCCTGACGAGATCCTAAGTATTTTTCTGGATTGATCCCCAATTGATACAACCAGGCGAATATCCCAAAATCCCTCAAACATAGTTACTCCAAAATTCGGACCAACTGATTTCCAATTCACCTCGCCTTAGGGAATTATTCCCTAGCAATTACTGGTTATCTAGAAGGCTAGGAATATGGGCAAAAATACCATCACATCCCCCCTCTTGCCTAGATTTCCAGCAAGAAAAGGACCGGGGCATGAGAACACCACTTTGGACACTTGGTCAAATACTTCATTGGCTCAAGCGGAGGACAATTATTAATACATAATGCTGCTCAGGACGACCTTTGGCATGTAGCGCTCTTCCTCTTCCTCCTCACTACCACCTAAACATGGCGCAGTCCCCACAATCTACTGTTGGGCCGGGTTGATCAATTTACTTGTGACAATATTAGTCCTAGGATCTGGTTTTCCCCCCGTCAGGGCATATGAACCACTGAAATATTCAGGATTTTAGGTCTGGCGCCCTTGATTTCCTGATTTACTCCTCATCTTAGACAGGAGACTCTTGCTGTCAATGTTTGTTTTGTGGCCCAATTAAGAATACTTATTTATGTTCGCCCTTGTTATTTCTCTCATAACCTCTTGGATCAAAATTTCTAATTTATCTCTTGGAGATTATCCCATTAATTTTGAGACTAATTTCTTTAAAATTGGAGCTTAATAGATTGTAGAGTGCATAATGTTGACTTCCAGATAAGTCTGGCATCCCCCCTCTCATCCAGCTCATATGTCGAATTACAAGTCAAGGTACCAACAGCTTTTAAATAGTTTGTCTGATCAGGATCTTTGACTCTTCCAGAAGATGAGTTGGGATGCATGACGTAACCTCTTCTGTGGTCTTTCCAGGACTCATATGCCTAGTCTGGCACCAGCGGCTAGTCCTTCCATCAAATTACTGGAAATCGTAACCAATCTCTCTGAAACCAGGCTTGTGATTGTTTTGAACAACTCTCAGCCAATTCTTCCTCTGTTGTCAATTCCAGAGTTGGATTTCAAAACTCTCTTAGGTCGGCCCTTTTGCAGATGCACTAACCATCATCATGGATGCTCTGGAGATTATGCCTTTCACTCTTGATCGCTCTTTTTTTGCTGAGTCAGACCTGCTTCCTTAGCTCCTCTTCCAAATTGGACAATACTACAAACCTGCTGTCCTGGCTACTGAGCTCACCATTGGTAACAGTATTCATTTTGAGCTCCCCTATGATGAACTCTGGGCCCAAGTCACTGAGGCTTTGTCTCTAGCGCTAAATTTCTCCAAATTTTAAACATTCTAAATTGGGATACTGCTGATTATGCTCTTCGCTTTGCCAGCCAAGTTCTTTATAGTTGGTCCACAAAGCTTCCAGCCTATCCCAGGTTTCACCTTTCCTTCAGCTTCAGCTTCCTAGAAGCCCATAGTCATTGCTTGCAGGATGCCATTCTCTCCCTACATAACTATCTCATCTCTGGTGCTTCCCATTGGTATCTTCTGCTGATGGCGTTAGTAGGGGTAATGATTCCGCAACCCCCATCAAGAATCCCGTGTTTGCTGCCAGCCCATATGTCCAGTGTTCTTGATGAAGCCCATCGTCAGGAACTCAAGACTAATCTTCCAGCTCTAGTACCATATCAGGATTACTCAGGATTATTTACCAACTGCCTCTTTTATACTGTTGCTTTCCTTCCTGGTTCAGGGCTTCACGATTGGCTTCTTCCAACTTTTCAATTTCCCTTCCCCTAGTCATTTTCTTGCAGGGCTCTGCATCCGCTCAAAGAAAGTGGTTTCATGTAGGTCTAGCCCTCGCTAGCATCAGATCTCACATAAATTTTGATGGGCTGTTCATTCCTACTGCGATCCATCCTCCCTCCCCCAAGAGGTGACATAGGCAGAATCATCCCCATATCAAGGACATTTAATAAAAATAGAAATTATAAAACTATATCAGTTTTTTCTATGCGGTTTATAATCTTTTTTCCCAGTATCTTTTATCAATTTTTTATTCTTATTCTTCTTTTTTTCCATGTGACTTGACCTTGTTTCAGTTCAGCGGTCCATCCTTCTTTATTTTTTCCCAAACTGGGTCCTGGGTACTTAAACCTGCCAGTTTTCTATGGTTCAGAGGTCCTTTTTTCAGACTTAACCATCTATATTGGTTCAGAGGTCCTTTTTTCAGACTTGACCTTATCATCAGGACATGACCAACTTAATTATTCATCAGTCCTTTGGGAACTCTTTTATTTTTTTCATCAATCCATCGCTTCAGATACTTAGCATGGACTCAATTCAGAACTCTTCCATCCAAGAGATTCTTGATGGAGTAGGCGTCAATCACCATCTTGGTGATAACTTCAAACGGACCTGACCACAATGCATCCAGTTTGTTTCTTCATCCAAAACCATGTGTATCACAATAGGCTACTCTTTCGCCTATTCAATATTCTTTTATGGCCAGTTGGTTCTTTTTGTCTGTCAATTTCGCTTGTATCCTTTTCTTCAAAGTAGTATCAAATGCTTATAACTGCATATCAATCAAGATATTTGTAAGTTGGTTCAAGTACTGTTCAGCACTCATTCCCGACATTGGTTCCACTACTGAGTATAAAAAAGGTGGCAATGCAGCCTTCCTCCCATATAACAACTCAAAAGGCGTTTTTCCCATCGCCATATGATGACTGATATTGTAGGCAAATGTCACCAAACTCAGGTACGTTCCCCACGTGGAAGTTCTTCCTGCGACCAGCTTCCTCAGCGTCGCAGCCAGTGTTCCATTCACTTGTTCTAGCAGTCCGTTCATCTCTGGCCATTAGGTACTGAAACGACTCCTCTGATCCCCATTATCTCATTCAATTGCAGGATCACATGAGACATGAAGTTTGTCCCTTTATTGCTAAGCAGGACCTGCGGACATCCATGTCAATATACTACTTGATCCAGTATGAACCTTGCGGTGCTGGTAGCTTCTACTTTCTCCAGGGCCTCAATCTTGACCCGTCTTGTCAGATGGTTTATGGCAACTATTATGTACTTGACTCCCCCTGTGCTCATCATTAGCGGTACCATATTGTTGATGGACACTGTATGGCAGGCAAATCCAGGGCAGACCAGTTGATATCCAGTTGTATTCTTATGTGGCTTGTGCAACTGGCACTCCACACAACAAGCTAGATAGTCTGCGACATTGTGGTTGATTGACTCTCAGTAGTATACTGGCAAATATGACTAATTGTTATTCTCAGGCCTCTATGACCGACAACCTTATGAGCGGCTTGAACAATAGCTGCTCTTTCCAATGGATTTGGAAATAATTATTGCTTCCCATTAATCATTTAAACACTTGTCCATCCATGGTCTTGGTGTTTTCCATAATTTCCGAAGCACACCTTGGATTTCTCAGGGCTCGTTCCCAATTTCTCCACTGACCAATCTCTGAAATAGCTCATCCGCCTGTGGGTATACCATCTGGATCATTGGTAATTGCAATAAGCCATCTGCATTTTGGTGTGAAGCCCCCACTTGGTGGAAAATCGAATAATTATAAACCTGTAGCTTAAGTATTCATCAGGCCAGTCGTCCTTCTTGTTCTCTAAAACTATGGAGCCAACACAACGAAGAGTGTTCAGTCCCCACTGTAAAGTGCAATCTGTGTATATAAACCCAAAACTGCATACAGGCGTAAATTACTACAAGGCATTCATGCTCAGTTACGGTGTAGTTCCTCTCAGCAGCTGAGAGTGTCCAGCTCACATATGCCACCAGATGTTCATCCTCAGGTACATCTTCTTGATTTAGTATGGAGCCAATCTCCGTCAACAAAGCATCAGTTTGTATAATAAACTCTCGATCAAAATTCAGATATTTCAAAATCAGAGAATCTATTAGATACCAGCTTAGCTCATCAAAAGATTCTTGGGCTTCTTCATTCCATACTAATCCTTTTTTGGATACCACAATTGATGTAATAAGGGCTCAGCTATTCGGGAGAAGTTCCAAATAAATCTTCTGTAGTATCTGACTATCCCAAGGAGCACTTGGATGTCTCAGACATTCTTCAGCACATTTTCCGTTCTATGTCTTCTACCTTCTGGGTTTGCGGCTGCAATCCACTAGAGTTGATCACGAATCCAGATACTCCAACTCTTTTTTGAAGAAGTGACACTTCCTCATCTTAATCTTCAAGTTAGCTGTGGACAGTCACTTGAATACTTCTTCAAAGTGGTGTAGGTTATCAGTAAACGTCCTACTGAACACATTGATATCACTCAAGTATACCAGGATCCAAGACAACTTCAAGTCGCTCAGTATAGCATCCATGGCCCTCTGGAACGTTGCAGGAGCATTACATAGACCTGGGGCATCCTTATCAGTAAAATAGCCCCTGCGCGGTAATAATCGCGCATTTTTCTTGGTCTTCTTTTGGCAAGTCGATCTGCTAATATCCTGAGATCAGATCCATTGTGGAGAAATATTTTGCTTCTCCAAATTGGTCTAGTACATCGTCAATCCTTAGAGGAGATACAAATCCTTCTTTGTAATTTTATTCATCTTTTGATAGTCAATCACCGCCTGGTTGGAGCCATCCTTTTCTACATGATTACTATCAAACTTGCCTAGGGACTTGAAAATGGAACTAGAAGCACATGCTTCACTAGTTTTCTTAATTCGTCCTTTACTACCGCTTTGGCTGCTTTTGATCGTCAGATCAGTCTCATCCTGATTGCAAATTTTCCCCAGTTTTAACCTTGTGAATCACATCTCTTGCACATCCCAAATTGTGGTCATCTTGAGCGAATACTTCCCAATACTTTTTGAATAATTTGAGCACATCCTCTTGCTGGCCTTCCAATAGATCAGTGAATTGCTCTCAATCAACCAATAGGTTGATGCTCTCTGTTACCCTGGCCAGTAATCCCATCTCATTGAGAGTTCTAAAATCGTGGAATCTCCTCAATTCAGCCGTTGGGATCAGATGAACAAACGCAATAATTTGATTCTTCCTGATCTTCATCAGTTTTCACATAAATTCGCCAGAACTCGAATTTTCCCATGGCCCAGCATTATTATCCCAGGAGCCACCCAAGGCTCTACTCTGGACTTCTTCCAGGGGCTTCTGACCTTCCCATACAACAGCTCAGGTATCTCCAATGTCAACCATGTGTTGACTATAATCTGCGATCCTGACAGTATGGTCTTCTCATTCTTGATCCTCAGTAAAAATCCCTGGTTCTCTAGGATTTTGGATGGCATTTCTCATCGCTTCTGACCAACTAATTGGTACCAAATTGGGACAATGCCATCATTTTATATTAGATTGATGAAGTTGTTTCATCTATTCAGTTGAGCTTCACCATCCTTCTGATATAACAATGGTAACGTCTGACCCAATATGGTCAACATATTTGCATCAAATTTACATTTAACTCTGTACTTGCATAGAAATTCCGTTCCTATCAGAATGTCATAGTTTTGGTTGGCCAAAGCTATTGCTGGCGCAGATACCACCAATGACCTGATTTGTATTGGCAACGCACTATACGCTCCACAGGAGATGGTGGTGTTTGGCCCAGCTGTCCCATATTCCTTCTTATGTTCTAAGTCCGGTGAGATCTTCATCCCCTTTACTAGCTTGGTTGAGACAATGTTGATGGGTGCTCCGCTATTGACAATCGCCCTCATTCATACTCAATTCACTTGTATGTCTATATATGTACACTTGGAGCATTACAATATAATGTTTACTGTGTATATAACGGTATTATTAGCTAAATAGAGGATGTGAATAATTTACGCCAATAAAACAGAAAACAATTCCTTTATTGCACTAAGGGGGATCGACATATTTTCCTCATCTAATTGAACTTCAGATAGTTTTTTAGGTTTCTCGGTGGTTTGAGTCTTGTATGCAGGTTGTCAGGCATACAGCCGGGCAACTTCCTTAATTAATTCAGGGTCAATTCTTTTTACCCCAAATCTGGTCACTGCATTTACATCCAAATTGACCACTTTATACATCTGATCCTGTATGTCATCATCCACGAACAGATCAATGATATCAATTTCCTCAGTAAGATGTCATGAGTTACAGGCTTCTCCAAAGCTCTAGACTGTTCCACATCTAGGCTGCAGGCCCTTTTCCCAATTCCTTGGTGGCAGCTGAATCTTTCTCCTGGACAGCATTGATTTGATCCTTCAGCTTCTTGCAGTGTACGGCGAAATGTCCTCTCCCACTACATTGGTAGCAGACCTTTTCCTTCTTAATCAACTGTCTTAATTCTTCAGGCTTATTCCCCAGAATGGTTCAGTTGTTTGTCTCTTTAGAACTTTCTTTCCCCTTTGTGGGATTCGAGTTGCATACCAGATTAGATTTATAACTTCTATTAAAGGCATCAAATGTTGCTCCCAAAATCTTCAAATTAACTACCATTTGAGAGGTAGTTTTTTCTGTCACAAACTTGGAAGACATCATGTGATGAAAATCGCAATAGGGCTGAAGGGCCACTTGTAAGGCAATTCTAGCATCAAGGTCATCCAGTACTTTCGCTCCAACCAGGATCTGCGACTTCTGGTAGAGCTGATCCACGAAGCTTGCCAAAGACTCATCTTTATGGAACTGGATTCCCATAAACTCCTGTTTGCACTTTGACATGCGCATTGGACTCCCAAATTTCTTCATGATGGCTGCCTTTGCCTCCATGTATGACCATCTGTCCCCCTTCAGATAAGGTAACACTAAGTTCTGACAGTTAGTGTCTAGGCAATTCATGACCTTCAACGCCTTTTGACAATCTCCACAGCCATACATGGTCATATCAAACAGTCAGAAAAATGCTGGGCGTTATCCTGATGGAACGTTGGCAATTTCAGCGTTTCCTTAAATTCCTCTGAGTTATCTCTAGCTGATTCTTTAGGTTCAGCCACTTGGCTAACTTGAGGAGTGGCTTCAGGCATCATCTCCTTAATGGCAGCAAAAGTGGGCAGCATGTTCATTGGGGTAATTGACTTCCCAATTATCATGCAAGGACTTATTTCTTTGGCATCGCTTGCCATATTTTGGCTCACAACTTTTTCTGTGAGTTTTATGTTCCTCGACCTGTTTGATAAGTTGCTCTATATCAGCGCTGAAATTTCATAAATTAACAATGTCCTCTTCTCACTCCGTTTTAAAATATAAGACCTCTAAAACTAGGTCCCCTTTTTTCTTCTTTAACAAAGTTACTTTCCCAAGCAACTCGTTCCCAAAGTTGGCTACGTTACTAACTACTTCCTCCACCTTGGTTACTCGTTCTTCTAAGGCTGCAAATTCCTGATGATCCACTGAGTTAAAGGCATTATGATTCACAGTGGCTAACTCCATAAGCAGTTTGCGTAAATCATGGCGTATGACATTCTTATAAATTCTCTAACTCAACTACACCCCTGTAGTGAGCACAAACTTGTAAAAACTTACTGTTTTAAGTTATTATTGGCAAACATCCCTAATAAACTTATTACTGCATAGGTTCGGTTTCTTGTGCACTTTGTCTGCTTTGTATAATATATTATACTTTTGGATGATAATAGTATGACGACTATTATTCATAGTTGAGTAAAATTCTTATATCTCGGCCCAATGCTCAGCCAATATTCCCAATTGACATACTTGAGATGTCATGATCTAGAGATTCGTTCCCTCATTTTATCCAACCCAATCTTCTCTGAGATTCCCTGGTGACAGTCTCTTTGGTCCAACACATAGTTGGCAGCGATCCCTGATTGTTTCTCCTTCTTCTCTAGATCCCCACTCAGATTTTTACTCTTTTCCCTAAGAGTCTCCAAATTATCGCACACAGAAATAATATCCTGAGAAAATTAGCACAGTTGAAAGCTGATGATAGATTACTACTTAAACTATATATACTGGATAAAAGTATATTAGTAGTACTGCTGTACTATCTGTTTTCATAAATGCTGTTTTTTATTATAAGTGTATTCTAGGGAATTTATAGTGGGGATTCGGTCATCTAACCTTCAGTTGAAACCTCTTTGATAAAAAGGCAGCCGTTGCCATTGAATCACCCACCCTCATCTCAGCACCAATGGTCTTCCCCATCCTGGCTAGGATTCTGTCATTGTACATCCTTGAGACCTAAATGGAAAGAGTCAGAAAACATGTCCCTAATGTTTTCCTGTCGATCCAAGCAAACCAAACTTATTTGGCCAGTGACCTGCTTAGTTATTGGGACTTGTTACCCATTAAGGCAGGTCACATACCAACTTATTGATTCGCTAGTTGCAGGCAGAATCACTCGCTTTGCAACTTGCTACTCATTCCCAATCAGTCAGTGATGAATCCCGACTAATCCCAATCAGTACACCTGATAGTTTATCAATATCAGATGCTTCTAAATCGTTGGCAACTCTGCCTGACGAGATCTTAAGTATTTGTCTGGATTGATCCTCAATGGATACAATTAGGCGAATATCCCAATATCCCTCAAACATAGTTGCTCCAAAACTTATACCAAATGATTTCCAATTCACCTCGCCTTAGGGAATTATCTCCTAGCGACTTCTAGTAATCTAGCAGGCTGGGAAAATGGGCAAAAATCCCAACAGGTGGCTAAATAGAATTCCGCACCCAAAAAGGAAAATCCAATTCTGGGTTATGCCCTTAGGCTGAAAAACAGCCCGGCTATCTTTCAACGACATATAGATACAGCCTTGAGGACCTACTGGATGTGAGCGCGGTGGCTTACATGGATGATATTATGGTGTTTTTCTCCTGATCTAGAATCCCATGCTATACAATTGTGGCAAGTGGCGGAGATTTAAAGTGCAGCCAACTTTTTGCTGAAGATCAGTAAGTGTTAGTTATTTAAGTCCCAGGTCACCTTATTTGGCAATGTTCTGTTTGACCTAGGCCACATGATAAATCCAAACAAGGACATAAAATTTTTTGAGTGGCTCATTCCAACTTTGGTAAAGAAATTGAGAAGTTTTTGGGATGTGTCTTTCTTAAGAACTTCACACCAAATCTTTCTGAAGTGGCAGCGACCTTCTATAAGCTGAGTAGGGCAAAAGTGCTCCAGTTGTCCCCAATTTTGCAGGATACCTTCCAAGCAGTAAAGTGCACTCTGTTGTACATTTCCGTCCTTCGCCATGTAGATCTTAAAAAGGAGTTTATTGAGGCTTCTGATGCCTCTAACTTCATCATAGTAGCGACCCTATTACAAGTATGCGAAGATGGAATAGAGTATATAAAGGGGTATTTTTCCAGAAAGATGTCTTTGCCTTAGTTAAACTACGCCGTATATGACAAAGAGTTATTAGTAATGGTTGAGACGCTAACTTATTAGCTCATCACTTGCATGGCTCATCCCAACCCTTCTGTATACATATAGATCACCATGCCTTGTTGTACTACCGCAACCCCATGTTCTGGCCCCATGGCAAACCTTCTGGTATGAAATCTGTCCCAATTTGTGTTTTCATATTATTTTATCAAAGGCACGGAGAATGGTTTGGCTGATTCTTTGAGTCGCAACCCTGCACTAGCTCCTGAACTTAAAGAGTTAGAGGTACACAACACTCATTTGATGATTCCGCTGGGTAAGATTGTGTCCCAACATCCCTCCCAATGACCCACAGGTCAGCGCTTGCTCCTCTGGAAAATGCGGAGGAATATGGTATATTCATAAATGTGGTCTTTTCACAACCCTTGTCAGAATAATATACTATGGTGCTCTCCAAGAGAAAGTTAAAACAGGAATATATTACTAGAGGGTACCACGTGAAGGATGAGATGTGTGGTTTCAGGGGCGCCTATAGGTTCCTGATATACCACTTGGCCTGGAAATCATCTAGGTCTATCATGATAAGAGCACCGTTGGACATCCTGGGAAGGCGAAAACTCTAGAACTAAATCGCTGTACTTACAATTGGAAGGGCTTAGCCGCTCAGGTTTCCAGGTATTTTAACGAGTTCCTGGTCTGCAATCAAATGAAACTAAAATGAAAGCCCCTCACGGGTTTGCTGAATCCAGTTCAAAGGGCTGAATAGCCTTGGATTTCCCTATTGGTGGATTTCATTGTGGAATTACCTGCATCTGATAGCTATATGCCATCATGGTAGTGGTGGACCGTTTTACAAAGTTCGCCCACTTTAGCCTGTAGAACTATGGCAACCATGACAGAGATGGCATGGATTTATGTATCGCATGTGTTTGCCCTTCATGGGGTGCCAGAAAAGATATATAGTGATTGGGTGGCTCAGTTTACTTCTTTGTTCTAGGAAGAGTTGTGTAAGACTCTTCAAATTCGCCTCTGATTTTCAACTGACTATTATCCCCAATCAGATGGGTATATGGAATAAGTGTACCAGTGCTTGGAACAGTTCCTGCGGTGTACTCTGCTTCAGATCATTCATATTGGGCTTCTCACCTTCCCATGGCCCAGTTTATCTATAACAATTCTCAACATGCTTCCATCAGTTGTTCCCCATTTTTACCAGCCAATGGTTTAACACCGCCTTCATCATGGAGTCCAATTGTGGATCCAAAGTTGACGCAGTGGTGGATTTTGCTAAGACTATCAATAAAGTCCAACAGGGCTTTTCCACGAATTTGGAGGCAGCAATGCAAGTTTTATAATGAAAATCCCGCTAGAAAGAGATGGGTAGATTCTGCGTACAAGGAAGGAGATTTTGTGATGCTTGATGCATCGAAAGATCCCTATCAAGAAGTCATCAAAATAGCTGGGACCAAAGTGGATTGGGCATTACCGCGTTATCAGAAAGGTGGGCCACGCCTCATACCAGTTACATATCTCCCTTTCATTTCAGATCTTTGCGGTTTTTTATGAAAGCAAGCTGACCATATTTGAGGGTCCCCCACCAGAGACTCCAGAGGCATATCTCATGGATGGGGCACCAGTGTGAAGAGGAGGAGATCATTGCCTCAAGCCGAGTAAAAAGAAGGCTTGAGTACAAAGTATCCTGGAAGGGAATCGATGCAGCGGAAAACAGTTGGGTACCAGCATAAGATGAGCACATGCCCAAGACTTAGTTGTTTTTTCACAAACGTTTCCCCCAGGCTGCCGGACTTGATTCAAAGAAAACTGTCTCCCGCTATTAAGTTGGCCCCAGCCCAAAAGATTTTTCCTTTGCAAAAGCCCCTGGAGGGGGGTGGAGATTAAAGGTACTAGAGGGTAAAGGCATGGCTCCATTACATAATTGAGGGAAACAATTGTAAGGACAAAACTACATGTCAGGAGGTCAAAAAATTGAAGTTGGCAGGCCACCCTGACCTTAAACATACCTTGGACCAACGATTAACACAGGAAAAACATGCCCAGGCTGGTCCTGGGAATGTGAGTGATACTCAGCCTGGCGCTCAGCCAGGGCGTTAAAACTCACCAGCTAGGTTCTGAATCCCAACAGTTCATTACAGTTTCTTGAGAAACAGGGTTTTAAAACCCGTTCCATTTTAATATTACCAAATTAGGTCAAGTATAATTACAATCCATAACTTGAGTTTGGTCAATTTTGAGTTACAGGACCTAGCCAATGCAGTGTGTGCCTATTGGTTCATTTAAGCTTAGCAAAACTTCTACTGATTGACGACTCGCCCCCCCATTGCTTAAATATGTTTTCCATGATACCAACTTTTCCTTATTGATTGCTTTCCCAAATAAAACTTTTCATTAAGTTTACATTTTTATAATGGTTCCGTGAGAAAACCTGTATGTTGAACTTTTAGAGGAGACCTCCAACAACGTTGGCCACATTCTTATATTTCAAACTAACAACAGTATCTGGTGCACCTTTGGGCCACTTTGATCTCTTACAAATCAAGGCGCCAAAGCATCCTAGCTCCAATCTCCACCTGGTTATGAATTTCCCTTTGGGATCCAACAGGTTCTGTTATTTCTTTGTTATTTACTATTATACACCATGTTGTACACCCTAGTCCTAGGTCCCTTTTACTTTGACACCCTATGCGGTGCCCTCTTTTCAATCTTACTAATAACTTGTTCCCTGGCGGTGTGGCTGTGCATCCCGCACCACTTTTATGGGAATGAGAGAGTTATAGACACTCTCTTGACACAGTTCATCAACAGATCCACCAAGGTGTGCAAAAACTTCAAGGGTAATATGTCTGATTTTACCCTTAATCTCTTAACAAGTCGATTCAAATTGACCCTGCTTACTTATTGTATCTCATTCATAATTCAGAAGGGCAACGCAAGGTAATTTAAATGCCTTGGTATACCTTGGACCACCAGGATTTTTGACATTAAGGTTGTGAAAGCATTGGATCTTGCAGTCACCCCCTTTCCCAAAGTTTTGGGGCATCGCGGGTCCCTATGCTATCACTTCCCCTTTGTGAACCCCTGCGTTTTATGAACCATAGTTTTGGATTTATAGCACACTTTGTAGCAATCCCTTTATTGCTATACCTTGTGATTTAAGGGGTATATGGTGGCGCCGCCAGTCAGTAAATATTGTTTTAGAGCAGAATATGTTAGTATTTACCTCCAACTCTCACCCAGGTGAAAAATCCCTTCTCCCTGCCATGACAGATGACAACGCAGTAGAAGAAAATGAAGAATACCCTTCTAAGGATTTGTGCTTGCGCTGTCCACTTTTCCTCTTATTTTCGCGCCATTTAAATCAGTCTTGATGTGAAAGTGCTAATAAGCGGCCAAGTCATTCAAAATTTGAACTGAGTTTCCAGATGACGTTATACCTGATCAAAATCATTTTCCTCTTTATCCTAAATGGCTGAGGTATACCAGGCGTTAAAAAACTGGATTAAAGATATGGTTTAGGAGAGGCAGATGGTTGTAGAAATATCACTTGTATTCTCGCCAGTAGTATTCACACAGTAGCCTGGTATACTCTGAGGCCATGCAGGGGCTATGAGCATTTAAACAATGTGATGGGTTATGCTCCATACCCATTACCCCTGGAGGCTGAAATTTCCTAAAAACTTTAAATCTAAAAGTTTTCTCTAAGCTTTACTTGATGAATGCTTTAAATCAAGTGTAGTCTAGTCTTGCCAAGTTTGGCTGACGGCAATCTGCACCCAGTATGGAATACTAGTTTATGGTTATCTCATTTGGATTAAAGAATCCTCTAGTTTTTCTCTAGTGGAAGACTGATGACGCTTTGAAGGAGCTTAGATTCTTTTGCACTATTGCATACATGGATGACATCTTATTCCATTCACCCAATGCAGAGTACCACTCTAAGAATGTGGTGGCTGTGGCGGCTGCACTACAAAAAGCTGTCCTGGTTGTCAAACACATTCATTTAAGTTCTATAATTATGAAATACAATCTCTTGATAACTTGATCCTAAAGGATAATATGACATTGCAACTAACA
>JAKSZP010006680.1:0-194956 GCA_022478985.1 Massospora cicadina | reverse complement strand
AAACCACCGTCATAGTGGATAACAGCCAAATAGTCTCGAAGAAACTGGGTTCTGAGTAGTAGATTGTAGCTGGTGTTGTCCAAAGCAATGGCGGTTGTATCCAAAGCGAGCTTCCTGAACTGAATTGGTAGAGAGGAATAGGCCCCTATGGATTGGGTGCACTGAGGGACAGCCGTGCCATACTCCATGTAGTGCGGCATGTCAGGGGCAACCTTGATGCATTTCATCAGCTTGGAAGAGATAACGTTCACGGGGGAGCCACTGTCAACTATGGCATAAACTGGAATCTTGTGGACCTGGATGGCAACTCGGGTGACCAAACTTCCAAACTGAGGCAGCAACGTAAGGAACATAGGAGAATCATCAGAAGAAGAGTAAGCAGTATCAATGTCTTTATTGTCATTAGATACCGCAGCTACTTCTTCAGAGTTAACAGCTTCTGATTTATGCATAGGGGTTACTTGAGGCTGGACAGGGGTGTCAGCATGGCGCCTCATCCTTCATGCTGACTGCCCTTTTCCTGCCTCTTCAGCTAGACGTTTCCAACAAGTTTTGGCGCTATGCCTAAAGCCATTGCAATAGGTGCACCGCGGATGGGGGTTTCTGATTCTCAACTACATGGACCCTAGGGCGGTTAGAGGGGCCTGCAGGCGCAGCCTTAGAGTTTAGGATTGTGGCAGGGATCTCGTTGAGGGCCTCCTTGATCTCTCTGATACAAGTGAACCCATCCTTCTGCCCAATCATGTGCATCTGGACCTCAGGATAGGACTCCAAGGCGGAGATGATGGCAGTAATGGCGTCGTCCAGTGTGATATGGCTTGTTGTAACCAAAGGTTGAGCCTGAGCGTAGAACCAGTTGAAAACTCCATAGGGTTTTCTCCTTTGTTAAGTTGAATACTCATGAATGCTTGCTTCTGATTGGCCAAGGTTTGGTTACTGCCAAACTCTTGGATCAGGGCGGTGCATACTTGTTCCCAGGTGTTACACTCCTTCAGATGGGGAGTCATAATTTCCCAGGTGGTACTGTCTAGGCATGAGTGGATGTGCTTCATCTTTTGTTGGTCGGTGGCCTCCTCCATAGAACTCTCATAAGCATACAAGAAGGAGGCGATGCTCTCCCACCCGGGGGTGAACTTCTCCTTGAAGATAGGTTTAAAGTTAGCAACAATAGGAGAAGAGAGGGTGTTAACGCCTGGGATAGGCGTCAGCTCCGAGATCTCTGTTTCTGCATACTCTTGAGGAGCCCTTTGGTCTAGCCACCTCCGCAAACCTTCTAAATCTTCTTGGATATATTCCAAGTTTTGACTGAGGGTGGAAGCGGACGCCTTGCTAGCAACCCGCTCCTTTAAGGACTGAATTTCAGCGTTCTGTAGTTGGAGCTGGTTTTCAATGGTGGCCAACTGGGTTTCAAACCCATGACACGTCATTTCAAGTCAGGAGATGCGAGCATCAGTGAGCCTTGTGAAAGTGCTGAGGTTATCCATCTCATCTGATAGCACTTCGATGGAGACCCTGGGGTTGAGTGGAACACCATCCATTTGAATCTTGCATCTCAAGGCCACCTGTTGGATCTGGTCCCGCAGGGCAGCCAGAGTGGTTATTACATCCTTTTGCCAGGGGTCTTTGGGTTTGCCTGAGGTGGGGGGCTGGAAGGCCCTTGAGGCCCACGAGGTCCTTTGGGTCCTGCTGGCCCCTGATGCCCCTTGGGACCTTTGGGCCCCCTAGGCCCTTCTGGTCCAGCAGCCATAGGGGAGTAGTTGCGAGAAACCAGCTATCAGTAGTGCTGCTGTAGAGATTGTAGCAATTCCTTGACTTGTTGTAAGCGCTGGGCCCATGTTGCTTCAAACTGATGAGCATTTTGGTGAAATTGCTCCTCAAGGTAGCCGGAGAGGCCACTATCTAACACCACCAATTGATCGCAGATATCATTGATTAGTCGCCAGTTATCAAGTATAGCTTCACGATTGTCATGCATGAAGGAGGAGGCAGCGTCATAGAAGTCAATGATATACAAATGTAAATTTTGGGTGAGACCTAGGTGCCGAGAGACCTCCTGATGGTGTAATCCTACTAACTGGAGGAGGTGATGAATTGTGGGGTGAACGAAATTATGAAGGTAGCGATCAGGCCCCAAGGTAAGCTCTCCAGCAGGTAATGCGGCCATCAAGTAGAGGTCCTGCATTGTGGATGGCACGGCGGAGGCGCGGGAGCAGCTGGAGTGGACACCCTCAGCGTAAATGCCGAGGACTAGTTGTTTGATGACATTGTGGGTGTGTTCAAGCTGAAGCTGATATTGGCCCCTGTCTAGGGAGGGCAGCGAGAATTGGAAGGTGGCGCGGAACTCTAGCCTTTCCAGCTGCAATGGCGGTATTGTGTATTAGGTAGAACTAACTCATCAAGAAATGCTCCTTGATTGACCAGTCATTTGGTCTTCAGGGTTGCTGTTAGTTTCCATTTTTTTGTGATTGACGTTTTCACTGGGTCAGCTCAGAGCCCCCTGTAGTGAGCACCACTTTGTTGGTGCTACAGTTCTTTTGACTTGTGCTGGGGTTTGCAGTGGTTTGAAGCTGGAAAATTAGAAATGAGCACCAAAGAGGAAATGGAAAAATATGGGTTAGTTTACCAAATATTTTATTAATTCAAAATGCTTCAATATTTATAGGGTGCATGGGGACTTGATGCCTTCAGGATCTTTGGAGCCTCATCTGATCAGGATCTTTACTAACCTTCCAGAAAGGCCTCCTCAAGGGCGTCCTCAATGGATATTGTTGCTCACCTGACTGAGAAGGTGGAAAGCCCGCTCCACATGACTCAGTACTAGGTAAGGTTGATCCAGAAAAAGTTTTGTCTTGGCTGGAATCGATGACTGATTCAGTACAGCCAGATTTGGAAGATGGGAATTTGAGACAATTTTTCTCTCAAATCCTGACACTAAGGTTTGAAGGGAAATTAATACAAAGTTTGGATTAGCTTAGTAATGTTCAAATTAGGGAATATGAGGATTTGACCTATTGGAGCACTGGAGACTCACCTCGCTTTGATAGAACAACTGATGGAAAGTTGGTTTCAGATCGAATATATCCATGAGGCAATGATTATATATATATTACCCAATCATTGGGTGAGAGAATATTTTCACCTTGCAGGACCTCTTCCAACCCTATAAAAGGGAACAGTTTCCATGGTGTAGTTTGAACTAATTTAGTTGTAAGATGGGGAGGGACCTCCAAATGGCTCCCTTAATTCTACCAACAATTCAGAGGAACCCTGATACCCAACTTTGCGCTATTTACCCATGAAATATTAATAATGTTATTACCCCAATTTGAGGGGTTCCACCAAGAATTGACCAGGAGCCTTTGGCCTATTTTGTCCATATTATAAACCAAAGCATTCTTATTACAAAATTGAGCTTGTAATTGCATGACAGTCTTTAATAATTTGGGACAATTCTCACCCAAAACGTTTTTCTCCCAAAATCAAATTGGCAATTGTCTGAAAATCCCACATACTGACAGCCAGTCCCATGCTCCAATACCTGAAAAGTCAAATTCAAATAAAATCAAGTTTGATATACCAAGATAGTACTGTAGTCAAATGAAATTTTTTTTAAATAAAATACTGCATACCACACATTGCACAAATACAGGATTGAGTCCTTGAGATCCCAGCGTTAATTCTGGGCAATTTTACATACACCTGCCCTAACAAAGCTTATTTAAGACCATTATGAAATTCTAAATCCACCCAAAAAATCTCCATGCTACACTGGCAAGTAGTCAGGCAATTTTGCACACAGTTGAATGGTCTAACGCTTTTTAAGTGATATGCATGGTATGCAACAGTGCAGACTCATTGTGGCACATATCCTTTGATTGAAGTGATACCTGCTAAGTATGAGAAGAGGCAGCGCACCCTGCATAGCTATGCATATCACTTAAAAAGCGTTAGACCATTCAGCTACTCACAATAGTGAAAGGCTAAATTTAACAATAATTCCAGGTTGAAGACAGTGATTATAACAGGCCAATTTTCATTTTATGTGTTATGGTCTATTCAATGCAACCAGCTCTCCAGAGTTAATATACCACAACAAGATGGCCTATACAGGGCTCTGTGTAACTTTAGATTTATTTCAAAAAGGCACTTTCAATCTTAATTGTTTAGGGAGGCCATCCCTGTCAAGCAACATGTATGGGTGTCTTTTTGGGTAAGTGAACATAGGCTTGATCTGTATGTGGCGTATATAATATGCTGATAAATTCCATCAGCACAGTGCCATAGACAATGACTCACAGTGAGGCATGATGGCCAAAACTTTGTACTATACACTATGAAAAATTTACCAACTGAAAATTTTATCCATTCCTATATCCTTGCCCACCCCCTTCCTCAAGTACATCATCTCAGATTATGCAATATCAACTAAATTTTAAAATATAAATTTAGCTGGTGAAATTGAGGGATCAATTTTGTCAGGTTTCAGAAATTTAGATTTCAATATCTGGTTTAACAGCACCAATGACATGAGTATTAAAAGGAGAGAGTCATATTTGGGGCTCTGGGAGGGTTTTTCATCAGGGCTCTGAGAGTTGTGTTTATTTTTAGCTTTAATAAGGGCTTCATTGGGGCTCTAAGTGTTATTACTTTAGACCTCCAAGGCTGAGTATATCTAAGTCTCCATCTAGTAAGCCACTGGAAGGGTCTAAAACCCTGGTTCTCATATAATTTAGAAGGTCCTAACAACTAGGCTTTAATACTCTTATATGGTCATTGGTTTTACCTATTAGGAATATATATTATATTATATAAATATAATTTATTTGTATCAGTTTTTGACAGAGCCTTAATGATATAGGATTATTTATAATGGAATATTGTCAATACGGTTTTATGGCAATGTACACACCCCAAACCATTATTCACAAGTGTCCAAGTAGGAAAATGTACATTCTGGAGAAACTCAATGTAAATCAAATGAGACTGGGCAGGATCCTCACAATTAGCTTTATGATAAACTACAGCAAAGTCATATATCTCAAAACTATGTAACAATCTACAGCTTTAGTTTATCTATATGCTTATATTTTCTACACTTACCTAAACCAACTCCTTATCTTTGAAATTCCTAAATGTAATGGCTTAGGTTAATAATCAAGCATAATAAAGAATAATAAGGACAAATGATAATAGAGTTACTTTCAGCGAGGTTTATGGTGGAATATCTTTTTATAATAGTATTAATCTAAGGCATAATTTAATAGTGATATACTGACCTTCCTTAGATATCACATATGTTGTTTCTTAACGCTTTGGCCTGTTTGGCACATGACTTAGGGATTATAATACTTAAACTTTGTTGTATAATTAAATTTATAATGGCTATAAGTTTATTTTAACAATAAGCTTTACGTATACTTCTGCTGAATTGCTATCACTGTACTAGTACGAAATGTATAGCGGATGCTAAAGAAACACGTAGTATAGATTTTTTGCATGAAGAGATGACCTTAGCTTTCTATTGATCTTTATCCTAACCTTTTTAAGATCTCTATTTTTGATTTCTAGGTATAGAGAGTTTAAAATTTGCTTCAAGTTATAATTAAGGATAAAATTTCTAGTATTAATTTTATCAAGTTTTTGGTAGTTAGTCCCATGGTCCTCCTACCTCGAATAAACAGAAGTTTCTATCAAGTTTAATCTACCCTGGATGAACAAATGTATGTGAGGAAATTGGTCCTTGAATTAACAAACGACATCCGCTAAACTGCAGCGGTTGTAACTTGGGATATTGATGCCCTCACATTGCTCGTCATGAACTAAGTTTCTAATTCCACTAGCAAGGTTACGAATGAACTGAACATTATTGAAAATCCAACGTGCTTGGGTTTTTTAATCATTTTAAAGGATTTAATCGAGACGATTTACTTTTGGATTTAAACCTATACATTGAATCAATCGGGTTGGACTAATCGAAAATAGGGGTAAGAAAGCTTAATGTCAAAAAGCTTGGTCATGGGTAAATGAAGATTTAGCTGGAATAGGCTTCAAACTTAATTGAAGCTTACAATTTTAAAATAGCAAACAAAAGTTACTAAATGCTTTTGTGATACCCAAAACTCAATCCTTATTTTTACTTTTAAATGTCGCAGGCAACTTTTAATTCAAATTTAGAGTGGGAATGCAAGCCGTACACTCAAGAAGACCTCCGGGTCGCACAGCTTTTTCGCTGCGGTAGCTTGAACTGTGGGGATGTATATAACCTTGAGAAGTATCAATGCGAGGAGGATGCTGGCATTTCTATTGCTGCCAAAATCCGCTCTTCAAATTGGGCTGGGGTGGTTTAGGTATATCCCTACTTTTTTGGATAGCGATGCCGAAGCGAAAATCTCCGATAATCGATTTAATGTTGGCAATAATTTTCAAATGCAAGATGATATGGGACTTACCCTCTTGAATTCCGTTTTGACTGCCGCTAGGGGCTCTTCTCAGCAATTCCAACACGGGCAGCTCATAAAGTTTTTTGCAACGAAAACCTTTCCACCGAAAGCCATACCCTTTGCTGATATCGATGAAGGCCAAAACCCTTTCTCGCCTGATATATCAACTTCAAGGAAATATCTTCTTTCAGATTCTCATAATAACTCCTTGGTTGATGCTTCAGTTACTTCTGAATGCAACCCTTTAGCAATAACAGATGAACAAGAGGAAATAAATTTAAGTATTACCTCTTTGAATGGACCCGGGAACAGTTCTGCTAATTTTTCTAATAACATCACACCTAAAGCCATTAGAATGCGCCGGATCTAAAAGACTACATTCTTTGACGGAAAGTCCAAAAGAGAGCCGGGCGACGTACGGCGAACGAGGTAGCTTATTTTTTTGTCTTTTTATCCTCCTCTTTATTTATCTCGTAAATTTTTATAGAAGCAGCATGGACTTTCATCGAAGAGATAATTTGTCCAACTGGAGTACCTTTGGACTTTAAAGCCACTATAACCGATGATTACTGGATCAAACACGATCCAACCATACGGTCCGAAAAAGAGCTTTTTAGCAAGATCATTAGTGAGATTTTTGTGGCCATGCGCACCCCTGTCAACCGACCCTACTCGGATATTGATCTTTCACTCAGCTATTTAGAGATAGGCCTTAAAGCCATACAGAAGCTAACAACTATCTATAACACTGACCCCAAACTGATAAGCCCTGCCTCCATTTTACAAATTAACCAAACGACGTGGGTTCTTGGTAATGCGTCTGCTTCGTGTCCGCTCAACCAGTTAAATCAGCTTAAGCTGAAATATACGAAGCAATTGAAGGACTCTGCTAATCTTCCAGGGGATTTGTTTCTCAATAGCCAAATGGTGGTCAAGATGTGGGGCACGTCGACGCCTATATCTCGGATGGAAAACCTCAGCTTCAGCTTTCTCGATATATTGAAGAGGTTGGGAGCTAATGGGGCTTCCCAAATTTCAAAGGCTATTGAACATCTCAATAACAGATATCCCAACAGCGTTTAAAATTTATAGTTCGAGGTTTCAAATTCTAGTTGGTTAATCTATCATTTCTTATCCAATTGTTTTTAGCAAGTTATAAACCCATCACCTGTTTCACAGTTTGTACTTTGTCAATAAAAGGTTAAATTTTGCACGCTAAAATGCAAAGGTACGTTGTGTTGGGTACACATTCTCTAGGAACGTCTGGGGGCTCTGTGTAAATTCGAACGTTTTTAATGATTAAACCATACCTTTCAATATGCGCTGCTACGAAGCAGGGGCTATTGAACTTGTGTATTTATATACAGAATATTATGCAAATTAAAAATTTTCAAGTACGAATTGTGTTTTCGTGTGGATCTTTTTTATATACAGTGATCCTTTTACTTACAGTTTGAGCAGCTTTTAAGTTGAAAGTGTTTTACTTTAAGCCCTTTATCATGCATTTTATTAGTTGAGTTTAGCCTTGTTGCGAGTTAGCCCAACATGACTTTAAAGCCTTTGTACTCGAATAGTATGCCTCAAGATAGAGGCACAAGCCAGGGATGCTATCATTTCGAGTACAAATGGCCAATGGTTTTAACGGGCAGCATATAGCCTGAGGGGTAAAAAACCAAATCTTTATGCAGCTTATGTAAAAAGGCACCCAAATACTTTTTTGTTTCCATACAGCCAGTTCATATTAGAACCATCCTAAAGATATTATGTTATGAACTTAAACTGCTAAAAAGCATCACCTGTTATAGACTTTAAACTGTAATATTTAGCACCTTAAGTTGATCGCTTCTAAGTTATCTCAGGCCTAATTTACACATCAAATACGCAGGAGCTTACCCTCGGCTATCATCTGTGACGTTTACAGTACCCTTGTAGTAAGTAGTAATTTTTAGCGATGGCTAAGATTTTTTAGGGCTAGATGATCCCACCCGAGGGGAGGCATCGTTGCAAGACTAATATTTTTTAAATTAGCCTTTACTTAAACTTTAATATCTTAACTCCATAACAATGTTTTAGCATATCTGACCGATGAGATACATACATGATGCACGCTAGCCTCAAATAGACAAAGGTTCAGTATATACTATGATTATATTGAAATGTGATATTTGCTTATTTTTTCTTCGAAGTAGGTTAACTTGGACTAAGTGCGCTACCAGATAATGCTTCTAAAATATCACGTGAACCTACAAAGGGTATTCATTTTATCGGAGGGTGACATGGTACAAACCTCAAGGTGATCAAGGAAAAGATATCTGGCAGTTATTCCTTGTAACAACCATTTCTAACGGCTATAGTATAGGCTTTAGTGATGTGCGAGCCATAAAAAGCTTACAGTCTATCAGGGTTAAAGCCCCCGGCACCAATGGTGTTTTTTATTTGCTAGCTAGGTAATATTTTTGCAGTCTAGCGCTATGTATAGTAAAAACTAGTTAGCGATTAGGTAGTTGTCTAGGTTATCTTGCTAGTGTGGTGTAAATTCAGGTGCTCTATCAGTAAAATTAGTCATATGGTTTTACTTTGTGAAAATAAAGAAAATAAAGAACATAAGATACCAATTGATTGGCCTGTCATTTATGGCGATAAGCTGAAATTCTATAATCTTTTGTTCCTATAGTTTTGCAAAGGCAAACCTCTACTGATTGTCTATATAGCAACCCTATAAAGCAATTTTATAAAGAATCTCTTAGTATTTGACATAATCTATTCTTCATTTATGTATCCATTATAATAAGGCTGGGGTAACTTTTATTAATATTTACAATCTTTAGTTTTATTGCAAAGAATTATATAAACCTAAGTGTTAACAAAGGCTTGGTTATCTCAGTTAATCTATGATAATTTACCATATTATCTACCATTTACAATGATAGCTCAGGTTTAAGGACAAAAATGTACTAATCCTTTAGCTAAAAAATAACTTGGTTTTATAAAACCCAAAATATATACCCAAAGCAAAAATAAAAGGCAAAAAAATCTTTTCTAATAAATCTTCTAGCAGCAAAATCACCTAAAAGCATGGTAAAAAGGTAACATTTTGTATCTATTAAGCTAGAATATAGTTGAAGGCTGTTTACTGAGAGAGAACATAGTTTGGTTTAGAAACTTTATCATAATCATACTACTCTTATAGTCAAGGATACAGCTAAGTGTAAGAAGACTGGGCTTTCATCCAAGGTATGAAAAACCCAGTGGCGTGCCCATAAAGCCAGGGCATAGCCATCCACATGATGTATAGGTGGAAAAGACTAGTTGAGGTATAGAAGGTAGTAAGTTTGATATAGTACCAAGTGATCTAACTACAAACCAAAGGATTATAATGAGGGCCAACTGCATGTTTCCAGGTACAACTGCTAGGTTTGGGAAGGATGGAATAGAGGACAGCTTTCCAGAGATCTGCATATGAGCATTAGAATTGAGTTTAAATGTGGACATAGTATCAAAAACAAATAAATTAGTGGGAATCAATTCAAATCTAAGTTTGGCATCACCATCATCATCCCATTGTGTCAATGTATTGATTAGCAGAATGCCTATAGCAACACCATGGCCAGCGTGGTTGATAGTATCACGTTTATCTACCAGGTGTTTCTTGGTACCAGAAATATTAAGAAGAGCATTGGTATCTGCAAAGAACAACTTGAAAATTGGTTATGAAGATAACCTTTTTATAAAAACTATAGTAAGAAATGGATCAGCAACTGACCCTACTGAGGGCAGTTGTCTTATATACTATATGGGTGGGATATGAGGACATAGTGGCAGTGGACATATGTTTGAATGACAATGCTAATTGGTTTATTCAATTCAAGCTCCTACAATCTTTTCAGGGGATTGGATTTGGATTGCAATGCCAACATCATACAATCTAACAGATTTTTATTGATGATCCTGGTACATTTGAGGCTTCAGAGTACAATCTACAGGGTTGACAGATTCCTCAGATTCTGGAAATGATGCTTGAACCTTAGTAGGTGTTTCTGAGGCGTTTGGGAACCCCAAAATCGATTTTGAGCTTATATGGGCAAATCAATTGATCAATTTGGACCTGGAAGACTTCTAAACATCCAGCTTGAGGCTTTTTCCATAGAATCGCCTACTTTAGTTGCAGTGGGTAAGAGATAGGCGTGGTAAGTGCTTGGGAGGAGGATACCAGAGGATATTTTCAGGCCTGGACTATTTCTTTTACAAGGTTATTTAGCTTTCTTAAGAAAATTAGTGTGAGAAGAAGGGCAATTGGCCATGTTACAAGCCTTGGAAAATTACCCTTGTAGTTTAATTGGGTGGAGTTCCAGTTTAAAACCAATAAGGGGTGTAAGCTGGCAGGTGTCCCTCTCAATACTCTGAGCAATTTGGATCATGTGGTAGATAAGAGGTGGTATTGCAAATCTCCTAGAGATTGTGCCTTTTCCCCCTCTGCTCACCACCAAAGAGTTATTACAGAAAGTTAGGAGGTGTCTCAGGAGGTGGCGGTGGTCAGAAGCTACTGCCAGTGGAAGCTTGCAATGATTTTCAAAGAGGGTCCCTCCATCATCTCAAGATCCACTATAAAAACTAAATTGGCAACTGGCAAATTAAAGCAATTAAGTTACTCTCAGGATTAAAAATCCCTTCTGCTGTTTCATTCCATTGTTGGTTAAAACAGGCCCATCTCCAATAGATATAGGCACAGTAAAAACCCTTACCTACTCTACGAAACTGCCCATTTGCGCCTGGACATAAGTGCAATTTGATGTCCAATGGGAAAGTCATCATCATCACACCAAGTATGATTGCAGTAGAATCAAAAGTTTTTTAAGAAAATTTGATGCCAATCCAACCGGGCAGGTTAGCCAAATTGGTATCAGTAATTATTTAGAGTGTTGATCCGTTGTTACCAATTCAAAAAGATATTACTAACAGCAGTGTAATTAGTTCCAGTTCTGCATTAAGTGAGTGTATAATGCAGCAGTCCATAACAGGCACTGCTTTCACTCCATTTTTCCTTTACTACCCTTTTATTTAAATAAAAATTCTTAAAAAGTATAAGTTTATCTGTGAGTTTAAGAAGTTCTCTGAACATATAGTGGCTATGATTTCCAATTTTGGGAATTTCTGGCTGGTGTTCATGGTCACTTTATTTTCTTTGCATCCCAAAATATGGATGGCTGTACCATAGTATTCTGGTAGGTGCTTTGGGTGGTAACTCATCCTGAGTTCCAGTGCAGTCTTATTGTTATCAGCATGCTCAATGACATAATGGAATGACAAAAATTCTTGTCCTTATCCACCCTTCTATGTAAGTGGGGTGCTTAATTGTTTTTGTGATAGAAACGGAAGATCCAACCTTTGGTTAAGGATGCAGTTGTTAAAAGGATAGCATGTTCTTTAGATTATAGGTCTTATGATGTGGGTAAGGAATATCTCCTAGCCCAAACAACGGTGAGGTTTTCTCCCATGTCAACCCTAAAAGAGATTATGTATATGTCTCCCCACACCTTGCCCATCCAGGGTGGGTCGCAAGTGTGGGTGTGCTGCTTGTCCCTATTACCACCTTTCTTTCTCCTTGACCTGCTGTTTTGTGTTCTTGTGATAGTATTTGTGTGGTCTATTTGGATGCTCCTGGGTAGCAGATGTTGGTAAATCTGTTTGATCCATTGGTGTCTACCAGAAAACTGGCAGAAGTTGAGATTATTCATCTGGCCAAAATCACAATCCCTCCCCTCAAGGCTAGGCTAGTGGTTACTACTTTCTCCCAGCTATGTCCTATGAAGTTGCTAATAAACAATATTGTGTCTACTTTTTGTTGCATGTTTTAAATTTCAGTTGGGATCCCATGTGGTATCCATCAAGGCTCTCTTGGATACAGGAGCATCTGAGAATTTTATGAGCTTTTAGGTCACTCAGGATTAGGACCTATATCTTGTTGCAAGGTCCTAAGTATTTAGTACATCATCAGCCTTGATGAATTGTTATACAATGAGATGCCCTGTACCATTCTTGGTGCATGCATATGGCTTCTGTGACTGGTATAATATGGTGCTGGATTTATTATTTCCCACTGTCCCTGGGGTTGATTGGTGGCTATGTTAACATGTGATATTAACCTTGAGTGCAACCTTTTGTCTTTTGAAATTACCACGCATGTGGAAAAATCCACTTATCAATACCTTTTCCCCTGCTGGAGTGGTGAGGTCATTTGGTTCAGCTCCACCCATTGCATTGTCACCAGATTTTTTTCCATTTTGTTGCAGTACAAGGACATTTTTAATATAGAGAAGGACAGCCGTCTTCCCTTCCAATATAAACATGATCTGGCCTTTCACTTAATGGTGATGTAAGCAATATTAACTGTCCTCTGTACCCTTATACAGAAAAAGAAGACAAGGCGCTGAAGATGTGGTTAATGATATGCTTGAGAAAGGGTGGATAATAAAGAAAAACTCTTTCATTGCTTACCCTATTGTTTTTACTCAGAAGGCTGATGGTACACTGTTACCATGCGTAGACTATGGCCATGTGAATAAAGTCACTGTGCACAATCTTTATTTGCTTCCTTTTGAGTAAACCGTCAGCCAGGTAATTGCCAAATCTTGGATCCTTACCCAAGCTTGTCCTAATGAATGTCTTCCATTAAATCTGAGTATTGGAAGGTCAGGAGTGGCTGATGGCCATTTTTACAAAATGGAGTATTTTCAATTCCATGTGATGCCCTCTGGCCTCAAAAATGCACCTGTTATTTTCTAGTGGATGATTGATAACATGCTAGGCGATCTTCACCTCATGTGCATTGTAGTTTATGTTGAGAATGTCCTGGTTCACTCCCCCACCCACAAACATATAAGGGACCTGGAGCGGTACTGATGGCACTGAAAAGAGCTAACCTTTATGTGAAGCCCTCAAAGTACAAGTTTAACAAGAAAAAGGTTACCTGCTTTGGTAACCTTTAATTAGAGGATGATTACATGATCCCTCCAGAAAACGCAATGCATTAACTTCCTAGCCCACGCCCACCATACAGAAGCAGCTTCATAGTTTTTTGAGACAACTAATTTCTTGAAAAAGTTCTCACCAGTGCTATCACAGCTGGTGGCGCCTCTTCATCCCCTGACAGGGAAGAATGTTCCATTTAAATGGACATCAGAGTGCAAATGCGCATCCTGAGGTGATCAATGGAGTTTTTGTGTTGCCACTAGTCCTCACACATGCTATCTCCTGGCCTTTTATTGTGGCATGTGATGCCTCAGCGGCTGCAGTGGGGGCAGTCCTTCTTCAGGATCATGAGAGGTGGAACATCCTGTCACATACTTTTTGCATAAGTTTTTTAAACCTCATAACATTTCTGTGCCATTAATGACAAGGAGCTTGACATGGTTTTGTGGTCGCTCATCCACTGGTGGTAGCTTCAAGGGGCACAACATTAAGTTGTTGTCCACATAGACTACCAAACCTTAATATATTTCCAATAACCCAGAAGTTTGCACACCTGAAACTTGTTTGTTCCAAAGCTTGTGCAGCATATTTTTAAGCATGAGTTTGTGAAGAGTACAGTGGACATTATCCCAATCTGCCAAGTCTCAACCCTTTCCTGAATCTGACAGATGCAGAAACGCAGGAGTTGACCAAGGTGATACCCTTCACCCAGATTCTTACCATTGTCCCTCCCGCAATTTCTAAGGCCAACTGAGCGTCAGATGTGCAGTTGGTATCTCAGATACTGGCAGGCCAGACCTCCTGCTGGGAGGGGTTGGAGCTGTTTAAACAGTTGGGTTTGATCAGCCACAAGTGTACTCATTACTCAGTATTGGATGGGCAGATTTTGTTTCATAGTAGGTTCTGGGGTGCCTCCCTCAACTCTGGAATAAAGTAATCACATCTCACCATGATCCCCCGGCGGTGGGGCACCCAAGGAATAAAAAGCTACTCAATCTGATAAAGTGGACGTTCAACCGTCTAGGGGTCTCCAAAGATCTACCAGTTTAATTCACCAATTTTATGACATGCATGTGTGCCAAGTCTAGTAGATCAGTCAGTAAAGGTTTCCTCCATTCCCTGCAGAAGGAACAAGATCCGTGGACATTGGTACCTGTCAAATTCATTGATGAGCTTCCCCATTTCAATAAGTCAGCGTGATAATGATGTTCATGAACTGCTTTAAAAAATTATCCCTTTTTATCCCTTGTATGTTCACCATTATCTCTGATGAAATAGCCCATCTCTTTGTTTACCATGTTTTCTTGATGTTCAGAATACCCAGGAGGTGATAATTGGCCAGGGGCCTCAGTTTATGGCTTGCTTTGGATGGCCGTTGGCTATTTTAAAGATCCAGCTGTGCTGGTCCATGGCGTATCATCTCTAGTCTGACAGTCAGATGGAGAAGGTCAACCAGATCCTCAATTAGTACCTTCTCTGTTATGCCTCCACTGCGCATGATACCTGGGCCACTGACCTTCCCATGGCGCAGTTTGTGTACAACAATGTCACCCATTCGTTTATGGGGGTTTCCCCCTAAGAGGCTACCCTGGGATATAACCCCTCATTCCTTATTGGCCCTTATCTTCTCCCTGAAGTACTCACCACTGAGGAGCAGCTGAAGAAGATTTGGGGTACCAAATCTTTGGTTCAGTAACACTTGATTAAGGTGATAAGCAATTACAAGTAATTTGTGGATTGTAAATGACTTCTTATCCATAATTTAAGGTGTTTTTGTTAGTTATGCTCAATATGTGACACCAGTGGTTGAAGGTTACCTCATGGAAGTTTGAACGAAAGAGTTCTGGTTTTCAAGTAGTGGAGGAGATTTAGAAAATGGGGCCTTTCAGTTGGCCCTCCTCACTCATTGGAAGCAACACCCAGTTTTACATGCTTCTCAATTGTCTCTTTTTCTAAAGAGAAGAAGCCTTCCATACATGAACTAATAGTTATCAAGTGCTCAGAAGAAGTGGAGGTGGGTGCCATTCTGAAATCACAGAAATCATGTCACTCAGCGCAATACTTGGCTGCCTGTAAGGGATTCCCTTCCTATGAGAACAATTGGTTCAGTGCTTCAATTTTGCTAATTGCCACGAGTTGGTGGAGGCCTTCCACACTGAATACCCATATGCTTCCCGCCCTCCACAGTATGTTGTCTCCATCTTAGCAATAAAGCTACTCAAAGCGCACAAGAATGTTGCGCTCACCCATAATCCTGGTGGTGGTGCTCTCCCAGTTCAAAAAGGGAAGGGTAATGTAAGACTTGGGGCTACCCTTGCAGCTTAATTTGGAGGAATGCATTTAGAACCAAGAAGGGGAGTAAGCTGGAGGCCATCCCTTCCATTACCCTGGGAGATTTGGCCTATGTGGTGGATGAGAGGAGAGTAATGGCGTTTCTCTAAAAATCACGCCTCTTCTCCCATCTGCTCACCATCCAAGAGTTGGTGCATAAAATTCAGAAGGTGTTTCAGGAGTTGGTGGTCAGAAGCTACGTCAGCGGAAGTTTCACAGAGTTTATCAAAGAGAGTCTTATACTGGCTCAAGTTCTGCTGGCAATAATAAATCGAAATTATAAAATTAAAAATTGATCAAGTCACTTTTGGGCTCAGAAATCCTCATTCACCATTACCCTCCATTATTGTTAAAATCAAGCCCATCCTCAATAGATATGGGCGCAATAAACCCCTTATTTACTCAATGGAACTGCCCATATGTGGCATGTCCATAAATGCAATTTGCTATCTGCCAGAGGAGTCATCATCATTGCATCAAGCGTGATCATGGTGGATCTGATACTTTTAAAAGCAAATTTGATACTAATTCACCCTGGCAGGTCAGACCTGAATTGGTATAAGTAATTATAAAAGTGTTTAATCCGTTGGGATAGATTGCAAAGATATAATTAACAGAATTATGATTAGTCTCAGTTCTTTACTCAGTGAGAATATGACAGCGGTCCTAATAGGTATTACTGTCACTCCATTTTCCCTTACTGCCCTTTAATCATATAAAATTTTTATTAGAATCAAAGGTTACTCATGAGTTTAAGAAGTTCACTGAAAATTCAGTGGCTATAATTTCTAATTTTGGGAATTTTGTGGCTGGCGTTCAGGGGTGCCTTTTTTCTTTTCTTCCAACAATATGGATGGCCATACCTAATGTACCTGGATTGCACTTTAGTAGTAACTTATTGTGAGTTTAAAATCAGTAATATTAATATCAGCATACTCCATGACACATGTCCTCAAATGGGAAAGCGTGGCCCAGCACTCACCTACCACATAGCCTAAATCCTTCTTCTGAACCAAAAGGTGGTCTTGGGGTTTGAGCCCCTTCTTAGTCCTAAAAAGGGTGTAGAATTCTGTCCAGCTGAATAAGTTGACCCACCATATTGACATTACTCTTTCCTTTTTAGATAAGGTATATCCCACCATCTGGAATTTGGACTAATAAATATTTATTGTGTTTCTCAAGGAGTTTAATTGCAATAATGGCCATTATATTTTTAGGGGATGGGATGCATCTAGGTTGGCCTTGAGCTAAGATTTTAGAGCCTGATGTAACTAAAAAAAATTTACCTCTAATTAGGAAAACTCAAACAGAAAAAAGAACAACAGGTAAGTGAGATAAATCCCCAAAGTAACCTTATTTTATTTTTTTAAATAAATTTAGTAGTTAAGGCATCATTTTCTAAATGCTGTAGTGCTGCAAACACGGAAATACATACAAACCAATTGAAGGAAGCCGAGCCCCAAGAGCTCAAGTTTTTCGTTAGGAAACAAAAATTTTGTGCGTCACAGAAGCCAAAAGGTAAGGCAAGGTAAGGGAAACCAGAGCTTCCCACATAAAGAAAGAACTCCATACTGAAGTTCAGAAAGCGCAGACTTAACTTTTTGAAGGTCCACTTTAGGGGAGTCCCTACATGCCCCATACTTTAGGGTTTTTCAAGCCTAAAGTTTGGCTTTGAAGAGGCACAGCCCATTCCAAACATAAACCCAGCCAAGAATACCGTAAGCAATTTGACTCAGGATTCAGAAACTTGAACTGAAATTGAAATGCAATGATCAGATGCAAACCTGATTGTTACATCACTCTATGCTAAAAGGAGCCCCATAAGAGGCGGTCTCAGAGTGGGAGGTTGCCACCACAAGGGCTTCTAGGGGAGAGTTACCTTGAGACCTGGGAAAATTTTACTAGAATATACCCAGACTCTTGTGGTGAGAACAAACAATAAAGGCAAGTAAGAACTGGGCTTTCAGTATCAGCTCGCCCAGTGCAGGGAAACACACCCAGCATATGGCTAGTATACTCTCCTTTATCACGCAGCCATTGGCAACGGTCTTTCCATCCCAACCATGAAGGCACTTTTTCCAAAGGGAACGCAAGTGGGTTTGTGGTCCAGCACGGCTGGATGACTATACTTATGCAGGTGGGATGGCCAAGAGTTAGGAATCCATTTGAGCCAGGTCCTCTTGGAGCCATCAGATCCCAGGTAAGGGGAAACCCACCAGGATTTTTCACTGACTATCGCCTTGGGTCCAGGGTTGGCCATCATTCAATGACTCCCTCTAGTACTGGTTAGTTGACAACTGGAACCCAAAGTGACCACATAAGACATCTAACTGAGGACCTGATGGCGGGCAGTGGCATAATGAGTTTCTAATAACTTAACAGTTGGTAAGTCTCAGTTTCTGATGCAACCTATGAAATCAACTCAAAAATAAGAAAAACTTAATTGTAAACAAGAATGTCAAATATGTGAGGTAAGTTGCCAAAGCAACTTTGATTTATTTTAACATAATAAAATTAGCAAGTGAGGCTTCATCTTTGGAATGCCATGGCGACACAAACATAAAAATAGAAAGAGCAATCATTGGAAGCTAAGCCACAAGACCTAAGGACTTTATATGCTAAAAATTTGTTTCATCATGGAAGCCACAAGATAAGGCAAGATAAGGGAGGACAGAGTGACCCGCTGAAGGATAAAGTTTTAGACTGAAGTTTGGAAAGTTTGGGCTCAAACTTAAGGTTATCTTTTAGGGAACCCTCCACAACATTCTTTAGGCTTTTTTGAGCCTAAAAAATGGCTTGAAAGAGGCACAACCCAGCAACAAGCCCATACCCAGCTAAGAAC
Organism: Massospora cicadina; assembly: GCA_022478985.1. NCBI lineage: Eukaryota > Fungi > Entomophthoromycota > Entomophthoromycetes > Entomophthorales > Entomophthoraceae > Massospora > Massospora cicadina. The sequence continues at coordinate 176,374 of JAKSZP010006680.1, read as the reverse complement.
CCCATGAGCAATTTAAATCAGGTTCAGAAATCTAAAGTTGGTTCAAAATGCAACAATCTGGTAAAAACTCAAATGTTACAGATTGTAAATATCCTAGCTGCCCACATAAAATTGAATTGATTGAAGTAGAAAAATGTCCCTGAGCCCTTTCATTAGAAATTAGAAGATTTAGGGCACAGCCTTGATGAGCGGTGGGTTTCTGCCAAGGCCCCTCATCTCAATTTTATGATAAGTCAAAGAGTGGAAGGGGAGGATTTCGATGTGAAGTTCAATTTGGCTTAAGTCTATGACATGAAAATTGCAATGATCTGTGACAAAAGTCTGAGCATGATTGTCAGATTGAGACTGAAGTTAAGACAGGAACTTCAGCCCTGAATCAATCTGGCAATGATTCCTCCAAAAGGAAAGAAAATTTTGTTAGGAAAATTGTGAGATATGATGGCATGCTGGAACCCTGGTAGAAATAAAAAATTCAGCAACAGGAATTTCAAGTTGAGGCACCTACAATGTGCAAGCTGAGCCATGAAATGAAAACCCTGGCATTTTTAGGAATACTTGCACGCCAAGTTGCAAGAATAGTTCCCAAATCCCCATCCCTCACTTCCCTTTAACTGTAAAAACCCAGTGCTCTGTTTATGGTAAAGTTCTGGGTTATTTTGTACTATCCTTAATAAACCTTTATTTTTTATTTAACCGAGGTAAGCTGACCAGGGGATGGACATTAGTGAACTAAAACTAAAATCATAATAAAAAATTAATGATTCAAACAAAACGCCCAAAATGGATGGATCAATTGAATCATACCTAACAAATATCCAACCAGGTGGGTAGCGAATACTGCTATCCCTCCATGGTGGATGGGGAGGGGAGATTGGGGGGCTTGTCTTCAGCTGCATCCATCTCATCCCAGAGTAGGGTGCGTGTTAAGGCAGATAGTAGGGGTGTGGGGGCATCGGCAGTATGGGGTCTGATATCTCTGATGACTGGAACTTCCAAATAGTTTTTAGCCATCATAATGCCAACGATGTATTTGGCCAAAGCGTCTTCAGCTTTGAGGCAGGCGTCTGGGAATTTAACAAATGTAGCAATGTTGGTTTGGGTTATTTTTGCTTTCAGATTCCGTGCTACTGTTACCACGTTCTGGATGGCTTCAGTGACGTTTTTGTGTAAAGTTTTCATGTTGATCTTACTTTGTGCAGTAAGATCTTTGGAATAATGGGAGGTGGAATTCCTCCTGCGAGCGCAGCCACAGATTTGGTGGCAGCTTTGCAGAGCGGACAGCAATCTGGTGTGGTGGCTGCTTCTACTGCAAGCTGGTGGTCGCTGTAGAATGGTTTGGCGTTGGGTTGTGGGACATATTTCTGAGGCGGGAATTTTGCATCCCATTCTGCGTTACTGAGCTGCTTGACTTGCAGCAATGGTTCTTCAATGACATTACCTGATTTGTCAATTTTATCCAATAATTTCCATGGGTTTTAGTTGAATTGGATTGGGGAATCAGCATACAGTTGAGGTTTGTTCAATTCATTTGTGGACTCATGGGATTGAACTGGGATCCAATCCAATGTTTGATTGGAGGGATTATTTATGGCATTGGGGTGGGGAGGGAGGCTGATGGTGGCTGCAGGTGCAGCTGCAGCAACCGGCTTTGGGGGTGGAGTAGGTAGGATTGTGCCCCATACCTGAAATTGTACAGGGTGGGAATCAGATTGGAGGTCAGCAGATGAGTCATCTGATCTGTCTGACAGTTGAGTAGGGGCATTTGCATTTCAAGTGGTCTAACTTGAAAAATAACAGATAGATTGTCCACCCAACCTCAATGCAGGCCCAAAACAGATGGTTGGGCGCTGAGGGAATAATGGTGCATGGCAGAATTGCCGCCACAATTTTACTAAATTCAGGGCTTATCGTGGCATATGCCTGAGGCCCAGAAAGTCGTGTGGCCCCATTTGGGACCACAAATTGTAGGATGGGGTTGGAGCCATAGGCTGCCAAACTGGCCATCAGCTCCTGGTGGAGCACTTCAGGGGGAGGTGGGTGGGCAGGCCAGCAAACTGGACCACCAAAGTGGTGTCCGCTGGGAGCCAAGTCTGAGTTGTGGGGAGAGGGTGCCCTGGAATACCAGTGGCACAATTGCTGCAGTGGCAGCATCAGCTTTGCAGGTGAAGACGAGGTTGAAATACCCCTTGTAGGAGCGGAAATTGATAAATCTGGTGGGTATCATCACTGCCTGTGCTATTTTGATAATGGCTTGGTCATGGTATGGGAATAGTTTCCCATATTTGACCCTTAGGCTGTAGTGCATGTTGCTCTGGGGGACACTAGGGGGCAGCATGGTACCGCTTGGGTACAAGCAAGGTGGGCGTCCAGGTCCTTGGGTGGAATGAATTGGCCCATGGGTTTGGAACGACTGAGTGAACCAGTCCTAGCGCGTTTTCCTGCCAGACAGAAAGTGGTGGGGGGAGTTTTACTGCTGCCCCTCGCTGGAGCAGCTGGCGGAGAATCCAATGACGTCAGAGTGAAACTACTATGAGTGAATATAATTTGTTTTTCAAATTTGTGTAATTTGGCTTAAAAAGTTACGCTGAGTGGAAAGAGAGAGTCCTTAATAAACCTTTATATTTGCAAATTTCTTTAAGAATTTTGTAAGTTTCAACTAGTCTGTGATCCTCAAGGAACCATACCAACCAATGGAGGGTCCACACTCATTTGTATCAGTAATGATGGTGACCGCCATATTGGTTATCTCAGATACTGCCTCTCTCAGCGTGGAAACCCTTAGAGTCATACCCTATGAGTTTTGAAAGATGCCCCAATCCATCAAAATGATTAAAGAGAATCTCAAACTGAACGGAATGACCAAACGCTCAACTAATCCATATAAACTATGAAGAAAATGAAAATGATAATTTGGTGCTCACATATCATGGATTCTATGTTGGTATTTAACCTGATGAATTGATTAGCCACCCCCAAACAGCAAGTAAGTGTCCAAAAGTATTGGGAGTATGGCCCAAAAGTAAACCAAGGAGGTCATATTGACTCATTACTTAATCCAAAATGCCTTAATTATGGAGGAAAGAGGAACAAAGATTCAGTGGATGCTACCCAAAGAGAAACAGCTGGGATTGAACCCAATGTGACCATTGTTGCCGCATGTTATCAGGTGCTTAGTCAACCGAGTTGGGAGTCATACTTAATGGTAAACGCCAATGGATGGAACAATCCAGAACCGATGACCCTGGTAGTTCAACCCTCTATATTTGAAGCGTGGTCAAGATTACTTCCAACAATCAGCTTATTGGTTGTCAGAAAATTTTCTATGACTGGAAGATAAGCCTAAAATATTGATGGCGGATCATTGGTTAATTACTGGAATTAGGTTAGAGAATTTTATAGTCCAATGCAATGCAAGATGAGTCAATGCTAAGTGAATCAAACACAGTTGAAATATGAGAATTCTGCTGAAACACTAATAATGAGACGAGTATGATGAAAGTTGGAAAAGCTGAGTAGCTGAGGAGATGGGTCAGAGAGTGGCCAGAACGTTGGGCATAAGATGGTAAATGGAGGAAAAAGAAAGAGGATTCTAGTGGGTAGTAATAGAGCTATTCTGAAAGAAAAAATAGATTAAAGGACGAATGGTAAAAAAAGTTGGCTGACTAATAAAATTGTGGTTTAAGGAGCGTTTAGTCTCCAATTTTTTATTTGATATAGTTATTGAGGGACGGCAATAATAATATCGCTGTCCCATTGTATCAGCGGTGTTAACTTTTGTACAACTTTTGGCGGATCATATCTGCTATGCTGAAATTATAACTGTGGTGCACACTAAAGGGGGACCACTGATTCAACCACCTAAGCAAGTTCGCCGGCCTGTACCAATAACAAACATATTTACAGTTTATGATAAACAGCCTTTGTCCATTGCATCAACATTGTATGCTGAACTTAAGCTTGCCCTGAACACTTTGTGCTGAACTAACAAAGAGCTGAGTTGTGAGAATAAGGTCTTGGTGTACAGATTGCAGAATTGTCAAAGAAACTCTGTACCCTAAACTTGCAAAACGAGTTATTAGCTGACCTTTCCAGTAGCATGGATAATTAGATGCAGTGTGTTGAACAGCAATTGAATCAAGGAACTTCCTACTGTAATGTTTGATGCAGAACTGGCGACCAACAAGAAGAAAACAGTGAAATAAAAGAGCTGTGATAAAGGAGTAGCCAAGCGTGATGCTAAGGGACGCTTTGTCAATCAAGTAGGCCATAGGAGTTTGTATCCTCAGAGTACTAACTCAAAAAGTAATTCCACCTCATTGGAAAGGGTTCCCCATGTGTTTGCAGTGCTACCAACTGAGGGAGCCTAAGCAAACACCCGTATCAGCAGATAAACCTGGCTCTGCTTTTCCTTTAGCATCCTCTCCTTGTCAAGTACCAAGTTATGCTCCATGGGAAGTGCCTTAGTTCACCCTGAGGGCTCACAGCTTTGAACCCAATGAGGAAGTATGCATCAATAATTTTTCCATTAAATTGGGATGGAAAAATGCATGAGTTCTTCAAACGGTTCAAATTTTCTGTGGAGGGAGCTTCAGACTGCTTTAAAGCAATGTTGCTGATCTCCACATTGGATGTCAAAAGCACCAACCAGGTCAACTGTTACCTGACGGATAGATCTTTAATCTATCAGGAGTCAAGGATATAATGCCTCACTTGTTCAGTGGAGAAGAAAAGATAGCGCAATGGAAAGCGGACTTTCTGACCATTGGGTTTCAGCTTTATGAGACCTTGGCGGAGTGTGCAGATCAGTTTACTACTGAAGCATACACCTTAATTGAAGTAGGCACATTGGCTAAGGCCAATGTTGGAATTGCCATGACTGCAGCAGTGAAATTGCATTGGAGGCTGTCTAATATGATGGCTCCAGTCCTACAAGGTAATATTACCTTGCTTTAAATTATCAATTACCTGCAATGGCTATCCACTACGTTCAGTCCACCTAATTTGGAGCAAAAACCTTCCAATGCTGCTGCTGAAGCTCTTCTCTCAAATGGCTCCTAACGATTGACCTATAATATGCCAGGCAACCCTCATCCGTTGTACCACCATTGATCTGAGCCATTCCCAAATACTTGGAGATGTGATGTCTCCAGAGTAATGTGTTATTCATGTGGTCGCATTGGCCATATTGCCCTTAATAGCCCTGTTAACCAGCAGGTGCACGTTGTACAGTCAAAAAGGTATGACCAGGGAAAAGCTTAAATAGAGTAGAAATAGGACTCTCTACTACCGTTGGTTCAATTTAAATTATCTCATCTGAATGCAATTAGATTCCTTCCACCATCCTTGTTATCCTACGGATGAATTGCTCTATCAACAGCCTGAAAATGATATAAACGTGCTGAAACATTTGCAAGTCAAACAAACTTTGGTGGTGGAGGGTCTTAAAGTAATGCTGAAGCCCTATGCATGTCAGATCCTGTAGCATGTCTTGTTTAATGAACCTTGACCCTATTTTGACATGCCCTCATTGAAAAGGGTGAACGTTGAGATCCTGGTAGAAGCAATTATTAAGGAATACTCAAAGGTAGGAGTGGGCATTATGCAGTTCCTCAAGACAAACAATCCCCTAGATATTCATGTATTAAATACCCAAGGTTCTTCTTATTCAGAGTGCAAATATTGTGATATTTTTGTTGCAAAAACCAAAGTGCATGCCATTATAAATATGGGCACCCCTGTTAACATTATATCAACCAAATTGTTAGCTAACTTAGCATTGAAACCCGAAGTGGAGCATTGGATGGTGTATGAAACTGTTGGTTTAGAATGTACCATTTCAGAAAAAGCGTATAGTGCACTACCCTGTGGGTGGGGTCATTCGCTGTCTCTGCACCAATGATTGTGTTGCCAGATAAAAACTATGACCTGATGATAAGAGCAGCTTTCCTGCGCTACTTTGGGGCTTTAGTGGATATGGAAAAAAGAAACATTCAAGATCCTGGTTCAACCAAAACTGGTTTATATCACTTCTAGCGGCATGCCAAAGGATTCCATTTATGTGGGGAAGGTTAATCTTGCATACTGTGATGGAATAATATATGCCCACTAACAGCGTTTGAAGAATAAGATGAGGGTCCTCCCTCATCAAATATAGGGGTACCATGGTTTACCACTATGATCCTCAGCTGCCATGATGATTCCCTTGAGCCATCAAGTTATTGTGAGTATAAAAAGCTCAAGAATGAGATACCCAAAGGTCTTTATGGGGAGGTCCTGGGACCTTATCAGCAATCCTTCCTTAAACCTCATGTGGCCTGAGGCATTGTTTAAGTTGACAAGGGGAAGTCAAAGTGCTGTTAGCCAACCTGCAGAAGGGGCCATTGAAGGTTCGCCAAAACCAGGTGGTTCCTTACCTACACATGACCCCTGTCAATGAAGTATTACAGGTTCATGACTTTGGGTTACTAAAAAAAGTTCAGACTCCCCACCGGCAAATCCCTAGCATAATGACAGTGGTACCATGTAAAAGCTTTGGCGGGGTTATTAGAAGAGTAGAAGGATCAAGTCCTGGCTTTATTTGAGTAGTATCAGGCAATTTTTGCAGCTAAAAATCATGTTTTAGGATGCGCTTGTGGAGCCGTTCATAGGGTGAACATGGGGGATCACCTCCCTATTCAGTCCTGGCCTAACCGCCACTCAAGGGTCATGGAGGAGGTAGTGTCTGATGAGATACGGACCACTTCTGGAGCAGGGAATGCTGGTGCCCTCCAAGAGTCCCTGGGCTTCGCCCATATTAATAATTTTAGAAGGATGGCACTAACCTGTAAGTCTTATCAGGAACCTCTCTGTTTGAATTAGAATCAATTACCGTTTCACTCAAAAAAGGGGCGGAAGTTGGCACCAGTGCCTCTCATCTCCCAGGGCGATTTTGCCCATGTGGTGGATGAGAGGTGGGTCACAGCATACCCCCTGAGGGTTACTGTTCCAATCCCCAATTTATCCTCCGCTGAGCTGGTGGAAAAAATTCGGAGTGTTTGAAAGGAGGTGGTGAAGGCCTGAGGTATATCTGGAAAGGATGTTTTGCACTCCATAGAGCAACAAGCTCTGGAGATGAAATTGAGCAAATCACCCCAAACCTGCTGAGATCCTGTTATTGAATAAGAACCATCCTCATCACCAACAGGTATGGGAGCTTTCAACCCCTTCTCCACCAACTGGGCTCAGCCTTATGTGACCTGGCCTTGGGCGCCACCTGCCAGCCACTCAAAATCTTGCCAACAGCACGTAATGCATGTGCACAATAAAAAAGAATTTTGAGCAATGAGCCTAAAAGTGAATTCAGCTGATTAAGCCAGATCAGAGTTTCTTACAATAAAAGGTATGGGACCGTTAATCTGAAAATTGTTTTATGTTTATCCTATCAGCAGCTGTGCATAAATCACAATTTCCTCCAAAAAGCTTTTAGGCAGCGGTTCCTGACAGATACCACTGCTGCTTTATTTTCTTAACTTTCTCTTCATAAAATTTAAAATAAAAATCTATAAAAACACCAAATTTTGGTCCTAAAGTGCTTATTTTTAATGAAATGTGCAATGATCCCTGGCTAAGCACCCCCTTGCTTTCCTCATGGCCATTTTACTCATTTTTAACATGTCACTTTGGATGCTGTTCCTGAGGCATTCTGGCTTGGGTTTTGGGTGTTAACTCATCCAGAGTTCCAGGTTGGTCTAATCATTATTATCAGCACTCTACATGACATAACCAGGTAGTGATTGATTACTGGAAGCTAAACAGCATCACTAAGAAATTTAATACCTGCTGCACCAAATCGTTGGTGAATTAGATCAAATAGGAAAAGCTTTCTCTTTTTGATTATGGGCCTGATATTAGGTTAAATTAAAATTAAGTTGGCAGAGGTGGAACAAGAGAAGTGCACCATGATCACTTCCAAAGGGTTATTCCAGCTCACTCATATGCCACAAGGGCTATAAAACGCCCCAGCTACAATCCAATGGGCCATGGATACTATTCTAAGTGATCAAAAGTTGTTTTGAACCCTTGTCTACCTTGACAATATATTAACGTTTTCTCATGAACGTTTTTGGAACATCTGAATAATTTGGAGAAGGTTTTCCGCTGGCTTGCTGAGGCCAACATAAAAATTAAGCCCTGCAAGTGTCACTCCGTCAAAGAGCAAATAGAGTATCTTAGGTTTGTGGTGGATTCCAAAGGACTTAGCAAACCCATCTAAGGTTTAAGCCTTCCATAAGATGGCCCAACCAAGTACCAAGAGGGACATCCAGGTGTTTCTAGTCATGGTCAGATACTACTGACGCTTTATTCCAACTTTTAGTAGTATTGGGGCCCCACTTTTAGCTTCTGAAGAAATATGCAACATTCAAATGTATGGAATGACAACAATATTCTCTTGAAATGCTAGGAATGGTGGTGATTAGAGCACCAGTGTTGCAATATTTGAACTTTGAGAAGAAGTTTATCCTGACGGATGCTTCTCTTTCCACCATCAGGGTGGTACTATCTCAATGGGTGACGAGGGGGTAGAGCACCCTGTCGCTTATCTCAGAAGAAGTCTTAACTTTCATGAGAGAAACTACATGGTGACTGAGTGGGAGTGCCTAAATGTCATTTACAATTACAAGCAGTTTTGGATATACCTGCATGGAGTAAAATTTAAGGTCATGACCAACCACACTTTCTTGCATTGGTTGAAGAATCTCTGTGAGCTGGAGGGATGGCTTGCACAATGGGCCCTCAAGCTTCAGGCCTAAAACTTTGAAATACTCCACCATCCTGGGGATAAGCATCAGAACGCTGACTGCCTATCTCATCTACCAATGGTTGCCGTGATGGTGTATCAGGTAATTTGCTGTATGACAAGATGATCAGTGGCAGTTATGCCAACAAACCACCTCAGGTTATTTGGGCATTGGACGGGACGATGGTCAGAACTTTCTTGAAAAATAGTGAGCTATATAAGCAGGTTGATGGGGTTATGCTGTGTCAGACATTCTCCTTCTTGAATCAAGAAAAAGAATGTTGGAGGTATTAGGGCTCCCAAATCTGTTACCATGATTGGTCCATCTCCTGCCCAATCATCAAATAATATTGTGGTTATCAATGATATGAGAACCAATGGCGAAAAGACCTTGGCGGATTCTTGGTGGAATCCTAACTATTGGAAAAATATGGTTTATAACAAACATTGGCTTAAAAAGGTAATAACTAATAATAGGATTACTCCGACTTCTCAGCCAAATTTGAGGTGTTCAATATTGCATGGATCTGAACCTCCATGAGGGGAGAAGATTTTACCCATCAATGATTGGGTGCAAATTAACCAATCATTACCACACAAGTCTGACCACCGCTGAGGTGGGAAGATTTTACTCAACAATGATAAGGTGCAAATTAACCAATCATTACCACAAAAGTCTGACCACCGCCAAGGTGAGAAGATTTTACTCATTGGTGATTGGATACAATTCATCAAATCGTTACCCCACAGGTCAGTTTTGCCTCAAAATATTTATCTTCGATCTGATAGGCTGAAAGCTTATATTTCCTAATTTAGATGACTCAGCTTTATATATTTTTGCCTCAAATACTCATGGTCTCAAAATTTGAACTAGTTTAAATAGGAAGACTAGTATCGAGGAAAGGACCTTCCTTGGTTTGGCCCAGCTTAACAATAAAAAACATAAAAAACTGTAGCAAAGTGTTATCTATTACTTTTACTAAAAATTAAATTTTTGACTATAAACAAAATATTTGTGGCATCTGTCAGCAGATCCCACAAACTGGTGCTCACTACAGGGGATTACCCTGAATACTTCAATAAGTATTAAAACAATGGAGGCTGTAAATGTGAGCAGCTCTCCTAAATTATGATTAGTTGCTCTTTAGAAGCAACTAGCCGGCTCTTTCTCCCATCTCAAAAAGATAGAGCAACGGGCGTTCAAATTACCCATAAAGGACAGATACATCCTGGGTGAAGGGAGCATTGCTTCCTTTTTGTACGTTTATGAAGCTGCAATGGATGGCACCACTGATAAACATAAAGTTCAGTATATTCTTCCTTGTTTAAGCCGTAAAGCCCAAGAGTTGATCGTCCCTCACCTGGATCCTCAGCACACCTGGCCAGATGTTAAGAAGGCCCTCTTGTCTGAATTCAGATCCAAGCAGAGCTTACACCAGGAAAAACAGGCTTTCATGCACCTTTCCATGTATGAGGGTGAAACCCTCTTTAGTTTTGCTGAGCGGTTCTATCTCACTGCTCAAAGGCTGGCTACGTCTAACCTGCTTACCCTGGATGATGCTATCGCTGCCATATTAACAGGGTTAGCTTCACAACCCTCTCTTGCCAGGCATATCATATCAGTGAAACGCCACTTCGAAACTTTCCATGATATAAAAGAGGCTTTGTTAGATGTCGCCCATATTCCTTTAGATGAGCTGCAGCCTATTGAACCGTTGGAAGTGAGGCCACCTGTGCCTATTCTCCTTGCAAAATTTGCTGCTTTGGTGCGACTTAAACTGGACATTCCTCAGTCATGCAAAGTGGAGATCCCTACTGTGGTTTCCCCTTCAGCTCAGCTAATAAGTGTGCGCTCTAAGGGTATATCCTCCAGAACTACTGGGGTTGTGAAAATGCTGGTTAAAGCGAAGCTAATTACCCCACCTCTCATGGCTGTCTCCCCCACTACAATTGCAACCTTGCCCATGGTTGAGAATACCCCTGAGGCCGACTCTGAGGGGGGTTACGATGACGTTGGGTACTACTTGTTGGGAGCTCTCACGGAAGTAGAGGTCCCTGATCACCTAAACGCTGGAGGAGTAGATGAAGCCACCATACCTGAAGAGATGTATCTCTGCCAAGTTCTAGGGGAGACTGTTATTATTGATACTGTCAGCGACGTAGATGAGGTGTTGTTTCACCTTATTCGCCCTATCCAGCATGGCCATACCATGCAGTCCATCTGGGAAAATTACCCCAAGACCGCGTGCAAATTAACCTCCAATTTCCATCTTAAGGAGGTCTTAGCGCTATCGCCCACTTTTGGGGGATACTTACAGAGGTCAAAGTGGTTATCCAAAAAGTTTGAGTGATGGCTATCTTAGATACAGGCTCCCCAGTGAACATCATCTCTTCTAAGTTGATGAAAAGATCAAAGTTGCACCTGACTTGAGTACAACCAAGACTTAGGAACCGCTGGTCCTAACAACACCCACGCACTGGGTGCTTACTCATCCCTTCCCATTTGTATTGGGAAGCTTATTCTATTGGCCCCGCGGTGGCTTTGGATAATAACGCTTATGATATTCTCATAAGTACTCAGTTTATGATTGAGTATGAAGGCATCATCAACATGAAGCAAGGGTCCCTATCTTTAATGAACTACGAAGTTCCATTAGTCTTATCCAACAAAGAGATCATCAAGAATGACTATACCTGCCTAGTTGAATACCCCTCTTCCGCTTTACCTTTACATTATGTCACCTCCAGGCGCAACACAAAGAAATTGCACGATTCAGTGTAGGCTAGCGATGGTATTCCAATTTTTGCGGCAGATGAAGTGGTAATTAAGCCAGGTGAACAATGAGTGATTGATGCAAAAGTCACATCCCAAAAACCCTTTGATCTCTTAAGTGAGGCCAACTTCAAAGGAGAAGTACAGGCTCCCAAAGTACAGCCTAAAAAAGGGAAGTTTACCTTTAAGCCCGCGGAGGCAGCCATTTCTTGTTCCAAGGCTCAAGAGAATCGCTCTTCCAAGAATGCTACCCCTTGCAGACCTCGGTCTAAACCTTCGCACACTGAGGATGTAGATTCTGAAATTACGCGTGGCCCCCGTAGTCATTCTGATAAAGAAAAGAGGAATTTTAGAGGACGTGGTAATCCTCACAGTCGAGGTTGTGTTTTTGATCGCCACAGTGGAACTAGGAGAGTGGACACTGAAAAAGCAATTAGTCAAAGCTGGGTTCATCAAACCAAAAACCTTGAGGAGACTGAAAACGTTGAGACTGCTGAGCCAAAAGCAACTGAAAGTTCCATAATTAAGCCTGAGGCAAATCCCAAAGATGATGTCAGGACTATTGAAGAATACTATGCTTTAAAAAAAAGCCCAAAAGCTACTTTCTGATGAAAAGAGAAGCAGTTGCGTAAGGCAAATGAGGGAGCTGATGAGTCTAAATGGAAGAGAACTGTTTTTTTAAAAGAAGAGGATAAAAACTTTATGCTGGAAAGTCTAGCCAAGAAAAACAGTGACTAAAGAAGGGCAGGCTGCCAATGAGCTCTGCACCCCCTTCCTACATTTCAAGTGGCTGATAAGGTGTCATACTACCATAACTGCATCATCCCAAGAAGCGGTAAGCTTGGTATAATTTGGGAGGGACCTTTCTCCATCAGCTACAAAAGAGGCAATGAATATTCCATCAAATCATTAGCCACAGGAGTTACTATAAACTGGGTACATAGCCATTTCCTATGATTCTACACCCCTCCCAACATTCTTGAGGGGGGCAATGTTGGACATTCTCCTTCTTGACTCAAGAAAAAGAGTGTTGGAGGTATTAGGGCTCCCAAATCTGTTACTATGATTGGCCCATCTCCTTCCTGATCATCAAATAATATTGTGGTTATCATTGATATGAGAAACAATGGCGAAAAGACCTTGGCGGATTCTCAGTAGAATCCTAAATATCAGAAAAATATGGTTTATAACAAACATTGGCTTAAAAAGGTAATAACTAATAATAGGATTACCCCAACTTCTTGGCTGAATTTGAGGTGTTCAATATTGCACAGATCTGAACCTCCGCGAGGTGAGAAGATTTTACCCATCAATGATTGGGTGAAAATTAACAAATCATTACCACTCAGATCTGAACCCTCCCAAGGTGAGAAGATTTTACCCATCGATGATTGGGTGAAAATTAACAAATCATTACCACTCAGATCTGAACCCTCCCAAGGTGAGAAAATTTTACCCATCGATGATTGGATGTGAATTAACCAATCATTACCACACGAGCCTGACCACCGCTGAGGTGAGAAGATTTTACTCAACAATGATAAGGTGCAAATTAACCAATCATTACCACAAAAGTCTGACCACCGCCAAGGTGAGAAGATTTTACTCATTGATGATTGGATACAATTCATCAAATCATTACCCCACAGGTCAGTTTTGGCTCAAAATATTTATCTTTGATCTGATAGGCTGAAAGCCTATATTTCCTAATTTAGATGACTCAGTTTTATATATTTTTGCCTCAAATACCCATGGTCTCAAAATTTGAAATAGTTTAAATAGGAAATACTAATATTGAGGAAAGGACCTTCCTTGGTTTGGCCCAGCTTAACAATAAAAAACATACAAAACTGTAACAAAGTGTTATCTATTACTTTTAAAAAAATTAAATTTCTGACTATAAACAAAATATTTGTGGCATCTGTCAGAGGATCCCACATGCTGAAATATCCTGAAACCCTCTGCTCAGCCAGACCTTATCATGAGCGCAATATGGTAGTAAGTCCTGGAGGGGTACACAAAATGTTGGAGTTCCTGTGACCATGATATTCTTGGGAAATCATGCATTTTGACGTGCTTGGAACAATCTCTAGCTGTCACAATGTCAAGTAGAAAACCCCTTTCATCCAAAAACATCCTATTGGCTTGTGAAGCCCCACTTTTCTTGGAATACAGTATCCATCAATGTTGTGGGACCTTTTCCAACAGGCGCAAATCGCTCCAAGTACATCCTGGTATCAATAGACAATTTGACAAGGTGGGTAGAGGCGCGAGCAAGAAGAGATTTGGGGACAGTGACTGTGGCGTAGTTCATATCAGAGTGCATAGTTCAACAGCACACTTTCCCACAGTTCACACTCTCTGACAATGATACCAACTTTGCCTCACATATTCATCCCCAAGTTGAATGAGTTATTGGCCATCTTCAGGGTTCTAAGGATCCTATACCATTTTGAGTCTAAAGGAATGATCAAGCGCTTTAATGGAACCCTGGTAAACATAATCAGGAAGCTGGTGGACAATAAACCATCATATTGGAGTACCCTTCTTTCTACCACTATTTTTTCCTACAATATTAGCTACCACTCTGCAACCAGGAAGGGTCCTTTACAGCTGCTTTATGGAAGGTATCATACCTGCTTGCCCTACTTTATTCTTGTGTAGAGTATACTGCGGAATTGATCCACAACGCTACTTAACTTCTTTGACATCTACGCTAATCAAACTCCAGACCAAAGCATACTCTACTAGTTTAGCAAAAAAATCAGAGATCATGATGCTAATAAGCTACAGCGTAAGGGACTTTTGCAGTTCATGCTGGGGAGATGGGCATGTTTCATTATCAGCATGGGTTTGGACAGCAAAACAATTTGACTAATATATGGATTAGTAACTTTGAGGTAATAGAAAAATGGGTGCTGATGCATACATTATCAACCACCCTGTGAGTGGTCAGATTGTCAAATGGGTACATGCAAAATCCCTTCAGGCATATAAAAAATAAAAAAATAAAAATAAAGAATAAAAAAGAAAAATAAACTAAAAGAAAAATTAAAAAATAAAATAAAAAATAAAAAATAAAAAATAAATAATGATACAAATAATCAAATAGAATATAACTACATAGCCAGGTGTGATATACCTATACTCATTTGGCAAAACCTACCTCAGGAAGGGTATAGGCCTACTATTACCTTTGTTCTGGCCAGAAGCGTCCCCACACTTGATTCTCCACTATGAAGCAAACTGATTAATACTGCTCCAGCAACTGCTGTTGGACAATTATAAGTCTGATGTATTAATAATATTGGTTTGGAGGTGAATAATGCAAATATCAGCTAAAAGACCCTGATCAATTCCCAGTGGAACCCCTTGAATTTGGGTAACACTTTTAATAATACTACTTGGGCAAATAGCTCAATTTTGTTAGAAAAATTGCACCAACTATACGGCGAAATAAGGGAGTCCATTGGAGGTTCCTCTCTGACCCACTTCTAACCTAGTACAACCTGCCCCACGGAGACTGGTCCCTTTTATAGGGATGGAGGGGGCCCAACAGGGTGCAAATATTTTCCTGGACCATGATTGGGTAAAATATATTAAAAACTTCCATCATGGATCTATCTTACCTTCCATTTCCCTCTATAAGCCGTTCTAGCAAAGTGAGGCGAGTCTCCAGAGCTCCAGTAGGTTGAACACCAATATTACCTAATTTGGACTTTACTAAGCAATCCAAACTTCGAACCTCAACAATTTAAATACTAAGTATCAACTTATTATGAGGGTGACTTCTTTACCCCCTCGCAACAACTAATAGACCCATAAAACCCAACTAATTAGTACTCACTTTTAAGTAGCATTATTCTAACTAGTAGTGAAAAATCTTCTATATTTATATTGGCAGTAGAGATCGAATTTCTCCTGAGGTATCGTTGAAATCATGGGAAAATCAGCACCAGCAAGAATACACCCAGCCCCAATTCCAATAACTGCAAAGCTAGCCGGGCATTGAGGCATGCATCTACCACCCCCTTACTTCAATTCTTTTTCTAAGTTCACTTGGGGCTCCAGGGCACCCTGCGTTCCATTCATTACCATGTGATGTTGAATGAGCTTTAATTTTGGGGGTAGAACTAGACAGACAAAGCCATCTACTAGGAGCTGTTCCACTTCATTTAATGAATAAACACTGCTCCACTACTCGCCCCAGTGCAGCTGCACCACAAGATTGCCAAAAGGGCACAAAAGAGCGCCATATGACTTCCAACCTATGGAAAAGACTCCTCCTGTGTCAAAATATTTGTGGCATCGATCTTGGCAGAATTTGACCAGGGTTACCCACCTCTCTGTTGTGCCATACTTGATGAAGATTCTCTGGGGTTTGGGGCATGTGTGTATAGGATGCAGAAAACATTAGGGACAACGTTAACAGACGTGGTAGCACTGGCTTATTATCCAGTCAAAGGGAGTATTAAGATATGGCTTCTTTGCTGATTGTTCCTAGAAGTTGACTTCACAGGTTTGGTTATGTGCACAATTTGCGTCAATTAATATTAATGTAAATTTTAAATTTTATTCGAGGTGGGCCGACCTGGGGACGATACCGCACCGATGAGGGGAAGTGAAGAAAATGGGAAAGGAGGATAAAACCCAGAAAACCTCCATGCGCGGCGTATGATAGGCCAGGAACTCCATGGACCGCCTTTGCTATTCGCTATCTCGGTTTGGGGCATTGGTGCGCAACGCCAACACAGTCATAATTGTCCCCTACCCAAAGTTCACTACCGGGATCGAACTTGGGGAGGCAGCGGTAGAGGTCCCTACTCTACCACTGGGGTATCCTCCCCATTAATATTAATGTATAGGTGATAAAAGTAGGTTAAACTATTATCCATATCTGAATGATAAACCAGGTTCTGATGTGGTCCAACGCTAGACTTGGATGTTTCCACAAAATATTGATTATTCTGTCAATTAGGGACTTCTTCCCTTTTCTGGATGAACTTAATCTAGACTCAGATTCAGAGTTTCTTGGCCCTAGTTCCTATCACACTAAATTAACAGATATCTTCTTCAAATGTCTGCTTCTTTTCTAAGGATATCCAAGCCTTACTCTTTAACATACAAAAGAATCAACTATTATTGCACTACAACAATAATAAACTGAAGATGAATAGAACTTATTACTACTATTTGATTTTATTAAATACAATATGAAAAGTATGTAATATTGTTAAAATTAAAACGGATCATTATAAAAAATAGATAAATGCTAATGTGTGACAACAGTTATCCAATCATCTTCTTATAATTGATTCCCCTTCAATCAGGTAAGTTACTATAATAAAAGGATGGTATGATGCAAGTGATAAATAAGTGCTCATGTTGAACAACAGTTAGCCGCTAATCTTCTTTATAATTGATTTCAACCAAAATCAGGCAAACCCTTACATCCAGGTGATTTCTACCTCACTTCAAGGTATTGGAGACATAAGCCTATGTCTTTCATGGCTACCTGCCATACAAGGATCTTGGTCAACCTTAGCGATTGATTCCTTAACTCCTGTATAAACCCCCAGACGAGTGAGACCTGAATAAGTTTTTACTACTATATGATCCGCTTTATTATTAAAATATAGGGCATTTATAAAGGAGTTTGGCACCCAACTACTTGATTGGCGCCTCATCAAGGAAATGGCAGCTGTTGCCATTGGATTGCTCTTTGAAGTCTATTATGGGCAATGGTCTTCCTTATTAAGCTAATGATTCCTTCATCAGACATCCCAGAGATCTAAAAACGGAAAGATCCAGAAAACATGTCCCTAACGTTTCTGCTTGATCACAGTAAATCAACCACATTTGGCTAGCGACCAGATTAGGTAATGTAACTCTTTACCCATTATAGCAGGTCATAAACCAAATGATCAATTCAATAGTTGCAGGCAGCATCACTCACCTCAAAACCCCTATGTAAATTCCCAATCATTTAGTGATGAAACCTGACCAATCCCAATTGGTACATCTAATAGTTAATCAAGATTAAACTATCTGATGACTCAATTTCGTCGGCAACTCTGCCCAATGAGACCTTAGCATTCATATGGATTGACCCCAGTGGATCTGAACCCAGAGAAATACCCAAAATTCGCTGACATTACAAACTGATTTTGAATTCAACCAATATTCAATTCATTCGCTAGTAGAACTTATTTCAAAGTGAATCAGCAGTAACCTAAGAAGCTGGAAAGGTGGGCAAAAATCCCAACAGGGGGGTGATGTCAGGAAAGTTGATATGACTGGATGATAAGCCTAAAATATTGATGGCAAATCATTGTTTATCTCCCAAAATCAGGTTAGAGAATTTTATAGTTTAGTGCAATGTAAAATGATTTGATGGTAAGCAATTTAAGTCTGGTTGAATTATGGGAAAGGCTGAAACCCCATGTCGCAATTCCAATATGACTGGATGATAAGCACTAAGCCAATATGGAGGAATGGATAGAATCTGCTGAGTTGTTATAAATATGATTAATTGAGCGCCTTGAAATGAGGCGATATTGGGATTGTTGGGAAATTGGCCAAATTGGGCAATTGTGAATTGACAAATGAATAATTGGTAGAACTAATGAGATACAGTGAAGTGAATTACTAGGCCATGAAAGTGGTGCCATCTGATGTCATTACCATACAAGTGGGATGAGATGAATGAGGTTGTTAGGTTGTTAGTAGTTTAAAGTGAGTATACAGCGAGAATCTGCTGTATTAATATATAAAATAAAAGAGATTTGAGGGAACAAGTGCTCCATATTTATTTATAAGTCTATTCTGTTGTGTTGTGGACAACGATCATCATATCGTTGGTCCTAAATTGCTCAGTGGGTTGAACCCTGTGCTAAAGCTCATCAGCGTATCTCTTGATAACCGCTAATTTTATAACAGTGGTGCTCACTACAGGGGGCCCATTGATCAATCATATAGATTAATAAGCGTTCCTCAGTTGTTAGTCAATCGTATCTGGCTTGCTTCACTAAGGAACCATTTCAACACACTGCAACTGTTGAATATGCAGAACTCAAGCTTGCCTTAAACGCTGTGCTCAATTGGAAAAAGGAATCTCTGCAAGAATATTGTATTGACAAGCTGCCTCCATTTGACAGTGATGGGAACATCCATGGGTTTTTAAACAATTTGAGTTTACAGTAGAAGAGGCATCAGATCGGTAGAAAGCCAAATTACTAATGTCCACTTTGGATGTTGGAAGTGCCAACCAAGTTACTTGCTATCTTCCAAGCAGTTCTGTTACCTATCAAAAAGTAAAGGATACTGTGCTGTGGTTGTTTGGAAGAACTTCAAAAATGGTGTTATGAAGGTCTGAGTTTATTACCATTGGGTTTCAGCCTAACGAGACCCTCACTGCCTTTGCTGATTGATTCTCAGCAGAAGCCCATGTGTTAATTGGGGCAGGGCTTTTAACTGAATGTGACATTAGCATAGCATTGATTTCTGCTGTGAAGCCCTAAAGAGAGCTTTTTAATACACTGGCTCCATATTTAGAGGTTGACATATCCTTGCTCAAATTTGTTCAAATTCTACGCCATCTATCCGCTGATTTCCCTCCACCCAATATAGAGCGGAAACCTAGCACCTCCACTGCTAGCCTTTTTTATCCGGAGGAATCATCCCTCCTTGTTCAGCAATCAGTTGGCATCCCCTGGGCTTATCATCAATACAAGCCTCGCTTCCAGCCCAACCCTTGGGGTGTCTCTTTTTACAACAATAAAGGTCGCAGGTTTTCTGGGGTCAATTGCTTTTCATGTGGTCGCTCTGGGCACCAGGCTAAAAGTTGTTGCAAACGTCAGGTTCAGCACCTACCGCAGGAGCAGTACCACCAGGGAAAAGTCAGAGCGTAGTAGAGATGGGACTCTCTACCTCCGCTATATTGACCCAAAACGTCCCACCAGAGCCTAATCCTGTACCTTCAGTAAAAGTTCCTCAGTATGATGACGCCTTCTTATATCTGCGACCTGTTGGAGGGGTGAATGTGCTGACACAAACGCAATTCAAGAACATGAAGGAAGCAAGCTCTCAGGAACAACCAAAGCCTTATGCTTGTCAAATGTTTGATCACCTTTCTACCGATGAACCAGATCCATTAGCTGATGCGCTTCTTTTGGAAGAAGTAAGAGTAGCCTTCCCCGTGGATGCTATTGTTAAAGAATACTCTAACATAGGGAAGGGTAATATGAGATTCCTTGGAAAAAGAGATCAGTTAAATGTCCATGTTATAAACAATCAGAATGCATCTCATGCTGAGTGTACTTACTGTGACACTGTTTTAGCAAAAACCCAAGTTTGTGCAACAATTGATACATGTGCCCCAATCAACATAGTGTCCACAAAGTTGGTAGCAAGGCTAGCGTTAAATCCTGACGTGGAACATCATATGGTGTATGGGACTGCAGGCACGGAAAAAACAGTCTCTGAAGGAGCATACAGCGCACTACCTTTGCGATTTAGGTCAACTGTCATTGTGACCCCAGCCATAGTGTTACCAAACAATAACTATGATCTTTTAGTTGGAACTGCTTTAATGCGCCACTTTGGAGTTGTTGTTGATATAACCGCCAAGACATTTGAAAAGCTGGGGCAGCGGATCCCAATCTACTTTACCTCCAGCGGAATGTCAAAAGATCTGGTACACATGATTCATATTAACCTTGCATATGGTGATGGGGTGGTTTCAGCTTGCTATCATCAGCTTAAGCATGGGACACGGGCCCTTCCCAATCAAATCTATTAATATCAAGGGCTGCCACTTAGAGCTGCAGGCCCTATATCTATTCCCTCTGGACACCAAGTAATCATAAACACTGAGTTAGAAGTGGAAGTGCCTGCTGGGCTTTATGGGGAGGTCATTGGGCCTTATCAGAAATCATGGTTCAGCCCCATGTAGCCCCAGAAATTATACTTCCAGGACATGAGGAGATCAAGGTCTTAGTAGTAAATCTTCATAATAAACCAATGCAAATCCGCTGACACCAAATAGTGACATACTTACATTTTATTCCAGTTGAAGAGGTCCTCCAGGTTCATGAGTTTGGTTTGCTGGATGAATTTGGCCTGCCTATTGAACCACAGCCTGGCGTAATGGCAGTTGTACTGTGCAAAGATTTAATGAGGTTAATGGAAGACCAAAGAGATCAAGTAGAAGCCTTATTTAAAAAAAATGAAGAGATCTTTGCTGTTGACAATCATGATTTAGGGTGCGCTTGGGGGTTGTTCATTGGCTGGACACTGGGGATCATCCCCCTATTAGGTTTTGGCCCATCTGCCGATCAAGGACAGTGGAAGAAGTCATTAATGCGGAGATTGACCAGCTGTTAGTTCAGGGATGCTCAAACCATCTAAGAGTCCATGGGCTTCGCTTGTTCTAATTATAAAAAGAAGGATGGTACTAACCATGTAGTAATTGACTACCAGAAGCTTAATAGTATCACCAAGAAGGACTCATACCCTCTTCTGCAGTATGATGATGCGCTGGATTCGTTAGGTGGATCTCGCTATTTCTCAGCAGTGGATTTGATATTTGGTTATTGGTAAATTGAGTTGCCCCCAGCGGAACAAGAAAAATGAGCCATAATCACATCCAAAGGGCTTTTCCAACCAACTCATATGCCAAAAAGGGCTATGTAATACCCCCAGCTACATTCCAACGAGCAATGGACACCATTCTGGGGGATCTGAAGCTGTCATGTGTTTTTGTGTACCTTGACAATATTAATGTCTTCTCTCGCATGTTCACTGAGCACCTTACCCATCTAGAAGAGGTATTTCGCTGACTAGCTGAGGCCAATATCAAGATCAAGCCTAGGAAATGTCACTTCTTCAAGGATCAGTTAGAATACCTCAGTTTTGTGGTGGATGCGACCGAGCTGAGACCCCAACCAGCCAAGGTGGAAGCTATTCAGAAGATGACTAGGTCAGATAGTAAATAAGACATTCAGGTGTTTTTGGGGATGGTGGGTTATTACTGACATTTTATACTCAATTTCAGTTGCACCAGAGGGCCACTGTTTGAGCTGCTAAAGAAGGATGCCATGTTCAAATGGACAGAACGGCGCTAGTGCGCCTTTGATACACTTCAAATGGCACTAATTAGTGCGCCCATGTTACACTACCCAAATTTTAAAAAGAAATTTATCATACAGACAGATGCATCTCTTTCCACTGTGGGGGCAGTTTTGTCCCAAAAAGATGATGAAGGAGAGGAGCACCCAGTGGCGTACTGCAGCCAAAGTCTGAAGAGTCATGAACGTAATTATACTGTGACCAAGCGAGAGTTCTTAGCAGTGATCTACGAATATAAGCAATTCAGAGTCTACCTGCATGGGGTAAAGTTCAAAGTCGTAACAGACCATGCATCATTACGCTGGTTGCAGAACCTCAAAGAACCTGAAGGCCATTTGGCTCAATGGACTCTTAAGCTGCAGGCTTATGATTTTGTGATCCTTCATAGGCCAGGAACAAAGCATCAGAATGCTGACTGTTTATCTCAATTGCTGACTGTCACGGTGACAGCAGACCTCAGCAATGTGATGTACAACAAGATGCTCAGTGGAAAGTATGACGAAGAACCACCCCAAGTGATTAAAGCATTAAACAATATGTGAACAAATACTTTTCAACAGAATGGGGAACTGTACAAGCGGATTGGTGATTCTATGGTGAATTTTCCGCGACCCTCAGCCTGGCTGGGAAATAATATGAGCGCCCACAAGGCAGTCAGACATGGTGGAGTGCACAAGACAATGAAGTGGTTGAGCCCTCAGTACTAATGGGAAAGTATGAGCTTTGATGTTCTCAAAACCATTTCTTGTTGCCATCAGTGCCAAGTGGAGAGGCCATTCCACCGTAAGACTTCTTAACAGGTAGTGAAACCCCATTTTGCTTGGCATACTGTTTCTCTGGATGTCATTGGTCCCTTGCCAACAGGAGCTAACTAGTGTAAGTACATTCTTGTGGCTATCGACCACCTAAACTAGGGGTTGAAGCAAGGGCAATACAAGATTTGGAGGGCAGTTACAGTGGCCAAGTTCATGATGGAATGCATTATTCAGCGACATGGATGCCCTCAGTTTATTCTTACTGATAACGGAACTAATTTCACCTTACACATCCTCCCCAAACTGAACAAGCTTATAGGTATCCATGGGGTTCTAATGACCCCATACCACCCCAAATCTAATGGAATGGCCGAATGAGTGAATGGGACTCTGGTGAATATTCTGCAAAAATTAGTAATGGATTGACCATCTGAATGAACCTCCCTTCTTTCCACTGCCATGTTTGCCTATAACATCAGTTACCATTCTGCCATGGGAAAAGTCCCTTCCAACTACTATACAGTCGACATCCAGCTCTTCCAGCGTTACTTTATTCATGTGTGGAAGACACCAGCGGAGTGGAACCACATCGCTATTTGACTAACCTTGAAAACATACTGATCAAATTGCAAACTGAAGCCTATTCCTTCACTTAGCCAAGAAGATTAAGAATCAGGCCATGGATAAGGTATGTCAAAGCAGGTTAGCACAGTTCAAGGAAGGTGACATTGTTCTCTTCCATTACCAGCATGGGTTCAGGTGGAAACACAAGTTGGCCAGTATATGGATTGTTCCATTCGAAGTCATTGAGAAAACTGGGGTTGATGCATATACTATCAAGGACCCTGTTAGCAGTTAATTTATCAATCGAGTGCATGCAAAGTTCCTCCAGGAATATAAACAATAGGAGCCTTATTTTCCAGTCAAGGAGGGGTAATGTTGCAATTCTGATATGACTGGATGATAAGCACTAAGTTGATATGGGGGAATGGATGGAATCCTCTGAGTTGTTACAAATACAATTAATTGAGCGCCTTGAAATGAGGCGATTTTGGGATTGTTGGGAAATTGGCCAAATTGGGCAATTGTGAATTGACAAGTGAATAGTTGATAGAACCAATGAGATACAGTGAAGTGAATTACTAAGCCATGAAAGTAGTACCATCTGATGTCATTACCATACAAGTGGGATGAGATGAATGAGGTTGTTAGGTTGTTAGTAGTTTAAAGTGAGTATACAGCGAGAATCTGCTGTATTAATATATAAAATAAAAGAGATTTGAGGGAAAAAGTGCTCCATATTTATTTATAAGTTTATTCTGTTGTGTTGAGGACAACGATCATTATATCATTGGTCCTAATTTCTCAGTGGGTCAAACCTTGTGCAAAAATCTGTCAGCGTACCTCTCAAGTATCGCCAATTTTCCAACACCCCAATAATGAGATGTTTACTATGAAAGTTGGAGATGCTGAGTAGCTGCGGAGATGGTCTAGAGAGTGGCCAGAACAATGGGCATAAGATGATAAATGGAGGAAAAATAAAGAGGATCCTATAGTTAGCAACAGAGCGATTCTGTAAGCAAAAAGAGATTAGAGAACGAATGGTAGAAGGATTTGGCCACTTAAAAAAGATTGTGGTTTATGGAGTGCTTAGTATCATTTTATTATTTGGTATAGTTATTGAGGGACACAAATCATCATATTGCTCTCCCGTTTTATCAGCGGTGTTAACTTCTGTACAACATTTGGCAGATCATATCTGCTATTCCAAAATACAACACTAGTCAGGGCAGGAATGATGATCATAGCCCAATACTTTCTGCACTTGTCCCGCATGGTTCTTATTAACATATCATCAGAACGGCAATGCCTTGAAGACTTTGGATTCTGTCATGGGTATTGAAGTCCCTGATGGAAGCTAAGTCTTTCTTTAGTAAATCAATCGTATGACACATATGATCCCATTTTTCCTATTGGGAGTTATCTACAATGATAGTTTCAATTGATGCGTGAATGTGGCCTTTAAAGAATGTTAACTGGGACACATGGAACATATTATGACTTTAGTGTGAGGAGAGCTTGATCCTAAAGGCACCATTCCTAAGTCCTTAAGCACCTCTTAGTTACCAGAGAATTTAAATGCTAATTTTATTAGATACCTTTCAAAAACCAGTGAAGGGTGACAAACATGATATGGTATCCTTCTTTGCGTTCATGTGAAGGGTGGCTCTTTTGATCCGCAAACTTCTTGTAATCTTCTACTATTTAAAAAAGGTAATCTCAAACATGATCTTGAGGTTTTTGTAGTTGGTTAAATATTCATCTGCTGCTAGAACTTTGGGAGCAAGGTTGGAACCAATTTTTTAATGAGGGGCATTATCTTTGGTTGGCCTCATAAGGGGAAAAATAGGGGAGGCATGGATGGTGTTGTTGTAAGCAAACTGCGCTAGTGGGAGGTCTGGTACCATGTGTCATGGCTGGCTGAGGTATAGTCGAGGAGGCGTTTCTCCAGAATTTGGTCCATTCTCTTATTTTGACCATCTTATTGAGGGTGATAGGCAGTTGACTGACAAGTTTTAATCTAAAGAAGGTCAAGGAGGGTACTCCAGAATCTGGCAGTAGATTGGGGTCTGAGTTCTCCTACTAGCCTTTATGGGAGGCCAAACATAGAGAATACATGAGTCATGAAAATAATTGCAGTTTCTCCATAAGTGAACGTAGTGTTACAGGGAATAGATAGGGAGAACTCAATGAAGCAATCAACAACCACCATGAAATCATCATAAATCTTGGAGGGTTGAAGTTCTACAATATGAATGAAAGACATGGAGTTTCAGGGACCCTCTTCTTGCTGAAGTGGATGCAAGAGACCTTCCTATTTTTTTAGTATTGTAGTCCTAACCCAAGGGGGACTCACTAAATTATATGAGATCTTCCTTCCTAGATCTGTCTGATTTGGAGTGGGCGCATACTACACATTGGGATATCTATGCTAGGTCTCCTCAGAGGATCCTAGCCAGTTGTAGGATCTTTTAAATATCTCTAAATTTAAAAAATCCAGAGATACCCACTGTTAGAGCCTCAAATTTCTTTTTAATTATATGGTCACAGAAGGAGGTTGAAAACCAAACTATATTTCAAAAGAAGTTTTCCATTTTCCTTTAGGGAATAGTGGGATTGCTTCTTGTACTTATTCTTAAGGTCATCATATACTTCAATCTCCTTCAGGGATTTTTCTTGGTGGCTGTAAGTTTATCCACAATTGCAATGAGACAGGTGGTGCCAGATACTTTTTTTTATAGATAGCCCACTCCTAACCCCACTATGTCTATCTGGTTGTATTTTATGAATTAGGCTCTTGTGTAGAAAAAACTCAACTACACTATTAAAATGGAAAATTTTTCATGTGAGATCTTCCCTAATAAGCCCATTTCAAATTTTCTTCCTAAATCTCAACTCTCAAAATCCCGATTTCCTTTTAATTTTATGTTCAAGGCAATATTATGGTTTTGATTGATAGTTTAATTCACCAAGCAATGATTTAAATTTAAATTTATTGCGGGGAAGGCCGACCATGGGACGGACACTTCCAAATATGACTCAGATGAGACATAACTCATTACCAGGTGAGGCACCCCAGAGAAGCGATGCTATCTCTTGTTGCCAGCGGGAACGCCACTTATGGGGGAGGAGAAGGGAACGTGTGTAGGGGGCGTAGCCACTATTGAGCACGTGTGGAGGAAGGGGTCTGATTTGATGAACCAAACTGGGAACCAGGAGGAGACCAGCTGCCGGCGACGTGGTGGAAGATATCCAAACATCCACGCTTGAAAGTGATACACCAAATGAGACCAGAATCTGTGGACAGCTTCAGGGAGGGTGGGGATGGATCCGGCGATGGCATCCAAGACAATCGTGTGGATAGTCCACATGGCGATTGCAACCACCAGA
The DNA here is from genome assembly GCA_022478985.1 of Massospora cicadina. Taxonomy (NCBI): domain Eukaryota; kingdom Fungi; phylum Entomophthoromycota; class Entomophthoromycetes; order Entomophthorales; family Entomophthoraceae; genus Massospora; species Massospora cicadina. The sequence continues at coordinate 149,991 of JAKSZP010006680.1, read as the reverse complement.
GCATGAAGGGAGGGTGGGAGGGGGGAGGCCATTGATGAAGCAAACATATCTCTTGACAGACTGAAGGGATGTGTTTGATCCTGGCCTAGCAGACGTTGGACTTCGCGCCATATCACTTTAGAGGTGGGGCACTTCTCCAGGCGGTGAAACAGCGTTCCATACTGGCCACACACGACACAGGATGAGTGTAAAGCGTTAGAGTGCTCAGCTGTATGATACACCCGCCTCAGGCAGCGCCACACATGGGAACGGACTTGAGGCTGCAGCAGAGGATGGTGTGCGTATTTCCAGATAGTCTTTTGGGTCTCAGTGGAATAAGGGATGTCCATCATGTCCAGGTAGTCCACCCTGGATAGGACTTGGGGTCGAATGGGGATCACGCCCTCATGGATGGGTAGCCCCTGTACCTCTTGTGTGAATTGAGGAGAGGGGCGGCCTCTTTGGGTTGTATGTCCACTAATACGAATTCTCCACTCTGCGCTTCGCATGGAGAGTAGGATTCGTTTGTAGTGGGTTTTTGTCCCGTGAGGACCTGTGGCTGATGTGTGTGATGCAAGGTATTTCATCAGGGAGTGGGGGTTTGATGGGTTGTTGAGGCCCAAGGCTCGGGAGAAGTTGGAGCGGGCCACGCGGGACCAGTGTTGGGATGGGAGTGTAGGAGCAGTGACGGCTGCAATCCAGGTGCCTAGGATCTTGGCGGCATGGGCTTTGAAGTCAAGTAGGCCCATGCCACCATGATGTTGAGGGCCAAACATGACCTCTAGCCATACTGGTGGAGGGCGGCCTGACCAAAGCCAACCTTGTAGCAAAGCATACAGGGATTTGAAGAAGCTTGGGGAGAAGGGGATGGCGTGGGCTCCAAACCAGACTTTGGATAGGAGCATAGAGTTGGCAAGCACAACCCTGCCAGTGAGGGTAGTAGGGTGGGCTCTGAGAGAGGCGATTCGCTTCGTCACGTTGTCTAGTATATGGCCCTCCATTACTGCTGACACGTATCCTCCTGCCTCCAACCACACGCCCAGATGGCGTACCGGTCCTATGGTAGGTCGCGGCACAAAGGGGAGCACCAGTGGAGCGGTGTGTTTTGAGTTAGTGAGGCGTGGACTTGGGCGAGCAGCTGGGCTGGGTTGGGAACTACTTGCTGGGGCCCAGCAGTTCTGAAACCGACCAAGGAGGATGATTTCAGTTTTGGAGGCGTTCAGTGCCGCGTTGCTTAACTGGGAATATTCCTGGATGAGGGCTTCAAGCGCGCGTGCATCTTTATTATTAGACACCCCCACCACGCAATCATCTGCAAATACCATCATCTTGACTGGGGTTTGGCCTGGCACATGGACCCCAGTGAGTTGGGCATTCACATTTCGCAGTAGTGGGTCAAGGCTGAAGTTGTATAAGAGTGGGCTCAGGGGTCCCCTTGTCGCAGGCCCCTTTGAGGATGGACTACATCCGTTAGGAAACCTGGGCTGCGCACAGCCATTGTTGCAGATTCCGTGAGCAGCATCACCCAGTTAATGAAGCGGGGAGGTAGGCAGAATTGTTGGAGGCAGGCCCTAAGGTATTCCCAGTTTACTCTATCATAGGCCTTTTGTTGGTCCAAGAATACCAGTGCCCCAGAGGCTGTGGACTGACACACATTAGCCACAGAGTGCACGTTATCCCAAATCGACCTTCTGGGGATGAAACCAAATTGTTCTGGAGAGATGGTGGCAGATGCTACAGTCCCTAAACGGTTAGCCATGATTTTTGTTAAAATTTTGGTGTCTGTGTTTGTTAGAGAAATGGGGCGCCAGTTGGCTAAGTCTAGCCTATCCCCTTTCTTGAAGAGTGTGACTGTAAAAGCCTCATGTCCTCCTGGTAGGAGGCGTGTTTCCAACAGGCTTTGGTTGAGTGAGGCTAGCAGCAATGGGGATATGTATTTAAAATATTTTTTGTAGAACTCATATGGAATGCCATCTGGGCCTGGGCATTTTCGGTTTGGCACACCGCGAATGGTAGTCCATAATTCATTTGGAGTAATTAAATTCATTATTTCTGGGTATCGGAAAATGGTGCAGATATAGCTCTGTCGAGAAATTCTGCCATTTCAGCTGGCTGAATTGGTTTGGCTCGGTATAACTCAGAGTAATATTTTTGCATTTCAATTGCCACTTTGGCCGGTGTGTCCACAATAGAATTATCCAATCTTCGCACCTGTGTGCAGGCCACACTCTGGCATGGTGCAAAAATTTTTTTGAAGAAGTATGCGGTGCACTTGTCGCCTTTAGTGATGCGTGTGGCCCTGTATTGGACACCAAACCCGATGCTTGTGTTGCCTTTCAAGTGCGTTGAGGTGTGCTGCTGCCTCCGCCCACTTCTGGCCCCATGCAGGGCTATATCCTGAGGCTGGAATATTGGACTCCAAGTGGGCTAATTCCACCAGTGTGCGCGATATAACTGCTGATGTGGCTTGTGAGTGTCTGGATGAGAGATGGCGATAGTGGCGGATGGTGTCTTTTTTGAAAGTTGCCCATGTGGAAATGGGGTCCGCGCAAAACGGTGCAACAAACGATTTTGCCAAAGTTGCCTCTTCCACCCACATGGAAAATCCTGGCGACGCAAGCTCTGGGGGCAGATTTTGTACCAATGTGGGGCCTTTGCAACTGTGATGGGTAAGTGGTATGTTATCGAGACCAGTCGGTGGTCGGAGAATTCCATTTTCATTGTTTTGAAGTGGGAGATGTGGGGTTGGAATTTCACTGGCGCTAGAATAAGGTCAATGCGGGTCATGGACCTTAATTGGCCGTTGTGGATGTGGGGATGCATCATGTTTTCGAGCAGTGGGGCATGTCGTGGCAGCGCATCCATTAACCCAAGGGTGGCTTTTAGAATGCGTAGTTCTACGTGACCCTGTGGGGCGTGGGGTGAGGGCAGCCACCGGTCTGTTGGTGAGGTTAGCCAACAGTTCATGTCACCGATTAGGAAAGAATTGGGGGGGGGTATTGGGAGGGATTTGACTGATGAGAAAAATTCCCAACGCTCTTGTGCACCGTTTGGGGCGTAAATGTTGACAATTGTGTGTGCAACATCGGCCCAAGAGAAGGTGACAACGAGCACTCGGTCATTTAGGAATGTTTCTGAAGATGTAAATTTGAAAAAATTATTTTTCCAAATTAGCACCCCACAGTGCTTTGACCAAAAGGATAGGGATAGTAGGAGCATTGTTTTCCAAGCATCCTCAGAACCTCATGGACAGTGGGTTTCCTGGATGGCCAGGATATCCACGGGTAAATTATTTTGTAAAAAACTCAGTTTCCTAGCCCGGGACGGGGAGGCCTTGAGTCCGGCGATATTCAGCGTCCCTAGAGTGAAGGTTTCCCCCATCGCACCTTAGGTGTGAGGGGTGGGCCCCTGGGCCCACCAGCCTCTTCCAGGTCCCCACGGGCTTTCACAGCAGCGCGGGTATTAGCAGCAACGCTATCAGGGTTTTTGTTAATTTTTACGGAAAGAGTCGCGTTGGCTTTGGCCTTCGCTTTTTGTTTTCCCGACGTCGGACGAATTTTTTGCGGTGCGGATAGGTTCAGTGCACCGTCGAGTGGGGCAAAAATTTTTTTTTCAGTTGGGATAGGTCCCAAGTTGGTTTCAACTGGGGCTTGGGTGCAGCGATTGGGTGAGATCAAATCTCCCATCAGATCCTCGGATTGAGTGGCCCATTTGGCTTGGGCCTCCCCATCTGATTGGGTGATGGATTCCCGAGTTGCTTCCGCTGCAAAGGTCTCCATGTCCTCCTGGCATTGTGAGTGTGTGATGGTGGTGGGGACCTTGGCCGCTTCCTTGGCCGCAGTCCTATGGGCCTGCTTGGCCTTCTTCCGCTCCTGTGGGGAGATGGGCTTTACCAATAGGTAGCAGCCTTGTGCTCCCCACGGGAAGGCCTCTTTGGTGCTTGCGGTTGGTTCGTAGTGCATCTCTCCGCTGGCCATGGCCGCCAAGGGGTGCTCTTGGAATGTGATGCCCTCTTTAATGGGGCACGCGTGTGCCTTATGGCCGAACGCATCACAGTGGGTGCAAATGGGGGGCGCGCTGTCCACGGTTACCCGGAATGGGTGGGTGGTGTGCCCTGCGATATCAATAAAGGTGGAGTGCAGGATCTGGGTTAGGTCCTTCGCGATCTCCTCAGATGGGGTCAGAACTGCAATGGCTTTGCCGGTGCACAGGTGTGGCTTCAGCGTGAAATGTTGCATTTCGAAAGATTGTATTTCGCCATATATGGCGAGACCATCTTTCAGGTGTTGCTCAAAATGTCACGTTTTACCATAGTAGGCAAAAAGTCAAATGTGAGGAAAATTTGGTTCGATTTTGTCCATCTGGTGCGTTTAGTTTTGACGACCCGTTGCCCTTCGGGGAGGTCTACCACTACGCGCACCGCTGCAGCCTCATCTGCTGCTATTTTGTTTTTGAAACCTAGGTCCAGCCAACCGTGCGACATGGAGTGAGGTGCAACGTACACCGCGGTCAGGAAAATTTTGTGTACATCTTCACAAAATTTTTCCTATAGGGCCATTTTTTGGATGTCCAGATACACACGGACTCCGAATTCCACCGACGAAAGTGGCTGGGAATGTGGCGTATTGATGTACTGGTTGCATCGTGCTTGCCACGTGAGTATATCTGGGGAAATTGTGACCGCCTGTTTTTAATTTTTTTTTCTATTCCGCTGGATTCTCCGGGGCGTTTTTGAATGTTAGAGGCCGCGGGCCTTCCGCCTGCTCCTCTTGCTTTGCTTGCCCAACTGCTCCCAGATATGGGCGCAGACTAATCCCCTCTATGAGATTATCAAACTGGATTGAGTCTTGAATTGAATGGGTTGCAAAAGTGTTTGCAACGAGAGAGAGAAGTTTAAAATAGTTTCACCAAGCAATGATATGATATTCACTTTTATTATTTGCCCAGTTTCCCCTTTCAATGTAAGCTTCCTTTGCCAATAAAATGATGCAATGCCACAGATGGAGCGCGTCTCAATTTAGAAACTTTTCAAAAAAGTTTTAAAAAGCTATGTTAGGGAGCGGTCAAAAATGATGCGCCTCATCAACTCTTTCAACCCTATTCTTGCAACCATTTTATGATTCTGATATTTTCCTCCTAGTGCAAACTGCAAAGAGCCTGCAATCTGAGAAGAGGATGCAGCACTCAAGAACAACATGATTACCCCAAACCCATGTTCTTTGATATAGGCTAGTACTTTCACAAGTGAGAATACTGAATTTTGATTTTATCATTTTCTCTTTATTCTTTCAAAATAAAAAATAATTTTCCTTAAAAATTTACTAAATGTCATTTTGAACAAAGATTTGTGCATCATGGCGCTTTGCATCCATTATTAAGCAGTACATAAATGGATTATCTCTCATTAATAAGAGGGTTTTAGGGATATCTACTTACTAGTTGTATAATCACTCTGATGGGTCCTGGAGAACTGCAAGTTGATTACTGAAGCAAAGTTGAGCTCTTGGCCCTCTTAGTGACAAGAACTTGGTAAAAGAGGGGCGCTGCTAAAGGCAGGCTAGCAATGGATACTGAGAGAGGGGAAAGCGTCAGGATTTGCAAGGAGGTGGCAGTTGTGAGCTTGGGGATATCTATGCTGAGATCATGGATGGGGTTCTGACTTGGCATGCCAGGAAAGCAATTCAAGGGGCCTTTGAAAAACTCATATCTAAAGAGAATGTTACATGGTCACAATAGTTGCAGGCTTGTCAACAGAAAAAATTTATGCGGTTTTTCTGTAGTATTAGAAATTTAGCATAATGGAATACAATCTGCCAAAAGTTGTACAGGAGCTAACAACCACTGATACAATAGAAAAGCAATATGATGACTTCTGTTACTCAAAAATACAATAAAATAATAAAATGGAGATCAAGAGCTCCAGGAAACACAATATTTATTTTTGCAGAATCTTTCTACAGTTAACCTTTAGAACCTTTAGCCTTCAGAATCACTCTACAGCTACCAACTAAACAATTCTTCCACTTTCCCTTTTGTTTCCCATCCTATGCCCATTTTTTGGCCACTTTATGGCCCATCCTCTCAGCTACTCAGCTTCTTCAATTTCCATCATACTCATATAATCATTAGGAAATCAGCATTAATTCCCAAATTTTGGCTGGGTATGCATCTCTTAGCATTGACTTATCTTGAATCATATTAAATTATTAAATACTCTGTACTCGCTTCTGACAAATAATCAATGATCCACCACCAATATTTTAGGCTTATCATCCAGTCATATCAGCTTTCCTGACATTACCCCATGACTGGACAATAAGTCTGAGGTCCCCTCCTAATGTCTTCCTTAATATTTCCTGCTCCCCAGATGTAACTGAGCCCGCAAACCCTGGAGGATCTTCTTAGATTATGTTGCAACAAAGATGTGGTTGATTCTGGCCAAATACCACTATCTGAGCCCCAATTACTCTTAGCCACTAGGGAGTGCCCAAAATAGATGCCATGACTGTATTGACTCAAGAGGAGCTCCTTCTTGAGTTCATTGGTCATGTGTCATCCTTGTGTGCCACCTTTGTCAATCTTGTGGTGAAGCTGCTCTGGGATTGAGAGTGAAAACAGCAGTCTTTCATTTGATGCAGCGCGGTTCCTGGCAGATGGCTTCAGCTATCTAGTTCTTCCCCCTTTTTCCAATGATCTATTTAGAGGTACTATCAGTCCACCTGATGCCAGGCTTCACGCAATGTGTGTTATATAGCTGGTCAGGATATTCCACTCATGCTCTGAATTGCTTTTTTTCTTGCTGGGGGTGAACTTCCAGAAAAACCATCTGAACTGCATGCATTCTAGAGTTTCCACCGATTTTGAAGTGCTGGACGCCAATGACCTGAACTGGCATTTCCTCATATTGGCGCTCCTCAGAAAAATGTTCTTTTCCCCGTGGCTTAGTTGGGTTCAGCAATAGAGCGCCATTGGATGACACTGGAATGGGCCCGTCAGGAAGCCTATTCTGTGTATGCCCTCTTCCCACATGCCAATCCTAGCTTGAACGATTTTCTTGTTAATTTTCTGGCACTCAGTGCATCCTTTTCTCCCAGAGCTTGAACCCAACTACTCATTTGCTGTTCACTCTATCTATCTCCACCATTTATAGCATATTCCTTGTTATAAAAAACATTAGCAGATGTGGTTTTGGGCATTGCTCCTTGTGACACAGGAATGCGTGCATTTCAATTTCCTGGCCACCCTTCTGCATTCTCATTCCTTATCCACCATTCCTCAGGTGACACAGCCTCCTCCTCTTTATCAACCCTTAAAGGATCCAGATAGTCCGAACCTTCTGCAAGATGGCAAAAGAAAAAGAAGCGTGCATCCCATTGAAAGAAGAAGAGGCAGTGAGGCAAGCGTGAGGCAGCCTAATGTGGGTAGTTTTTTGCTCCTTTAATTAAATGTAGGTGTATCCCATCAGTACCTATGCAGTTAATTTTTATTTTTATTTTTATTTCACGATTTTATTGTTTTGCATTTGCATTTGTATTTTATTCTATTTTCTATTGGTTATATTCCTAAAGGAACTTAGCATGCACTCAGTTGATAATCTGACCACTCAATGGGTCCTTGATGGTGTAGGCATTGGCACCTGTTTCTTCTATTACCTCAAAAGGTCTGATCCATATATTAGTAAAATTGTTTAGCTGTCCAAACCCGTGTTGGTCATGGAACAGAACACTCTCTCCTATTACAGTTTGTAAAAATCCGCTATGCCATAGTTGATTGGTGGCATGATCTTTTATTTTCCTAGCTAGACTGATTGGTACGCTTTGGTCTAGAGTATGATTAGTGTAGATGTCAAGGTCATCAAATAACGTTGCAAATCAATTCACTAGTATCCTCAACACAGGAATGAAGTAGTGCAGGCAGTGATGGATGTATTCCATAAAGCAGATATTAAGGACTCTTTCCGGTCTTGGATGAATAACTAATGTTATAGTCAAAGATGGCGGTAGAGAGGAGAGTACTAAAATCTGAGGATTTATATGCCACTAGCTTTCTAAGTATGTTCATCAGTTTTCTGTTCAACCACTCGACCATTACATTGAATTCATGATGATATGGGGTTGTTAGAACCCCACGGATGGCCATTAATTCGTTCAACTTGGGGAGAATATGTGAAGTGAATTTGATACTAATGTTAATGATCATGATCGGTGGGAAACTGTGCCACTGAATTATGCACTCTAATATGAATTTGGCCACGGTGACCACCCCCAAATCTCTGATTGCATGCACCTCTACCCAACTTGTCGAATGATCTATTGCTACCAGGATGTACTTGTAGCAATTCGCGCCTGTTGGCATGGGTACCACAACATAAATGGATACCATATGCCATGCAAAATGTGGTTTTACCAAGTGATAGGAAGACTTCTGGTTGTATGACTTTTATAATTGGCATTGGTGACAACTAGAGACTGTTTCAAGATATTCAAAATGCACGCTTTTAGAAAAATAGTGCGTTCACAAGAACTCTAACATTTTGCATATTCCTCCATGACCTACCGCCTTGTGAGCGCTTAGAATAATGGCCAGCTGAGAAGAGGGTTTTGGAAAATAAAATGTGACCCCACCGACCTGCTTTTATAGCTCACCCTTTTCAAAGAAAGTATCAGCCCTCCTTCCATCCAAGGGCTAAATAATTTGAGGTAGTTCATCAGCATAATTACTGCTGATCGTTTTTTCATACAGCAAATCACCCAGATCCACCATCACTGCGACTGTTGGTAACTGGAATAGACAGTTGACATTCAGATGCTTTGAACCAGGAAGTTGAAGCATTTCTAAGTGTTTGTTTGATCTTGGGGGCCCAATGTGTTAGGCGTCCCTCCATCTCTTAAAGATTCTGCAACCAACACAATGAAGTGTGGTCAGTCATGACTTTAAACTTAACTCCATGAAGGTACACCCTGAATTGTTTCCAGGCATAAAAACAGCTAGGAACTCCCACCAGTCACCATGTAATTCTGCTTATGACAGTTCAAACTTCTGCGCAATAAGTGACAGGATGCTCCACCCCTCTTCATCCCGTTGAGATTTACCACCTTGATGGTGGGAAGAGAGGCATTCTTCTGAACGATAAACTCCTTCTCAAAGTTCAGATATTGCAACACTGGTGCTCTAATAAGCGACATCTGGATTGTTTCAAAGAAAATTTGGCAACGTTCCATCCATTTGAACATTGCGTCCTTCTTCAGAAACTTGAAGTGGGGGTGCAATACTACTAAAAGTGGGAATGAAGCATTGTTAGTACCCAATCATTTTTAAAAGCACCTGAATGTCCCACTTGATACCTGGTCAGGCCATCTCTCTGTTGGCTTATACCTTGGCCAGTTGAAGTCTAAGTCACTTTGAGTCCACCAAAACCTGATATACTCCAATTACTTCTTAAAAGAGTGGCATTTTCGAGGCTTAATTTTTATGTTGGCCTCAGCAAGCCGTCAGAATACTTCCTACAAATGATCCAGATGCTCCAAAAACGTTTTAAAGAACTTGTTGATTATGAGGTAGACAAGGATTTATGACAACTTTAAATCCCCCAGAATAGTGACCATGGCCCATTGAACGTAGCTGAGGCGTTTCCTAGCCATTTGGCATAAGAGTGGTCTGGATTAACCACTTGGAAGTGATCATGGAACACTTCTCTTGTTCCGCCGCAGGAAAGTTGATTTGCCAATAGCCCAACATTAGGTCCATGGTTAAAGATAGCAAGCTTCTCCTAAATGATCTAAAGCAACATTGACTTGAGGCAACGGGTATAAAACTTTTTGGGTGATGCTGTTCAGCTTCTGGTAGTCTTTCACTACCCAGTTGCTGACATACTTCTTTTTAACAAATAATACAGGTGAGGACCATGGACTCTTAGAAAGCTCCAGCATTACCTGATCCAGCAGCTTCCATATTTCATCAGAGACTACCTCCTCCGCAGCCCTTGGGCAATGGATTGGCTGTGACTGAATAGGAAGGTGGTCCCTCGTGTCTACCCTATGTATGGCCCCACAAGCGCATCCCAAATCATGATCATCAACTGCAAAAATCTTGATACTTTTCAAAATAAAGCCAGAACTTGGCCCTTCTGCTATTCCAATGGCACCACTAGAGCTTCTCACAGAATCACTGCCATTACACTGGGGATTTGTCTGGTGGGAGTGGGAAGACCAAACTCGTTCAGCAAGCCAAATTTGTGAGCCTGTGAGACTTCATCAACAGGAGTTAGATGCAAGTATGCCCCACCTAATGTCAGAGGACCTTCAACAACCCTTTCTGCATGTTGGCTAGCAGCACTTTGACTTCCCTTGTCAACTTAATACAATGCGTGAGGCCACATGGGTTCAGGGTGAGATTACTGATAGGGGCCCAGGACCTCCCCATAAAGCCCTTTGGGTATCTCGATATCAAGCTCTGTACCCACAATAACTTGGTGGCCAGAGGGGATTGTCACAGCAGCTGTGGATCGGAGTGGTAAACTCTGATACTCATATACCTAATGATGGTGGACCCTAGATTTATTTTTCAAGTGCTGTTATTGGTTGGAAATCACTTTGTCACATTACACAATATTAGCTTGCCCCATGCAGATAGAATCCTTTAGCACCTCACTTGAGGTGAAGTAAAACAGAATCCTCTGACTCAGGACCTTGAAAGTCTCTTCTGCCATATCAAGTACTGCACCAAAGTAGCGCATGAAAGCTGCTCCTATCAGAATGTCATACTTGTCATAGCTTTTCTTTTCCATAATGATTACATCAGTTACTAGGATTTGATTTGAACAGAAATTTTTGATAATTACACAGGTGAGATGAGCGAATTCAACAAATCCCAACTAAACTGGATGAAAGCTGTATTTGGCAATAGCCAAAACGGTGCACCAAAGGGCAAAAACGCCCTGAAGGGGGAGTGGGAGCCAATGCCACCAAAAAGCCACAAACCCAAACACCGCCTGGGTTTGTGGAGTTCACCACAAAAAAACCAATATATGGAAATACAATATGCACAACCCCTATCAAAAGTGGAAGATGGGCTCCGACTTTTCTTAGAGGTCAATTCCCCAACTCTATGGGAGAAGGTGGGTAAGGCACATGCCTCCCTTTTTCCCCATGTAGTGTATGTTACCACCCACACCATCCACCAGGGCTGGATCAATATGGGTTTTGAAACTGAAGAAGATGCAGATGCCATGGCAAAAGTCTGTGTCAAGATCCCTCCTCAAGGGCAAATGAATTGTGCACACCGCGCGCACCAGATGGAACAAAGCAAATACTTTGTTCATCTCATTTGACTCGCTCCTCATCAACCTCCCACGCAAACTAATTGAGGAGGAGCTCCAAATCAGCCTTTAGAGCTATGGAGAAACTAAGCAGCTAGAACTACAGAGATCACCTGATGCTGAACCTGTGCACAGGAAAGGCGATTGCCATGATCAACCCAGTCCACAATGTGGCCATGGACCTAACAAAAATCCCATGCACCACAGTTTTTCACCTCCCAGACGGAGGAGTGTCAAAGCCATTTCTCATCATACCAGAATGCGCACCGCCCATCTGCAACCATTGTACCACATTGGGGCACAAGGAACACGCATGCCCCATGAAGGAGGGCATCTTGTCCCCAAACTTCTGTAATGACGCTGTTGCAATTCTGATATGACTGGATGATAAGCCCTAAGTTGTTGTGGCGGAACAGATGGAATCCGCCAAGATTTAATATGAGTTATGGTAATTTGAGCGCCTCAAAATGAGGCAATATTGGGTTGTTGAGAAATCGCCTCAAATTAGGCGTCATGAGATTAACGAATGAAGAATTGATGGAACCAATGAGATATGGCAAATTAAATTACTAAGCCATGGAAGCGGTAGCATCTGAAGTCGCTACAATATGGGCGAGATGAGATGATTAAGAGGAGTTAGTTGTTGATAGTTTAAAGTGAGCGAAACAGCAAGGATCCGCTGTGTTTATTATATTAAATGAAGAGTATAGTGGGAGCAAGTTCTTCATATTATTAAATTAGTTTATTTTGTTGTTTTAAAAGGGCTACGATCATCATATCATTGGTCCTATTGCTCAGTGGGCTAAACCCTGTGCAAAATCCCTTACAGCGTATCTTAACACTTCCTCCAATTTTATAACAGTGGTGCTCACTACAGGGGGCCTATTGACAATCACAATACCAATAACATCCCTCAGTTGCTGGTCATGTCATATCAAGCTTGCTCTGGAAAGGAGCCTTCCTGAGATACTACAACCATTGAATATGCAGAACTCAAGCTTGCCTTGGATGCTGTGCTCCAGTGGAAGGAGAATTTATGCAGGAGGTTTGTATTGATAAGCTGCCTCCATTTGATAATAACGGGAATATCCATGGATTTTTCAAGCTATTTGAGTTTGCTGCATAATGAGCTTTAGATTGGCATAAAGCCAAATTATTACTATCCACCTTAGATGTCAAAAGCGCTGACCAAGTACTTTCTATATCCCCACCAGTTCTGCTACCTATCAAAAAGTGAAAGATACTGTGTTGTGGATATTTGGAGGAACCATGATAATGGCACAGTGGAAGGCCGAGTTCTTAACCATTGGGTTTCAGCATAATAAGATCCTAACTGCACCTGCTGATTACTTTATGGCAGAAGCCCATGTGTTAATTGGGGCAGGAACTTTAACCAAATCTTTGTATGCATAGTGTTGACCTCCGCTGTGAAACCATACCGTGAGATTTTCAATACCATGGCTCCATATTTAGAAGTTGGTATATCTTTGCTTAAACTCGTTCAGATCTTACACCGGTTATCCGCTACCTTCCCTCTGCCCAAAATAGAGCGGACCCTATCCCCTCCGCTGATGGACCTTCTTATTCAGTGAAGTTATCTCTTCCAGCTCAGCGTCCATTTAATAACCCTCAGCCTTATTATCACTACATGCCTCATCTTGAACCAAGTTGCCATCAGCAGTTCAAATTATTGGGAAGGGTCTGTTTACACTGTTCAACCCCAGCCTAACTTTTGGGGTGGCCCATTTCACAACAACTATGGACACAGATCTTACAGGATCAATTTTTTCTCGTGTGGTCACTCTGGGCACTTGACCAGAAGTTGTCTTTATTTTCAGGGTCATTCCCTACCACAGGAACAGTATAATCAAGGAAAAGTCAGGCTGAGTAGAGATGGGACTCTCTACTTCCGCTATTCTAACTCAAAACATCCCACCTGAATCTATCCTAGTACATCCAGTGGAAGTTCCCCAGTATGACGATGCCTTTCTATATCAGCAGCTGGTTAGGGTGGGTGAATGTGTTGACAAAAACGTGATTTATGGATATGGTGGAAGCAGGCCTTAGGAGCAACCACAGCCTTATGCCTGTCAAATGTTTAATAAACTTTCTACTGATGAACCAGATCCATTAGCTGATGCGCATTTCTTAAAAGAGGTGAAAGTGGCCCTCCCTGTGAACGCTATTGTTAAAAAATACCCTAAAGTTGGGGAGGGTATTGTGGGCTTCCCTGGGAAAAAAGATCCGTTAAATGTCCATGTTTTGAACAATCAGAATGCATCTTATGCTGAGTGTACTTACTGCGACACTGTTGTAGCAAAAACCTGAGTTTGTGCGATAATTGATGCGGGTGCCCCAATTAACATAGTATACACAAAGTTGGTAGCAAGGCTGGCGTTAAAGCCTGACGTGGAACTCCGTATGGTGTATGGGAATGCAGGCACAGAAAACACAGTCTCTGAATGAGCGTACAGCGCACTACCTTTGCAATCCAGGTCAATTGTCATTGTGGCCCCAGCCATAGTGTTACCAAACAATAAATATGATCTTTTAATTGGAACTGCTTTTATGCTCCACTATGGAGTTGTTGTTTATATGACAGCGGAGACATTTGAAATTCTGGGGCAGCGGATCCCAATCTACTTCATTACCAGCAGAACGCCAAAAGTTTTGGTACACATGAGTCACATTAACCTTGCATATGGTGATGGGGTGTTTCAGTTCGCTATCACTGACTTAAGCACAAGACCCAGGCCCTTCCCCATCAAATTTATGAATATCAAGGGCTACGCTCCGAGCTGCAGGTCTTATATCTATTCCCTCTGGACACCAAGTAATCATAAACACCGAGTTAGAGGTGGATATGCATGCATGGCTATATGGGAATGTCATTGGGCCCTATCAGCAATCATGGCTCAAGCCCCATGTGGCACCAGGCATTATACTTCTGGGACATGGGGAAATCAAGATCTTGGTAGCCAATTTTCAGGATAAAACAATACAAATCCGCTGACACCAAGTAGTGGCGTACTTACATTTCATCCCAGTTGAAGAGGTCTTTCAGGTCCATGAGTCTGTTTCATTGGATGATTTTGTTCTTCCCATTAAACCACAGCCTGGCGTAATGGCAGTTGTACCATGTGAGAATTTAATAGGGTTAACAGAGGACCAAAGAGATCAAGCGGAAGCCTTATTTCAAAAATACAAAGAGATCTTTGCTGTTGATGATCATGATTTACGGTGCGCTAGGGAATTTGTTCATTGGCTGGACACTAGGTATCATCCCCCCATCAGGTCTTGGACAATCTGTCAATCAAGGGCAGCTGAAGAGGTCTTCACTGAGGAGATTGACAAGCTAATAGTGCAGGGAATGCTTAAACTATCTAAGAGTCCATGGGCTTCGCTTGTCCTAATTGTTAAAAAGAAGGATGGTACTAACCATGTAGTAATTGACTACCGGAAGCTCAACAGTTTTACCAAAAAAGACTCATACCCTCTTCCACAGATTGATGATTTTCTAGATCAGTTAGGTGGAGCTCTCTACTTCTTGGCAATGGATTTAATATACAGTTATTGGCAAATTGAGTTACCTGCAGTGGAACAAGAGATTTGCGCTATAATTACATTCAAAGGGCTTTTCCAACCAACTCATATGCCAAAAAGGGCTATAAAATGCCACAGCTACGTTCCAGCAAGCAATGAGCAAATTATGGGCGATCTGAAGTTGTTATGTGTCCTTGTGTACTTTGACAATATTAATGTCTTCTATCACATGTTCACTGAGAACCTTACCCATCTGGAAAAGGTATTTCGCTAACTAGCTGAGGCCAAAATTAAAAAGCCTCATAAATGCCATTTCTTCAAGAATCAGTTGGAATACCTCAGTTTTGTGGTGGATGCGACTGGGCTGAGACCCTAGCCAGCCAAGGTGGAGGCTATCCAGAAGATGACTAGGCCAGCTGGTAAGCGGGATATTCAGGTGTTTTTGGGGATGGTGGGTTATTAATGACGCTTCATACCCAATTTCAGTTGTATTTGAGGTCCGCTGTTTGAGCTACTAAAGAAGGATGCCATGTTCAAATGGACAGAACGGCGCCAATGCACCTTTGATAAACTTTGAACAGCGCTAATTAGTGCGCCCATGTTATGCCACCCAAATTTCTAAAAGAAATTTATCATACAGACAGATGTATCTCTTTCCGCTTTGGGGCAGTTCTGTCCCAAAAAGATATTGAAGGGGAGGATCACCCAGTGGCGTACTGCAGTCAAAGCCTGAATAACCATGAACGTAATTATACTGTGACTGAGCAGGAGTTCTTAGTAGTTATTTGTGCTTACAGCCAATTAAGAGTATGTTTGCATGGTGTAAAGTTTAGAGTTGTAATGGATAACGCCTCATTACGCTGGTTGCAGAACCTTAAGGAGCCTGAGGGCCGTCTAGACCAATGAGCCCTTAAAATACAGGCTTATAACTTTGAGATCCTTCATTGAGCAGGAACAAAACACCAGAATACGGATTGCTTGTCAAGGCTACCAACTGTTGCAGTTATGGAAGATCTGAGAAATATTATGTTTTACAAGATGCTCAGTGGAAAGTACGATGATGAGCCACCACAAGTCATCAAGGCATTAAATGAAATGTGAGACAATACTTTCCAGAGGAATGGTGAGTTGTACAAGCAGATTTGCAAGACTTTTTTTTTTTGTCGTTGCAAACACTTTTGCAACCTATTCAATTCAAGACTAAATTTAGTTTGATAATCTCAAAGAGGAGATTAGTCTGCGCCCATGTCAGGGAGCAGTTGGGCAAGCAAGGTAAGAGGAGCAGGTGGAAGGCCCGCGACCTCCAACGTTTGAAAACGCCCTGGAGAATCTGGCGGAATAAATAAAAATCTCAAAAAGCTGGCGGTCACAATTTTTTCAGAGATACTCGCGTGGCAAGCACGATGCAACCAGTACATCAACATGCCACACTCCCAGCCACTTTTGTCGGTGGAATTTGGAGTCTGTGTGTATCTGGACATCCAAAAAACGGCCTTATGGGAAAAATTTTGTAAGGTGTACACAAAATTTTCCTGACCACGGTGTACATTGCACCTCACTCCATGTCGCACGGTTGGCTGGACCTAGGTTTTGAAAGCAAAATACAGCAGATGAGGCTGCAGTGGTGCGCATAGTAGTCGACCTCCCTGAAGGGCAATGGGTCGTCAAAACCAAATGCATCAGATAGACAAAATCAAACCAAATTTTCCTCACATTTGACTTTTTGCCTACTACAGTAAAACGTGACATTTTGGAGCAACACCTGAAAGATGGTCTCACCGTATATGGCGAAATACAATCTTTCAAAATGCAACGTTTCACACTGATGCCACACCTGTGCACCGGCAAAGCCATCACAGTTCTGACCCCAACTGAGGAGATTTCAAAGGACCTAACCCAGATCCTGCACTCCACTTTTATTGATATTGCAGGGCATACCACCCACCCATTCCAGGTAACCGTGGACAGCGCGCCCCCATTTGCACCCACTGTGACGCATTCAGCCATAAGGCGCACGCATGCCCCATCAAGGAGAGCGTCACATTCCAAGAGCACCCCTTGGCGGCCATGGCCAGCGGAGAGGCGCACTACAAACCAACTGCAAGCACCAAGGAGGCTTTCCCATGGGGAGCACAAGGCTGCTACCTGTTGGTAAAGCCCATCTCCCCACAGGAGCGGAAGAATGCTAAGCAGGCCCATAGGGCCGCAGCCAAGGAAGTGGCCAAGACCACCACCACCATCCCATACTCCCAACGCCAGGAGGACATGGAGACCTTCACGGCAGAAGCAACTCAGAAATCCATCACCCAATCAGATTGGGAAGCCCATGCCAAGTGGGCCACTCAATCTGAGGATCTGATGGGAGATTTGATCTCACCCAATTGCTGCACCCAAGCTCCGGTCAAAACCAACTTGGGACCTATCCCAACTGAAAATTTTTTTTGACCCGCTTGACTGTGCACCAAACTCATCTGCACCGCAAAAAATTTGTCTGATGTTGGGAAAACAAAAAGCGAAGGCCAGAGCCAATGCAACTCTTTCCACAAAAATTAACAAAAACCCCAATAGTGTTGCTGCTAACACCAGCGCTGCTGTGAAAGCCCGTGGGGACCTGGAAGAGGCTGGTGGGCCCAGGGGCCCACCCCCTCACACCTAAGGTGCGATGGGGGAAACCTTCACTCTAGGGACATTGAATATCGCTGGAATCAAGGCCTCCCCATCCCAGGCTAGGAAACTGAGTTTTTTACAACACAATTTACCCGTGGATATCCTGGCCATCCAGGAGTCCCACTGTCCATGAGGTTCCGAGGAAGCTTGAAAAACAATGCTCCTCCCATCCCTATCCTTTTGGTCAAAGCACTGTGGGGTGCTAATTCAGAAAAATAATTTTTTCAAATTCACATCCTCAGAAACATTCCTAAATGGCCAAGTGCTTGTTGTCACCTTCTCGTGGGCTGATGTTGCACACGCAATTGTCAACATCTATGCCCCAAACAGTGCACATGAGCGTCAGGAATTTTTCTCATCAGTCAAATCCCTCCCGCTACCCCCTGATTCTTTCCTAGTGGGCGACATGAACTGTTGGCTAATCTCACCAATGGACCAGTGGCCTCCCTCACCCCACGCCCCACAGGGTCATGTAGAACTACACATTCTAAAAGCCACCCTTGGGTTAATGGATGCGCTGCCATGACATGCCCCACTGCTCAAAAACATGATGCATCCCCACGTCCACAACGGCTAATTAAGGTCCATGACCTGCATTGACCTTAATCTAATGCTGGAGAAATTCCAACCCCACATCTCCCACTTCAAAACAACGAAAATGGAATTCTCTGACCACCGACTGGTCTCAATAACCTACCACTTACCTGTCACAGTTGCAAAGGCCCCACATTGGTGCAAAATCCGCCCCCCCAAGCTCACGTCGCCAGGATTTTCCATGTGGGTGGAAGAGGCAACTTTGGTAAAATCATTTGTTGCACCATTTTGTGCGGACCCCATTTCCACATGGGCAACTTTCAAAGAGGACACCATTCGCCACTATTGCCATCTCTCCTCCAGATGCTCATGAGCCACATCGGTGGTTATCTCGCGCGCTCTGGTGGAACTGACCCACTTGGATTCCAACATTCCAGCTACAGGATACAGCCCTGCATGGGGCCGGAAGTGGGCGGAGGCAGCTGCCCACCTCAACGCACTTGAAAGGCAACACAAACATCGGGTTTGTGTCCAATACAGGGCCACATGCATCACTAAAGGTGACAAGTGCACCGCATACTTCTTTAAAAAATTTTTTCGCATCATGCCAGAGCGTGGCCTGCACACAGTTGCAAAGATCAGATAATTCCATTGCGGACACACTGGCTGAAGTGGTAATCAAAATGCAAAAATATTACTTTGAGTTATACCAAGCTGAACCAATTCAGCCAGCCAAAATGGTGGAATTTCTCAACCGAGCTCATATCCACACCATTTTCTGATACCTGGAAAAAATGAATTTAATTACTCCAAACAATTTATGGACAGCCATTCGCAGTGCGCCAAACCAAAAATGCCCAGGCCCAGATGGCATTCCATATGAGTTCTACAAAAAATATTACAAATATATATCCCCATTGCTGCTAGCCTCACTTAACCAAAGCCTGTTGGAAACGCGCCTTCTACCAGGAGGACATGAGGCCTTTACTGTCACACTCTTCAAGAAAGGGGATAAGCTTGACTTAGCCAACTGGCGCCCCATTTCTCTAACAAACACAGACACCAAAATTTTAACAAAAATCATGGCTAACCATTTAGGGACTGCAGCATCTGCCACCATCTCCCCAGAACAATTCGGTTTCATCCCCAGAAGGTCAATTTGGGACAGCGTGCACTCTGTGACTAATGCATGCCAGTCCACAGATTCTGGGGCAATTGTATTCTTGGACCAACAGAAGGCCTATGATAGAGTAAACTGGAAATACCTCAGGGCCTGCCTCCATCAATTCTGCTTACCCCCTCGCTTCATCAACTGGGTAATGCTGCTCATGGAATCTGCAACAATGGCAGTGCGTGGCCCTGGCTTCCTAACAGAAGTAGTCCGCCCTCAAAGGGGCCTGCAACAAGGGGACCCCCTCAGCCCACTCTTATACAACTTCAGCCTTGACCCACTACTGCGAAGTGTGAATGCCCAACTCACTGGGGTCCATGTGCCAGGCCAAACCCCAGTCAATATGTTGCATTTGCAGATGATTGCGTGGTGGGAGTGTCTAATAACAAAGATGCACGCGCACTTGAAGTCCTCATCCAGGAATATTCCCGGGTAAGCAACGCGGCACTGAACGCCTCCAAAACTGAAATCATCCTCCTTGGTCAGTTTCAGAACTGCTGGGCCCCAGCAATTAGTTCCCAACCCGGCCCATCTGCTCGCCCACGTCCACGCCTTACTAACTCAACACACATCCCTCCACTGGTGCTCCCCTTCGTGCCACGTCCTACCATAGGACCAGTGCGCCATCTGGGCGTGTGGATGGAGGCAGGCGGATATGCGTCAGCAGTAATGGAGTGCCATATACTGGACAACGTGACAAAGCGAATCGCCTCTCTCAGAGCCCACCCTACTACCCTCACTGGCAGGGTTGTTCTTGCCATCTCTATGCTCCTATCCAAAGTCTGGTTCCGAGCCCACGCCATCCCCTTATCCCCAAGCTTCTTCAAATCCCTGTATGCTTTGCTGAAAGGATGGCTTTGGTCAGGCCGCCCTCCACCAGTACAGCTAGAGGTCATGTTTGGACCTCATTACCAAGGTGGCATGGGCCTGCTTGACTTCAAAGCCCATGCTACCAAGATCCTGGGCACCTGGATCATGGCCGTCACCGCTCCTACACTCCCATCCCAACACTGGTCCCGCGCGGCCGCTCCAACTTCTTTCAAGCCTTGGGCCTCAACAATCCATCAAACCCCCACTCCCTGATGAAATACCTCGCATCACACACATTGGCCACAGGTCCTCACGGGACTAAAACCCACTACAAATGAATCCTACTCTCCATGCGAAGCGCAGAGTGGAGAATTTGTATTAGCGGACATTCAACACAAAGAGGCCGCCCCTCTCCTCAGTTCACACAAGAGGTACAGGGGCTACCCATCCATGATGGCGTGATCCCCATTCGACCCCATGTCCTATCCAGGGTGGACTACCTGGACATGATGGACATCCCTTATTCCACTAAGACCCAAAAGACTATCTGGAAATACGCACACCGTCCTATGTTGCAGCCTCAAGTCCGCTCCCATGTGTGGCACTGCCTGAGGTGGGTGTATCGTACAGCTGAGCGCTCTAACGCTTTACACTCATCCTGCATCGTTTGTGTCCAGTATGGAACGCTGTTCCACCGCCTGGAGAAGTGTCCTACCTCTAAAGTGATATGGCGCGAAGTTCAACGTCTGCTTGGCCAGGACTAAACACATCCCTTCAGTCTGTCAAGAGATATGTTTGCTTTATCAATGGCCTCCCCCATTCCACCCTCCCTCCGTGCTCTGGTGGTAGCAATCGCCATGTGGACTATCCACACGATTGTCTTGGATGCCATCGCTGGCTCCATCCCCACCCTCCCAGAAGCTGTCCACAGATTCTGGTCTCACTTGGTGGACCACTTTCAAGCGTGGATGTTTGGATACCTCCCACCGCGTCGCTGACAGCTGGTCTCCTCCTGGTTCCCAGTTTGGTTCATCAAATCAGACCCTTTCCTCCACATGTGTTCAATTGTGGCTATGGCCCCTTCACACGTTCCCTCCCCTCCCCATAAGTGGCGTTCCCGCTGGCAACAAGAGATAGCATCGCTTCTCTGGGGTGCCTCCCCTGGTACTAAGTTTGTCTTTCCTGAGTCATATTTGGAAGTGTCCATCCCATGGTCGGCCTTCCCCGCAATAAATTTAAATACAAGCAGATTTGAAACTCAACAGTAAACTTTCTGCGACCCTCAATGAGGCCTAACATTATCATGATCGCACATAGGGAAGTTGGGCATGGTGGCATGCACAAGACGTTGGAATTATTGCAGCCTCAGTATTACTGGGAAATCATGGATTTCAATGTGCTTGATACTATCTCCTCCTGTCACCAGTGCCAAGTGGAAAAGCTGTACCACCAGAAGACCTCATACTGGTTGGTGAAGCTGCACTTTTCTTGGCATATGGTTTCCCTTGATGTCATCAGTCCTCTGCCAATGGGAGCTAACCAGTCCAAGTATATTCTGTTGGCAATTGACCACTTGAACAGGTGGGTTGAGGAGCGGGCCATTTGGGATCTGGGAGCAGTTACTGTGGCTAAGTTTGTAATGGAATGCATCATTCAGCATCATGGCTGTCCACAGTTCATCCTTACCGACAATGGCACTAACTTTACCTCTCACATACTTCCCAAGCTCAATGAAATGATGGCCATCCGCGGGGTTCTGACAGCCCCATATCACCCCAAGTCCAACGGAATGGTTGAACAGATTAATGAACCCTGGTGAATATAATCCAGAATATGGCTACTGATAGGCCCTACAATTAAAGTGCCCTCCTTTCTACCGCAGTGTTCACCTACAACATTAGCTACCATTCTGCCATGGTGAAAAGCCCATTCCAATTGCTTTACAGACGGCACCCCACTCTGCCCGCACTCCTATATGCCTGTGTAGAGGACACTGGCAGAGTGGATCCACAACGCTATTTGACCATCCTAATAGATATACTGATTAAATTACAAACTGAACATACTCGTTCAGCTTAGCTAAGAGAATTAAAAGCCAGGCTGCCAATCAGAATCAGCGAAGTGGCCTAGCACAGTTCAAAGATGGAGACATGGTCCTATTCCATGATCAACATGGGTTTAGCCAGAAGCACAAGCTGGCCAGTATTTGGATTGGGCCATTTGAAGTCATTGAGAGGACAGGTATGAATGCATATACTATCAAGGACCCCAGTAGTGGTTGGATCATCAACCAAGTGCATGAAAAGTTCCTCCAGGCATATAAGCAATATGAGCCTTATTGTCTAGTCAAGTAGAGGGTAATGTCACAATTACGATATGACTGGATTATAAGCCCTAAGTCATTATGGTGTAACAGATGAAATCTGCCGAGATTTGATATGAGTTACGGTAATTCAAGCGCCTCAAAATGAGGCAATATTGGGTTGTTGGGAAATCGCCTCAAATTAGGTTCATGAAATTACCAAATGAAGAATTGAAGGAACCAATGAGATATGGCGAATTAAATTACTAAGCCATGGAAGTGGTAGCATACAAAGTTGCTACAATATAGGCAAGATGAGATGATTGAGAGGAGTTAGTTGTTAATAGTTTAAAGTGAGCGAAACAGCGAGGATCCGCTGTGTTTATTATATTAAATAAAGAGTATAGTGGAAGCAAGTGCTCCATATTATTAAATTAGTTTATTTTATTGTTTCAAAAGGGCTACAATCATCATATTGTTGGTCCTATTGCTCAGTGGGCCAAACCCTTTGCAAAATCCCTTACAGCGTATCTTAACACTTCCGCCAATTTTATAACAGATGCCATGGACGAAGATGAAGAGACCTTCAGAAAAATGATCGGTGCCAAGCACACTTTCCTCTGAGGAGAGGGTGGGCACTAAATCCTCATAGACCCAGTATCACCCAAACTATGCAAACAGGTACAGAAGTCCTGAAAGTGGGCAGCGGCCAAGGCTGCATCACTTGCGACCTCCTTCATTGATCTGGACCAAATCCAGGAGGACAAAGAGGAAATTGGCCAAGCCAGCCAATCAGAACATAATGCCCAAGCTGAAGAAGCCATGGAGGATATTAGCTGAGACAAACAGTCAGAGTAGAAAACCCACGCTGAAAATTTCTCAACAATTTTACTGAATCACCACGTGATCTCAATCATATGAACTTACCTGAACAATTTGATTTCACTATAGGTGAGACAGAAGGACCCAAAACTTCAAAATCAAACCCTAAAACATCAGAATCCAATTAGCACACTGCCCTGAATCTCAAAAAATCACATGTGGAAAAGCCTAATACAAACCCTAAACCCAACAAAACCTGCACGAAATCAACACAAGGTAGGGAACTGGACAAAAACTCAGAGTGGACTGCCCAATCACACGGAGCAAGTTCAAAGCAATGAGCGGGGGGATAGGACTGGAAGGCCCACTTAACCGCTCCTAAGGCGTCACGGGCACCTCAGTGTCAATAGGGATGCTAAACATTGCAGGAGCCAAGGCTCAAGCATCCCACGCCAAAAAGCTGGACTTACTTTGTAAATTCCCTGTAGACATCTTGTCCATACAAGAACCCACTGTCTACAGGGGAGGAGGGATCCTAGTCAGTCAAGGTTCACCATCCCAGTTGGTATGGTTGTCCCACTGTGGGGTGGCTGTCCAAAATAACAAAAAATTAAAAATTGCTGACTCCTCATATCTGCATGGCTGCGTTCTGGCCGCAACAATCACAAACCAAGAGGCCACAATCTCAATAGCCTGTATATATGCACTGTGCACTGCAACTGAGAGGAAACAATTCCTCAAAGCCATCCCAATGCTCAAACTCCCACCAGAAACTATCCTGCTGGGCGATTTTAACTGCTGGGACAACCCCACCACGGACTGATGGCCCAACCCCAGGGGATACCCACTGGGACACATCGAGTTCCACGTAATGAAGGCATCCCTTGACCTGTATGAAACCCTCCCCCCAGGTCTCCACTCCTATCTACATGACTCACCACAGCATATGCAAGGGAACGTTCATCTCAATTAGCCGCATAAATAACATCCTCACACCAAAATTCCGCCGCTTACTTAATCTAACTTTGTTACAAAAAAGATCAATTTCTTCAACCACCAACTAGTTTTGGTGCAGCTCAGGCCAACCAAAAATCATGTGTGGACGTTGCCCTGGAGGAAGCTATACCCAGAGAACATAAAATTACCCAAAATTTCCAAAAGGTCAAGCATGAAGCCTTGAACCCAGAATTCACAAACCTGTTTATATCAGATCCCATCAAAACTTGATAAAAATTCAAATCCAAATTAATAAATAAAACTCGCCATCTCGCCTCATGCAATTACACTGTGGACACAGCCACAATCAGGCGCACCCTGGCGGAATTAGACCACCTTGATCTTAACACCCTGAAGTCTGGCTACAGCCCCAACTGGGGGCGCAAATGGGCGGAAATCTCCCCCACCTAAACACCCTCATTTTCAAACACCAACACAGAATTAAAGTATTGAGGAAAGGTAAGTACATATAAGAAGGCGAAACTTGTTTGACATATTTCTTCCACCAATACCACTCCCAAGGCAACCTGCCCCCATGCGCACAGGTCTGCAAAGCCAACAGCACTGTGGCAACTGACCCAGTGGAGGTCAAGGTGGAGATACACCGCTATTACACCAAACTTTATCACAACACCCCATCTGACCCCCAAAAAATAAAAAAAATTTATCCACATTGCTGGAATACAGAGTGCACTGCCAGACTATAGTCTCCTAAATCTGATAACGCAGGAGGAGCTCTGAAACACAGTCCATGGTGCACCGCATAGGAAATGCCCAGGCCCTGATGGTATACCCTACAAATTTTATAAAAAATATTATAGACAAATCGCCCCCATCCTCCTAGCATCAATGAACCAGTGCCTACTGGAGACACGCCTCCTGCCTGGAGGCCAGGACTGCTATGTCATTACCCTATTCAAAAAAGGCGACAGACTGGACCTGGACACCTGGCGCCAATTGCACTCTCAAACTCTGACACAAAACTACTTACAAAAATCCTAGCAACCAGATTATGCACATTAGCCTATAAAGCTCTGTCACCCAATCAGTTTGGGTTCACACCAGGGCGCTCCATCTGGTCCAATATACACTCCGTTGTCAATATATGCCAGTCCAAAGCAACTGGAGCCCTGGTATTCCTTGACCAGGAGAAGGCATATGACCACATTAGCTGGCCATATTTGAAGGAAGCCTAAGCGCCTTCAGTCTCCCACCCAGGTTCATTGACTGAACAAGGTTCCTCACAGAATCCGCATCTATGGCTATGTGTGGCCCTGGGTTTTTAACCAACATTATCACACCACACAGAGGGCTCAAACAAGGGAACCCCCTCAGCCCACTACTATACAACTTCAGCTTTGATCCATTCCTACACATTGCCAACTTATGCCTTATGGGCATAACTGCACAAGGTCAGCCCCCAGTCAAGATACTAGCCTTTATGGATGACTGCATGACAGGTATAGCTAACAATAATGACGCCTGATGTGACAGTCAAGGCGCTTCCTGACCGCCACTTAGCCCTGACCCCCCTAAGGCAGGGATTGGGGCTACTAGTAACATAGATAATATAAATAAAAGTGTAGGGCTTGAAAACAATGTTCCTCAAAAGGGCATTCTGATGAATCAGATGCTGATAAATTGATGAAACCTCGGAGTAAAGGTGGCAAAGGTCAACATAAATGGCAACTGGGCCAATCAAAAGGCCTCAACCCAAAGCACAATGAACTAAACAATGAGAATGGCAATGGCAAAGGGCAGCCCAGCGAATCAGGAGCTGCCAAGCTGAATTATGCCAAAAGCGAAAATGTCAAGAATCATGGCATCATGCAGCTCAGCGAATCAGGATCTGCCAAGCAAAATCTGCCACTTGACGAAAATATCAAGAGCCATGGCGAAGGATAGCCCAGAGAATCAGGGGCTGCCAGTCCAAATTATCCCAAAAATGGAAATTTTTGCAATAAGGTCGACACAAGAATTCCAAGCTCTGATTTGTTCCTGACAAATGAAAATATATGCAGAAAAGTTTTTGTAATTCCACAGGTACCCAATGAACGGTCTAGAATGGGCCTAGATGGAAATATTGGAGGCTGAGATTCTCAAAATAGGCCACAAATAGCTCGCCACCTGAAGACTCTGCGGGAACCAATTTCCCCATATCCCCCATTTCATAATATAAAAATAACCAAGCAAAGGTGTTTAGGACAACTTCGTCTTCTATTATATAAAAATAAATCCTCAAAAATTAAAAATAAATTTTTAAAAATTTTGAAATCATTTATTAAGATTTTGAAGGAAAACCAGGGATTTTGAGTGAAGAAAATGGACCATTCCTCAGATTTTGACAGAGCATTCGCCTCTCTGTATGCTCTATCTGGGGGACAGAATGTCCTCCTCAGTGTGAGCATCATCCTCACCGTGTTCCAAGGATATCTTAATTTCTCATCAAGCCAATTAACGAAGGACTTAACCATAGAAGCCCTCTCATGTTTGTGGGCCCTCACCTGGGCCCTCTTGCCCAACTGTTTTGTGGCAATGTGGAAAGACCCCATTCGTCACACCTGACAGCCTAAACGCACCCTAGCGGAATACCCCACTGTGAGTAACGCATTGCTCAATAAATAGAAAATAGAAATAATCCTCCTAGGCAAATACATCTATAACTGGGCCACAACACCCAAGTCTCACAGCTCCCCACAATGGAAAAACCCACTCATCCTACCCTTTGCTTCACCCCACACAACCAACCCCGTCTGCCACCTTGGGATATGGCTGGAAACAGGGGGTATGCAAATAAAAAAATTTAAAAAATCTATTACAGCGGTTATCCAACTGCATTGCTTCACTCAAGGGAAAATCACAGGGCTAACAGGGTGAGTGGCGGTTGCTAACTAACTCATCCTCCTGATGCTGTGGTTCCCCTCACATGCAATCCCCTTTTCACCCACCTTCAAAGCCTTAATCCGTGCGCTTATCCTGGACTGGATGTGGCCTGGATCCCGACCACCCATACAGGTGGAAAAGCTATTTGGATCACACTCCAGTGGAGGCATGGGCTTAATAAACTTCAAAGGTCATGTCAACCGCATTCTGGGCACCTGGATAGAGGAAGTGCTAACCCTGGACCTCCCACAACAGCACTGGTCCAGAGCAGCGAGGGCCAACTTTGCGCAGGCGCTCAAAGTACTTAACCCATATAAGCCATCTAGCCTACTAACATACCTCGCTAACCGCCCCAATGCACTAGGCCCACATGGAACCCCCTCACTTTATACGCCTCCTCCACACCATCCGCCACATGGGATGAACTGTCGCTAATACTGGCGCTGTGTAGGGAAGGGGACGACCCAGAGCCCACTTCATGATAAGAAAACCAGAAGACCACCCCCAGAAAGGCATACTCGCTACAACCCCAACCATTGCTAGAATCAACTACCTAGATGCTTTGGACATCCCCTATGACCTAGCTACACAGAAGACAATATGGAGGCTGACGCACCATCCACTCCTCCAGCCAAGGTTAAGATCGAACACCTGGCGCTGCCCAAGAAGGACCTATAGAATGGCAGACCGCACCCATTCCTTCCATGCAATCTGCACAGTATGTGGAGGGGAGGGCTCCTTACACCACCGCCTAGAAACTTGCCTCCCATCCAGAACCATATGGCGGGAAGTTGCGCGCCTGCTTAGGATTCAAGACGACCAGGAACTCTCTATCTCAAGGAGCCTCCTTGCGCTCCAGCTCAATTACATAATTCCACCTACCCTCCACTCCCTAATGTAACCATCACAATGTGGACAATCTACACAATTGATTTGGATGCGTTCAAGAGCACCGTACCAACCATCCATGAGGCAATTAGTAGGTTCCACGTTCACTTATGGGAACACTTCCAAGCCTGGCTTTATGGATACATGATGCTAGGTAACAAAGGCTTTTAGAGTCATAGTTCCCACTCTGGTTCCTCCAAACGGAACCTTTCCTCCACACCTGCTTCATAATAGGGGGAACCCCCTCAGAGCAGCGCACCAACCCCCCATACCTGGTGGTACCAGCTGGCAACAGGGGTAACCCATATACCCTGGGGTTCCCAATCCTTTCTAATCCTCACTATTCTTCACTCCCCCTTTCTAAACACACATAGGTACTTCCTGTCCCCTGGTCGTCTTGCCTCAGTTAAATAAAAGAATGCATACTTGTTATTTGGCAACACATTCGTCAGTGTGGAGACAGCATTTAACTCAGACCGCAGTTATAGTGCACTATATGATCCTTCTAAAAGGTGCATCCCCCAGCGGTTCCATACACCATCTGATGCACCACGTCAGGTTTCAGTGTTAACTTAGACACCAACTTGGTTAATACAATGTTAACCAGTTTGCATATATCTACAATTTCATGCACTTTGGTTTTTGCAAAAAAATATTACAATATGTGCACTCCAAATAAGAAGAACTTTGGTATTTAATATGCAAATGTCCAGGGAATCGTCTTTTTGAAAAGATGCATGATGAACACTCCAATCTTTGGGTACTCCTTGATAATCGCTTCTACCAGGATAGTGACGTTCACTCATTTCAGTGATGGCACGTCAGATGAGGGTTGAGGTTCGTCAGAAGAAGCTTGCTACAGAATCTGACAGCATGGAGTTTTGGCATACCCTAATGGCCCTCCTCCACCACAGCCTTTTTGGCTGGTGAACAGTTCAGCACGTGTAAGTCAGTGGCATGCTGTTGATAGAGCAAATCGTCTATGAGATTACAAGGTCCAGAGGAAAGAATCTCGTTGTGTTGAGATGGTATGACTGAAATCAAGCCAATGGAAGTAGAGAGTGCCATTTCTACTCCGCTTGAGCTTTTCCATGGCAATACTAGTCTGACTGTATGACGTGGACCGGTCAGTTAGTGGGAAAGTTTACGGAAATTTGAGTGAGGCGACCACATGCATAACACGTTACTGTGATAGCATCTTGTCTCTGAGTATCCTGAACCAGCTCGGGTAAAGGGTTGATCTAGGAGCTATAATTTGGCTGAAGGTTATATGATAGATGAGAGCAAAATAAAAAATTATATGACGTATGATGGTTTGCTAGAGGATTATAAGTTGATCTTTGGGGCCACTTAAAGAAGGAGCCACAGTGGCAGTCATTGAAGGCTTCCGCTAAAAATTAGGTGGACTGAACATGGAGGCCAGATAAGGCAGGTAATTAAAAATCCAAGCTAGGTGATATCCCCTTGTAGAACTGGAGCCATAGCAGTGAACAGCTCCTAGTGCGATTTTACCGCCGCAGTCATTGCAATTCTGGCATCACCCTCAGATAACGTTCCTGCACCAACTAAGACGTGTGTATCAGTAGTAAATTGGTCAGTAAACTCCTTTAAGTTCGCATTCTACTAAAGCCTGATGGTCATGAAATTGGCCTTTTGCTGAGCCATTTTTTCTACCCCCAAAGAAGCGCAGCACCATTTCCTTGATTTCCATATAGGTGACGGAGCTGACTTCTAACTAGCATTTAACCTAATCAGCGCTCTCAACATTTAGGGTGGAGATAAACAACTTTTCCTTTCAGCAACCCAAATCTCCGTCCACAACAAATTAAAACTGTTTAAAGAACCCATTAATGTTCCCATCCCAATTGAATGGTGCAACTTATCAATGAAAACACCCTCATCACGCTCAAAACTACAGGCTCTCAGGGCGAACTGAGGCGCTTCCCATTGGGCATAACTTGACTCTCCTTAAGGGGAAGAAAAAGAAGGAAAAGCGTAACTCAGCTTACCATCAGTATGGACGCAGCCTAGGTTTCCTCAGTTGGCAATACCACAAACACGTGAGGAACTCCTTCTCACGAGGCGCAATCATTTCAGAACCTTCTACTATGGGAAAACCGATTTCCGCAGCCTGCTTGGGCGGCAAAGATCTCTTCTGCTACTCTCTCAGCTAATCCCTTATCACAGCACCCTGCTCTTTTCTGTCGTCATCTTGTTGGTTAATGGTTCCACATTAGAAATTTCTGTAGGAAGGTTCCTCAACCAGTCTCAGCTCAACGAGCTGCAGCCGGTTGACCATGCTGCTGAAAATGTCTTCCAATAACTTGTTCTGCAGGTCAAGGTTACAAAGTTTCTGGACAATGGTACAATATGATTTATCAACGCTTTAAGCTCACAATTCAGCTCATTGTTGGTTTGGCACAAGGTGTCAGGAAATGGAATATGAAGTTTATACTGGCCTGACAGTTGGGATGAAGAAGCATCCAAAAATCAAGCCTGAATGCCAGAGGAATTGCCGTTTGAATGACGTTGTATGGCGCGGGAAGATGGGAAACAAATGCGCGTTGATGTGAGGCAAGCATGAAATGAAACCCAGCAATGAACCAGGTTATTACAAATCCAGACCTCGCAGGCCTTTCTGTGGGGAGGTGCACTATTGAACTAGCTGCTTTGGGATACTCCATGGAATGGCTTGACACAAAAGCAGAGGCGTGGGTCCAGATCCTCACGTGAAGTTGAGATAAATAAGCCCATAGGATTCCGATATCCTGGTGGCGGATGGCTTCAATGATGGGATTAGATTTCCAGAAATTCATTGGCCAAGAGATCCAGTTGACTATGGAGGAAGCTATTGTGACCGTCAAAAATGGTATAGCCCATCCAATATAAGGGCTGACAGGCCACAATGTTAGTGCCATTGGGAGCTTGACAAAAAAAATTTATAGTAAATTTAAAAATTTGGGAATTCAAGGGGAATTTTATTGTAAAGTAAATTTTAATAAATTAACAAACAATTTAATCAGTATGATGCAACTTATTAAATAGTCTTTGATTTGGGACAGCTTGTCAAAGCATGGAATCGGTGCCCTCAAATTTTGACCTAACCCAGAACTTTTTTTTGGAGGGGGGGAAACGACTTCAATCTGAACTGCTATCAAAGGGATAAGTGGCAGGCTGAGTCACTATCAGTTTGACCGCAAATTCCTGACTTGAGGCTTCACTGTGTTTATGAAAGTTAGCGTGACAGTGTCTGGCTTGACGGACAATAGAATTCCCCAAATCCACCCCACATAGGGGAGTTCCCAACATGTTGGAAATGGGTTAGGGATGGCTAACCCACCCATGCCTGGTTGCTGGGGCGTTTGTTTGGCCAAGTAGATAACATTGTTCAACAATACAGATTTTTGGAACAGGAAATTTGGGCTATTGGCAACAGTCCTGATGGAGGTAAATGCCCATTGGGCTTTACCCCTGACAATTTTGAGGGGAGTTTGGAGTCAGCAACTTCATTACCTAATGGCTCAATGCCATTGGCAATATCAACCAAGAATTCATTGCTTGTCACCTTCCAACCTATGAGGTATGCGCCTGTTGGGATTTGTATCCATATATTTTGGAGCAATTATCAAACCAACAACATTTTCTAATGAACTGATGCCATTATTGAGTGTTACCTAGGTTTGACACTTAATCAATATCTACCAAATGTGTGAGCCCATCAGGCCTAGTCACCATGACTGTAAGGCGTTTTGACTTCAATTTTAAGGGTTCAGCACTCTTAACTTCATAAAGTACTTCCAGCTCCTGGGGGTGGCGGTTTCCAATCAATTCTGCGCAACTTTCCTTGAACTATTGCACTAATTCAGCTGAGGCAAGTGCGAGGATAAGGGGAGAAATCTTTAGAGGGAGAGCTGTTACCCAGCGCTCATCTATCACATAAACAAGATCACCCTGTGTGATGAGAGGAACATCCGCCTTCTTTGGACCCTTTTTATTAAAAATGGGAAACTGCCCAGTCCAATCAGAGAGGTCACTCCCCTAGACTTACAGTCACCCAAAAAATATTTACCTATCTGGAAGGTTTCTTTAGTGACAAGTTTCTTCAAAGTAGTAGCCAGAGTCCCATTTACTCGTTGAACCATCCCATTGGTCTCTGGATAGTAAGTCTTTGTCAGTACTCCTCAAATTCTCATTAACTTATTTAATTTTAGGATGATAGAGTGGTAAAGTTGCTGCCGTTAGATGGTAAAATAACATGAGGTCAGCCATGCTGATATAGTAACTGCTCCATAACGAACTTGGAAGTACTTCTGGCATCTATTTTAGCAATAGCCCGCATCACTACCCAACAAATTAGGTGGTCAATTGCTACAATGACATCTTGGCTTTTTAAGTACTCAAAGTCAACGGCCCTGTAACATTGATGGATACAGTATGCCATGTGAGCCCAGGATCCACTAGCCAGAAAGTTGTAGCTTTCTTGAAGGGATTACGTTCCTGACACATTGTACAGCAACCAAGGTGTTATGAAACGTCAATTTAATGGATTCCCTAGTTTTTCTATCATTGGACCTGTTCTAGAGTTTTCCATAGGCCCCCATGGCCAGTTACTTTATGTGCTGCAGTGTTAAACGCAGTGTGCTCAATGATCTTGGGTATAATAAGGATTTTTTACCTAAAATTTTGAAAAATTTACCCTTGATAAGCTTTGAGTTTTCCATTGTTCTGTTGAGGAATTGCTGAATATCAGGTGGCTGGTCCCTGATATCCCCACTAAGCGTCTTCTCATACATCGCATCTACTTATTTTGCAAGACTAAAACGGAGTATAAGTGCAACAACTCATCATCATTTTGATGCATTGCCCCTGCTTGGTATACTATCTATTAGTTATATGCTTGTAACTTAAGAGCCCATTAGCCAACCTCCCTCCAGGATCTTTGAGGTTATGCAGCCATCTCTTTGTGGAGTGATTGGTCACCGCAATAAAATAAACATGTGAATATATGCCTGAAACGCTTTCAGGCATATATTACTGCAAGGCATTCCCATTCAGTTATAGTATAGTTGTGCTCCTGCTTACTCAGGGTATGACTCACACATGCTACCAGGTGTTCCTTGCTGAATTCGCCCTTCTGACTCATTATGCCACCGATTTCCATCAAGAATGCATCAGTTTGAATAATGAAAGGTCAATAAAATTTAGATACTAAAATATCAGATTCTCATTAGGTACATTATAAGGTTTTAAAGCAAGTTTTGGGCTTCCTTATTCTATATGAACCCCTCCTTGGGATCCTAGAACAACTGAAAAAGAGGCTTAGCAATAGAAGAAAAAATTATAATGAATCGGCAATAATAGCTAATCATACCTAAAAATACCTGCACATCATGAACACTCGACAATTAGGACATGGCCAAATTGCCTCAAACCTGGGGTTTTAAGATCGTATACCATTAGCATCAACAATGAACCCCAGATTTTTGATCTCATTTTTGAAAAGTAGCACTTCCGCAGCTTTATTTGCAGAAGTTCTGCGGGTAATTTCTGAAGACTTTTTTAAATGCTCAAGGTGATCTGTGAAGGTGCAGCTGAAGACTTTATTGTCATCTAAGTAGATGAAAATGCATGCCAACTTCAGATCGCCTAACATGGTATCCATGGCTCATTAAAATGTCACCGCCACATTACAAAGACCTTGGGGCATTTTTGTCAGCTGATATAGCCCATTGCTGGTAACAATTGCATATTTTTCTTAATTCTTGTTATAATTTTGGTGGTATCTTGAAGATCCGCCAAAGGGGTTTTTCACAGTGTTAAGCCCACTGAGAAATAGGACCAATGATATGACAATCGCCGTCCTTGAGATAACGTAATAAACTTACAATAAATATGGATCAATTGCCCTGAAACAATCTTTTACTAATCTTAATATCTACAGCAGATCCTCACAGTTCTGATCGCTTAAAGCTATTAATAACCCCCTTTCTTCAATCATCTCATATCACTTATATCTCAACGAATTCAGATGATACCATTTCCTCAGCTTATTAGTTCTGTTCTTCCATATCTCATTGGTTCCAGAAGGGTATGGTATTCAATTCTCTATTGCCTTAGTTTGAGGCGATCCACTTTTTTATTTCTCATACATTGACATCCCATTATTCATCGCTTGTTGACATTAACTTATTGCCTGATATGGAGGCAATGCAATATTATCCTTTCAACCCAATATCGCCTCATCCTAAGGCTCTTAAATAATTATAGCACATATCATGATTGGCAGATTCAACCCATTCCACCATAATGACTTAGAGCTTATCATCCAGTCATATTAGAATCGTGACAATACCCCCTTGACTGGACAATAAGTATTAATTATTTATATTCCCAAAGGAATTTTGAGTGCACTTGGTTAATGATCCAACTGCTTGTGGGGTCCTTGATGGTGTAGGTGTCAACTACATCCTTTCAATTATCTTGAACGGACCAATCCAGATGTTGTCCAACTTATGCTTCCACCTGAACCTGTGTTGGTCATGGAATAGAACCATGTCCCCATCTTTGAACTGAGCTAACCTGATACTCAATACCTGATTGGTAGCCTAATTTTTTATCATCTTGGCTAAGCTGAAGGAGTACGCTTTGGTTTGCAGCTTGATCAGCATGTCCGCTAAGTTAGTCAAATAATGCTGGGGATTTATTCCACCGGTTTTTCTATAAAGACATATAGCATCACTTGAAGAGCAGGGTTTTATTCATACAGTAATTGAAAGGGGCTCTTCCCCATGGCAGAATTATAACTAATATTATAGGCAAAGACAGCAGTGGAAAGAAGGGAACCCCAGTCTAAAGGTTAGTATTCTACTAATTTACAAAGTATGTTCAAAGTCCCATTGACCCGCTTGTCCATTCCATTGGACTCGGGGTGTTATGGGGGTTGTCAGAAACCCATGGATGGCAATTGGCTCATTAAGCTTTAGGTGGATGTGGAAAGTGAAGTTAGTTCCATTATTGGTAAGAAGGAACTGAGGGAAGCCATGTCGCTGAATAATACATTTTTACAAGAACTTGGCCACTGTGACGGCCCCCAGATCCTGTATAAGCAGCACCTCAACCCACCTGGTTAAGTGGTCAATTGCCACCAGAATGTATTTGGACTGGTTAGCTTCCATTGGCAGAGGTCCAACAACATCCAGGGAAACTGTATGTCAATCTAAACATGTTTTTGCTAACTGGTAGGACATTTTCTGGTGGAACAACTTTTCCACTTGGCACTTGTGGCAGCAGGATGTTGTTTCCAGCACATCAAAGTTCATGTTCCCCAATAGTAATGAGGGCATAACGATTCCAAGATCTTGTGCATGCCACAATGTATAACTGCCCTATGCATGCTCATGATAATGTTAGGCCGTGCTGAGGGTCATGGGAAGTTCACTGTCAAATTTCCAATCTGCTTGTACAACTCACCATTCTGATGAAAGGTATTGGCTTGCATTTCATTCAACGGCTTTATGACTTGCGGCAGCTCATTGTCAAATTTTACGCTGAGCACTTTATCATACATGCTGTCACTCAGATCTGCCATAACAGCAATGATTGGTAGCCTTGACAAGCAATCAGCATTCTGGTGTTTTGCTCCAGGGCGGTAGAGAATCTCAAAATCAAAAACCTACAGTTTGAGGTACCACTGGGATAGACGCCCTTTCAGGCTCCTTGAGGTTCTGCAACCAGCATAATGAATCCTGATCCATTACAACTTTGAACTTCACCCCATGCAAGTACACTATAAATTTCTTATATGTGTAAATCATCAATATGCACTCACACTTGGTTAAGGTATAATTACGTCCATTGTAGTTCAAGCTCTGACTGAATTATGCAATGGGGTGCATTTCCCCTTATCATCTTTTTGGGATAGGACCGCCCCAATGGCAGAAAAGGATGCATCCATTTGAACGCTGAACTCCTTATCAAAGTTTGGGTATTGTACCACTGGTGCACTGATCATCCCCATTTGTAGTGTATCAAAAGAACATTGTTATAATTTTGTCTATTTAAATGTAGCACCCTCTTTAATAACTCAAACAGCAGACCTCCAATACAACTGAAGTTGGGTAGAAAGTGGTAGTAATAGCCGCCCATCCATAAAAATACCTGTACATCACTTTTGCTGCTTGGTGTAGTCATCTTTGTTGGATAGCCTCCACCTTGGCTGGTTGTGGCTTCAGCCTACCAGCACCTACTAAAAACCCTAGGTACTCTAGCTGCTCTTTGTAGAAGTGACATTTTCGAGGCTTGATCATGAGGTTGACCTTTGCAAGCCGGTGGAAGACCTCCTCCAGATGATTAAGATACTCAGAGAACGTTTAGAAAAAGATATTGATATCATTAAGGTACATGAGGATGCATGACAGCTTCAGGTCACTGAGAATGATATCTATGGCCTGTTGGAACATAGACGGGGCGTTACAAAGTCCTTGGGGCATATGAGTTGGTTGAAAAAGTCCTTTGGATGTGATAATGGCTCATTTCTCCTGTTCTACCATGGGTAACTTGATCTGCTTATAACCTTATATCAAATCCATTGCAGAGAAGTAATGAATCCACCCAATCAATCCAGCACATTGTCAATCCGCAGCAAGGGATATGAGTCCTTTTTAGTGATACTGTTGAGCTTTTGGTAGTCTATTACCACCTGGTTGGTGCCATCCTTCTTTTTTACAATTAGGATGAGTGATGTCCACAGACCCTTCGAAGGTTAAAGCATCCGCTGCTCTAGAAGGTTTTTGATCTCCACTGTCACTACTTCCTCAGCTTCCCTTGATCGGTGGATTGGTCATGACCTGATGGGAGGATGATCCCTAGTGTCCAACTAATGGAACACCCCCCGCGTACATCCTAAATCATGGTTGTCAGCAGTGAAAATCTCTTTATATTTTTTAAAAAGCTATCGCTTGATCCTTCAGTGCTTCTGATAATCCCATTAAATTACTACACAATATTACAGTCATTATGGAAGACTGTGGTTCAACAGGTAGACAAAATTTGTCCTGCAACCCAAACTCGTGAACATAAAGGACCTCCTCAACAGAGGTCAAGTGTAAATATGCCACTATTTGATGTCAGCAGAATTGCAATGGTTA
This sequence comes from Massospora cicadina, assembly GCA_022478985.1. Taxonomy (NCBI): domain Eukaryota; kingdom Fungi; phylum Entomophthoromycota; class Entomophthoromycetes; order Entomophthorales; family Entomophthoraceae; genus Massospora; species Massospora cicadina. The sequence goes on along the minus strand of JAKSZP010006680.1, from coordinate 112,933 downwards.
CATTTGTAGGTTTGCAAGTAAAACCTTGATCTCCCCATGTTTGGGAGTATGATGCCTGGAGCCATGTGTGGCTCAAGCTGCAATTGTTGATAAGGCCCAATAACTTCCCCATAGAGTCCATTTGGTACTTCTACCTCCAACTCAGTGTTCACTATTACTTGTTGACCAGAGGGGATATATATAGGCCTAGATGCTTGGAGAGGCAGCCCCTAATATTCATATATCTGCTGAGGAAGGGGCCAGGTTTTTTAATTGATGATAGCGCACCAGAATCACCCCATCACTATAGCAAGGTTGATATGCTCCATGTACACCAAGTCCTTCAGCACTCCACTGGAGGTGAAGCAAATTGGGATCCATTGTCCTGAAAGTTCGAACGTCTCCTCTGTCATATCAATGACAGCCCCATAGTGTCTCATAAAAGTGATTTTAATTAACATGTTGTAATTATCATTTGGCAACACTATCACTGGGGATATAATTACAATCAACCCAAATCACAACGGAAGTGCGCTGTATGCTCCTTTAGAGACCATGCTATCTTCTCTAGCGGTCCCATATACTATCTGGTGTTCCACATCAAATTTTAATGTCAACTTAGCTATCAACTTAGTATAAACTACGTTAACTAGAGCACCCATATCTATTATAGCGTGGACTCAGGTTTTGGCTACAACAATGCCACAGTATGTACATTCAGAATATGATGTATCTTGACTAATTAATAAATGGACTGATAAAGAATCTTTGTTCCCAAGAAAACTTGAAATCCCCTCGCCAACATTGGGATATTTTTTGATGATAGTGTTGACCAGAAGAACGATGTTTACTCCTTGCAAGGAAGTTGAATCTGAGGATGAGTCCAGCTTTTCAGTGGAAACTTGGTCAAACATTTGGCACACGTACAGCTTGGGCTGCATCTGAGATCCTTCTTTTTCTGCAGCTTTAGTTTGTGCTCGTTTCAAGTTAATAACTCTCCAACTGGCGGCTGTTATAGGAATTCATCATCGTACTGGGTGAAATCCACTGTATATACTTCAACAGGTTCAGGTGGGACGTTTGGATTTGGGAACGCAGAAGTAGAGAGTCCTGTCTCTACTCCACTATGACTTTTCCCTGATTGTACTGATCCTGTGGTAAGTAATGACCTGACAATTGGGGCAACCTTTTGCCAGGTGCCCAGAATGACCACACTCAAAACAATTGACCCCATAGGGCCTGTATCTTTGATTGTTGTAAGAAGGAACACACCGAAAAGTTGGACTGGGGTTAATCAGTGTAACCAGGTTCCACCCAATAGTTACTTGCTGATGGCAACTTGGATGGGAGAAAGGAGTGTAGTAATAATAAGCTCAAAGTTACCAGACAGATGCTGAACAGAGCTGTAGGAATTCAGCCAATTCTAGCTCTCTGGTGCTTGACGCCTGCTGGATTCCAAAAAGTTTCGTAAATAAAATTAAGTATAAAGCACTAATAAAAATTTAGATTTTTATAATTTTTATTATTAGCGCAATAAAATTGAAAAAACAACCACCTCAACATCTGACCATTCAGTATTTAAAGTATTTTGAGGGTTGAGGGGAATTTTAGGATATGTTCAGAATTTCTTAGCCTAGTTTGAATTAAGTAATATGGGGGAATAACATATCACAACTTGGGTACTTGCTTTAGGTTAGCAGAAAGATGGAAGGGGAATTCTGATTGGCCATAACATACCTGCAAGGTAACAACTTTATGAACTTGAGCCAATCCCCATTTGAGAAATTTCTTTCACCTTGGAGGACCCCCACCAAGCATATAAAAGGGGTGTGGGAGTTTATATGACCACATTATCCAGCTTATAAATTATTTAAGCTTCAATTAATTTTAAAATAACTGGTTCATTTATCCAATTTAGCTTATTGATTAAGCTTTGAGATGATGATTGATTATGTCATCTCTTCAGCAATAATCACCGATTAAATGGTTAATTGTAATTTACAGAGGATTGAATCTAATGAGAATTATAATCCAATTTCATCAGGGATTGTTGCCGACGAGATGGATATGAGTAAATTGGGTTCAAAATGATCAATTACTCATGGGAAATAGTTAGGTTCAGTAGCTGAGATGTGGGCTGATACAAATGGCGATTTAAATACACTATTCCTCGTGAAAATCAGCCGGAATCATTCCTGAAAATGAACCAGTATCTCTTCTCATCATCTAGGTGTGCAGAGACCATTGTGAATATCTCTTTTCGTCAGCTAGGTGTGCCAAGACCATTGTGGAAATTCCTTTTCATCATCTAGGCGTTCCAAGAATATTGTGGTTACTATGAATACCCCTAACACATGTCCTTCACCATTTTACCCTATAAATATTCCCTCATTTTACTAATAAACACCTTAGTACTATGAATACTTTATTGTTTTCAATTGTTGATTGTTTACTTCAAAGTGAATTTGTGAAGAAGTACTTCCTGTCTAAGTGTCAATTCCAGAGTGAGGCCAAAGTCATTTAACTTATTATATCTTGCCAGAGTGAGGCCAAAGTCACTTGAATTCTTATATTGCCAGAGTGAGGCTGAAGTCACTTATTATTGTATGCCAGAGTAGGGCTGAAGCTACCCATTTATCCAAACTCAACTAGGATAATTGTCTTCATACAATTAGAAAATTCGTATTTATTCCCAGAGTCAGTAGTTAAGCAAACCTGTGCACCAGTGAAAACCCTGCAGTTTTTACAGGGGGGTCCCCATGTAGGTGCGTTGAAGAACTTGGTAGTGGATGGGGGAGTACCTTCTGATGGTCGCCCCAAGGTCAGTTGTGTGGTCAGAGTAATCTGACCATTTAGTTTAAATTGAGTGCCTGTTCAGGTTTTGGACTGGTGTTACCCTGATAAACGGGGTTCCACCAAGAATCGTCCAGGGTCTTTTGGCTGATATCCTTGATATTGTCATTTTTATTATTATTAAAATACCTCTTAGTAATATCAAAAAATCGCAAATGGATGACACATCCCCTTTTCAGCTGAATTCGACATAAAACATTTCTATTCTTCAGCTGTGAGGGCAAATGTCTGACATCACCCCCTCAAGAATGCTGAGGGGAAGAATAAGGTTGGAGGAAACATTAATGTACTTGGTTGATGGTGATACCTTTAGCTAAAGATTTGATAGAGTACTCATTTCCTCTTTTGTAAGTGATGGTGAAGGGACCCTCCCATATTGATCCAAGATTACTGCTTCTAGGAGTGATGCGTTTATGGTAGTATAATAACATATCAGACACTTGGAATGTAGGCAGGGGGTTCTGAGCTCATTGTCTGCATGCCCTTCTTTAGTCACCATGATTGCTAAATTAGTCATTGTCTCATATCAGAGTTGGATGATGCGCTGTGCTAATCTGCGCATACTTTAATGGGTTCCTCAACTCTAGAGGAGAATACATCTTTAACTAATAGAGCAGGGATTTTTGGTTTCCACCTATAAAAGACATGGAATGGGGACATTTTCAAGATATGATTATAACTGATCTGGTAAGCCATAAGGGCACTGGGTAAGTATTGATCTCAGTGAAGAGGATCAGAAGAGTCCATTTTAGATAGGATGGATACCAAAGTTCTATTGGCTCTCTCCACAGTCCCATTAGTAGATGTATTGTAAGAAGCTGAGAAAAGTTGCTGAGCCCCCATGGAGGTGGCCAGGATTTTTACTACTCTGGAGGTGAAATTTTTATATTATTGCAGAGTAGTACTTGGGGCAGCTGTGACGTGTGAAGATGTGTTGATGTAAAAAGGTGGCGGTGGCCTTAGCCATTTGGGCAGGAAGAGCCACTTCTTCAATTCACTTAGTATGGTGGTCAATAGCTCTCAGGACAAATATGTTTCCACTAGTAAACTGAGGAAAGGGATATACTACATCCAAGCTGATAGTGTGGAACGGTTGTTGATGGGTAGTTGGTTGATACTGGTATCTAAACTTGAAAAACGGATTGCTTCTTAATGTAAGGCAGGCTTCCAAGACGTTAACAATAAATTCCATCATACAAATCCAATAAACCTGATCCTTAATCCACTCATAAGTTATCTTGGCCCCTCCATGACCTAGGGTGGAGTGAGCTTGTAGAATAGCAGTTACACGTTCCAAAGGCAGAAGGTAAGGCAACCATCTTGTTCCCACCTGCTTATACATCTTCCAGTTCTCCACTTTGGTGTTATAGGAGTGTCAGGCTAACATTTTCTCTACAGGCTCATCCTCATCTTCCCGGTCATTGTGGGTCATTAAGAGATTATGTAGCCTCTCCGCCTCACTATTATCCAAGTGAAGGACTGGTAGCCAAGTCAACCCATCAACATATCATGTGACGGGTTACAGCATGCTGTTCAATCTTCATGTCATAATGCTGGAGATTTAGAGCCCAGTGAGCTAGCCAACCATTAGGATCTTTCATGTTTTGTAATTATTTTAGGGATGCATGGTCAGTAACCACAGTGAAAGGTAGTTCCATATAGGAAATGGCGGTAGTGCTTTACAGCTAACAGAACAGCAAGGCACTCTTTCTCCGTTACACTGTAGTTACATTCAGCCTTTAACAACATCTTACTAAAGTAGGATACAAAAATGATCTACACCGTTTTCATCCAATTAGGCTAAGATGGCCCCAATGGCATAGTCCGAAGTATCAGTGAATAAGATGAAGGGTTTATTATGATCTGGTTGCAATAGGATAGAACGTTGTTGTAGCAGTTGCTTCATCGTCTTAAAAGCAGCCTTCTGTTCCGCAACCCACTGGTAAGGAGCGTTCTTGGTTAATAGGCGGACAAGAGGCTCTCTGAGTTGTGCAAACTTAGGTATAGTTTGAAGGTAATATCCCATCATCCATAGAAAAACCTGAATATACCGTAGATTTTTGGGGAGCGGCATTTTTGAGATGGCTTCAACTTTGTCTTGGATTGATTGAATTCCTCTTGAGAAATGGAATGGCCGAGGAAATCAAGTTTCTTTCAAAAGAAAGTACATTTGGAGGGCTTTAACTTGATATTTGACTTATGTAATCGTTGAAAAACCTCCTTCAGGTGATCAAGATGCTCGTTGAGAGTTTTTAGAAATACTGTGATGTCATAGAGGTAGATGATGACGAAACTTAATTTCAAGTTCTTCATGATATGGTACACTGCACGCTATAAAGTTGCAATTGCGTTGCACAATCCTTAAGGTAATCAGGTTGGTTGGAAGAGACCCTTACTACAAATGAGAGCGCATTTCTCCTGGTCCTCAGGGGAGAGATCTATTTGCCAATAGCCGCTAGCTAAGTCCATGACATAAAAGAAATCAGAGCCAGAGAGTTGGGCTAAGGTGTCATCAATGCGAGGGAGAGGATAACTATCCTTTTACATGAGATTATTTAACTTGTGGTAATCCATGTCTATCTGATGACCTTCGTTTTTTATTAGCGGGAGAGGGAAAGACCAGGGGCTTTGTGAAGGAACTAGAAATCCCGCGTCTAGTAAATGCTGAAGCTCTGTCCTCATTTGCTGTTCTTCCACTTTTGATTTCCAGTAAGGTTTTGACAAAATGGGATGGGCATCACCAACATCAATGAAATGGCACCAGCCCTTCATGTGGCCATAGTCGTTATCTGATCTGGAGTATATATCACTATAGTTGTTGAGGAGAGTGTGAACTTTTCCAGATCATTTGGGGTCAGCTCGTCCGTGATAAGGACGTTGGGTAGGGTACACACCAGGTTATCCTTTGGCAGGCCCATATCCATCATGGAACCAATGAGTGAATTTGTTTAATGTACTCCACAGGGACTTACAAGACTCTGCCAATCTTCTGGTGTTTCTTTACAACTATGTTCTTTGAGGTGAGGCTCCCCAATAGCAAAGTAAAGGGCCTTTGGTAAGCTGGGTCAATGATGCCAGGCAATACCCGAGGGTTCAAGGGACTGACGCCCTCAATACTAACGAGGTGCAACAAACAGTGGTGTGGAATTTGGAGCGTGACTTTTGTATCAATCACTCGGTGTTTACCAGGCTTAATCATGAACTCATCTTCAGCATAAAAAGGGATACCATCACTAGCATCCACTGAATTAGGCAATTTCTTTGTGTTGCGCCCAGAAGTGGTATAAGACAAAGGTATAGCTGAAAGGGGGTAAAACCAGGCAAGGATATTTGTGCTTACTGGATTCTATATTGGATAAGACTAACGGGACTTCATAGTTGAGTAACGAGAAGAAATTTTGCTTCAGGTTGATTATTCCCCATGCTTATTTATAAATTGACTGCCGATGAGCTTATCATACACTTTATTATCTAAAGCCACAGCAGGGGCTGATAAAATAAGCTTCTCAACTCGAATGGAAAAGAATATGCCCCAATAGGACGTGTATTGTTGGGGCCAGCGGTTCCAAATTCTTGCGTTTACTACAAGCCAGGCGCTAGCTTTATCTTCTTGATAAGCTTAGTGGAGACACGTTAACTGGGGAGCCAGTGTCCAGGATGGCTAGTATTTGACCTTTTGAATGACCACTTTAACCTTATTGAGTTCCTCCAAATTTAGGTGACAACGCTAAGACCTCTTTGAGCCGTAAGGTGAAGGTGAGTTTTTTAGCAGTCTCAGGGTAGTTATTCATGATGGATATTATGGAGTGAACACGCTGAAGAGACCAAATCAAGCCAGCTAAGAATTGGTCACCATCGCTGGCAGTGTTGATCATTTTGGACACCCTAGAATTTGATTGAGGTATGTTTCCTCAGGAATAGTGGTCTCAGTTGCTCCTCATGCGTTCAAATGATCAGGAACCTCTACAACTGCAGGGGCTTCAAATTTATAGTAACCAACATCATCATAAAACACCTCATATCCGTCCCCAAGGGTATTCTTAACAACTGGCAAGGACGCGATGGAGGTAAGAGAGATAGTCACAGGAGATTGAATAGACTTAGGTCACGCTTTTATCAGCTTAGCTGGAGGGGTATGCGCAGCAGCTTTATGTGCTTGTGTGGACGGATGGTGTTACTACCTTACAGGGCTTTGATTTATAAGAAGAAGTGATAACCTTTTTAGGTCATAAGGAGGGAGCAGGTTTTGTATTGAGTTAGGCACAGGAGGGCTTACTACTAACTGATCAGCTGGCGGTAGCTCCTCAATAGTGAGAGCTGGAGGGTGCACCTCAGCTTCCTTGGTTGTTGCACATGAATGGAAATCGGCAACATCTACTAAGGCCTCCTTTAGATCACAGATATTTTTGAAATGGCGTTTCACTTCAATAATATGCCAGGCTAGAGAGGGCTGAGAAGTTAACCCAGATAACAGGGCGGAGATAGCATCAAAAGGGTGATCATATTAGAGGTTTTTAACCTTAGCGCAGTGAGGTAAAATCGTTCAGCAAAGGCAAGGAGTGGTTCACCCTCATACATGCAAAGGCGCATAAAGACCTGTTTTTCCCTGAGTAGACTCTGCTTTGATCCAAATTTAGACAAAAGAGCCTCCTTCACCTCTGCTCAAGTGTGCAAAGGGTCCAGATAAGGCACTATCATCTCTTGCGCTAGGTGGCTTAAACAAGGAAGGATGTGTTGAACTTTTTTATCAGTTGTTCCATGCATGGCAACTTCATAAACGTACAAGAAAGTAGCAATGCTTCCTTCGCCAGGGGTGTATTTGTCTTTTAGAGGGAGTTTTAAAGGGCGCTGCTCCAGCTCTTCAAGACTGGATAAGGCACTAGCGAGTTGCTCCTCAAGAGAAATGATTATGGATATACAGTGATCCTCTGTAGTGAGCACCATTTTGTAGGAATCCAGATGATTCTAGCTCACTGGTAATTGACACCTGCTGCAATCCATAAAGTTTTGTAATAAAATTTATTATAAAGCACTAATAAAAATTGAATTTTTTATAATTTTTATTATTAGCATGATAAAAGTGAAAAACGATCACCCTTGACATCTGACCATTCAGTATTTAAAGTATTTTGGGGGTCAAGGGGAATTTGAGGATATGTTTGGAATATCTTAGCCTAGTCCAAATTAGGTAATAAAGGGGAATAACGTATCACAACTTGAGTACTCGCTTTAGGTTAGTGGACCAATGGAAGGGTAATTCTGATTGTCCAAAATGTACCCGTGAGGTAATGATTTTATGCCCTTGAGCCAATCCCCATTCAAGAAATTTCTTTCACCTTGGGGGACCCCCGCCAAGCCTATAAAAAAAGGGGGTCCCTGCTTAGGTGAGTTAAAGGACTTGGTAGTGGATAGTAGATTACCTTCCAATGGTTGCCCCAAGGTCCTTTGTGAGGTTGGAGTAATCTGACCAATTGATTTTACATTGAGAGCTCCTGCAAGTTTTGAACTGGTGTTACCCTGATAAACGGGGTTCCACCAAGAATCTACCAGGGTCTTTTGGCTGATGTCCTTGATATTGTCATTTTTATTATTATTAAAATACCTCTTAGTAACATTGGAAAATTGCAAAGGCTGACTATTCCCTTTTCAGTTGAATTTGACTTAAAACATTCATGTTCTTCAGCTGTGAGGGCAAATGTCTGACAAGGGCGGGATAATTTTACAAATAAGAAAGACTGGCAGAAAATGTGGTAGGCTTTTACTCTGTACTGGGAAGAGGAAAGGTAGCAGATAAACAGCATAAAATTCGAATGAGTTTAAGCAGGGGTACATTGTCCTCTAAATACAGAGCCATAGCATTAAAAAAGGTCACAGTATGGCTTCACTGCAGAGGTTATCGCTATGCATATGTTGGGTTCAGATAAAGTCCCTGCTTCAAGTAACACGTGAGCTTCCACTGTAAATTGATCAGAAAACGTGTTGATGGTCTTATTACATTTAAACCCAATGATCAAGAACTCTGCCTTCCACTGCGACATCTTTTCAGTACCTATAAACAACTGCAGTACAGTATCTTCACTTCCTGGTATATTTTGGAACTGTTGGAAAGATAGCAAGTTTTTGGTTGGTGCTTCCAACATCCAAGGTATATATTAATAACTTGGCTTTCCCCTGGTCTGAAGCTCCTTCCTCTGCAAATTTAAAACACTCAAAGAACCCATGGATGTTCCCATCACGATCAAATGGAGGCAGCTTATAAACACAAACCTCCTTCAGAAGCTCCTCCTTCTATTTGAGCACGGCATCTAAGGAAAGCTTAAGTTCCACATATTCAACTGGTGCAGCGTGGTGTGAAGATCCCCTGCCAATGCAAACCTGATGTGATATGGTTAGAAACTTTGATTTTTATCATTTTTGTAACTATTAAATAAGCCCACTATAGTGAACACCGCTGTTATAATATTGGCAGCATCATGGAGATACGCTGAAGGGGTTTTGAACAATGTTAAGACCAGTGAGCAATAAGGCCAACAATATGACAATTAATGTCCTTGAGATAACATAATAAACTTTTAATAAATATGGAGCAATTTTCCCAATAACAATTTATGATTTAATTTTAATATCTACAGTGGATCCTCGTTATTCCACTTGCTCAAAACTAATAACAACCCCCTTTCTTCAATTATCTCATCTCACTTATATCTCAGTGACTTCAGATGTTACCATTTCTTCAACTTAGTAATTCAGTTTTACCATATAACATTGGTTTTGGCAGAGTATGGTATAATTAATTCTCTATCACCTTAGTTTGAGGCAATCCACTCATTATTCGTTGTACATTGACATCCCATTATTTTTGTTCATCAACATTACTGTCACAATTCTGATATGACTGGATGATAAGCTGGGAATTGCTAGGGCATATTGAAAAGAAAGCTGACAAACATGACATTAGTTATGATTATTCAAGTGCCTCAAGATGAGGTGATATTGGATTTAATGAGTTATTATTGGATCACCTCTAATTATGGTGATAAGGCGATAAGGCAATGTTGACATTTGACTATAAAAATTAAATCGCCTCCAATTAGGGCAATAGAGAGCTAAAGAATAACATGCAAAATTAAGGAGAGTCCGAATATAACAGCTCAAGTTATAAGAGTGGTATCATCCAAAGACGCTATATAATCTAGATGGGCGATTGAGAGGAGGTTGATTTTTGGAAAAAGTGAGAGAGAGTAAGTGGACTAGAAAGGATCCGCTCAGATTATTGTATTACATCAAAAAAAGTGTTTTTAGGGATATTTTTCCCTTTTGTTATATTTATTGCTTTAATTGTGTTCTGAGTGACTGACGATCTTCATATCATTGTTCCAATTGCTCAGTGGGTCAACCCTGTGCAAAAATTCTTACAGCGTATCTTAAACAATTCTGCCAATTTTCCAACAGTGGTTCTCACTACAGGGGCCCATTGATCAATTATAAAATGATAAAAACTCAGTTGCTGGCTATTTTGCATCCAGGTTATTTTTTAAAAAATCTACACAACGTGCTAGGTCAGTTGCCTTTGTGGAGCTAAAACTTGCATTGAACAATTTACTTAGAAAGCGAGATGAGCTGTTCCAGGAAGTTTGTAGCGATAAGCTTCCTCCATTTGATTGATAAGGGGATATTTTTGGGTTCTTTAAGCGATTTGAAATTGTGACAGAAGGAGCCTCGGAGTGATGAAGAGCAAAACTGTTGATTTCTACCTTGGATGTCAGAAGTGATGATCAAGTCATCCGTTATCTTTCAGGGAGTTCCAGTACATACCAAGAAGTCAAAGAGACGGTGCTGCGGTTTTTTGGCAGATCTGCAAAATGTCACAGCAGAAGGCCGAGTTTTTGACCATTGGGTTTCAGCAGAATGAGACCCTCACCACGTTTGCTGAGCAATTTATGATGGAGGCTCAAATGTTAATTGGGGCCAGAATTTTATCTGATTCTGACATGTGTATTGCAATAACTTCTGCTGTGAAGCATACCATGAGCTATATAACGTTATGACCCCAATGTTAGATGAAGATGTACCTTTGCTTAAAATTGTTCAGTTTTTGCACTGTATATCAGCCAACTTCCCTCCACCTAATACAGAGTGAAATCCTTCCGTTACCACCACTGAATCATCTTATGTGGGGAACTTTGTCTGTCCAGTTCAGATTCCACCAAGTTACCCTCAGCACTTAAACGTCCGCCTAATACCTGCTTATTGTCACTGGCCCACCTATTGTTTTAAACCTGTTTTTCGATGATCACTTTCTGCCCAACTCTCAAAATGGCTTGTTTCACATTAATCATGGATGTGGGCCCTATGGGGTCATCTGTTTCAAATGCAGTCAACATGGGCATCTGGCATGATGGTGCCCCAATCAACAGGTCTCTTGCGTACAGTAAGAACAGTACTGCCAGGGAAAAGTCAGAGAGGAGTAGAGATGGGACTCTCTACCTCCGCTATACCAAACCCATACATCCCATCTGAACCCATTTTATGAAATTCAGCAGAAGTTCCCTCGCATAATAATCCAGTATTTTATCAGCAGCCAGTCAGGGGTGAATTTTTTGACATGAATGCAGTCTGCAAGTATGGCGGAAGAGGGGTCTCAGATGCAGATCGAGCCATATGCTTGTCAGATGTTTGAATAAGTTTCCCTGAAAAGTTAGACCCCTTTTTATATGCACCTTTCTTATAAGAAGTAAGCTTCGCTCTTCCGGTAAACATTGTTATAAAAAATACCCCGAAATTGGTGAGGGGATTGCATGTTTCCTTGGAAACAGAGACTCCTTAAATGTCCATGTTATAAACAGTCAAGACGCATCTTACTCCAGATGTACTTACTGTGACCTGATTGTAGCTAAAACCCGAGTCTGTGCCATCATAGATACCAGTGCCCATCTCAATATATTCTCCACAAAATTGGTGGCCAGGTTGACATTAAAACTGGATATGGAACATCATATGGTATATGGAACTGCTGGAGCGGAAAACAAGATCTCTGAGGGAGCATACAGTGCGCTTCTGTTGCAATTTGGTTCTATTGTTGTGGTAGCCTCAGCTATAGTGTTACTGAGTAGCGTACAATCTGTTAATTGGAACTGCCTTCTTGCAACACTATGGGGCTGTCATTGATATGATGGACGATACTTTTAAATATTAGGTCAGTGAATCCCAATTCACTTCACCTCTAACGGAGTGCCAACTGATTCGGTGCATATGGGGAATACTAATCTAGCTTATAGTGATGGAGTGATCCCTGTGCGCTACCATTAATTAAAGGGAAAAACCTGGGCCCTTTTCCCACAGGATTATAAATATCATGGGCTGCCGCTCAGAGCTGCTGGACCTATATCTATTCCATCCAGGCATCAAGTTATAGTGAACACTGTTATGGGTGATTGAAGTTCCAGATGGATTCTACGGGGAAGTTATTGGGCTGTATCAGCAATCGCAGTTTGAGACCCACGTGGTCCCAGGCATTATATTACCAGGGCAAGGGGAGATCGAAGTTTTAGTTGTAAATCTACAAATGGTACCACTGCAAATCCACCGCCACCAAATAGTGACGTATGTACATTTAATCCCCGTTGAGGAGGTTCTTTTGGTTCATGATTTAGGTCGCTAGAGGAATTTGGTCTACCTTTTGAACCACAGCTCAGTTTAATGGCAGTTGTATTGCACGATGAATTAATGGGGCTGTCAGAACCACAGTAAGATCGGAATATCACTTTTTATTTCAAAAATAAAGAGATTTTTGCTGTTGACAACCATCATTTAGGATGCGCGTGGGGATGGTTCATGGGCTGGACACTGGAGATCATCCTCCCATCAGGTCAAGGCCAATCGCTGATCAAGGGTGGTGGAAGAAGTAGTAACTGAGGAGATTGACAAGCTATTAGGGCAAGGGATGCTTGAACCAGAAAAGAGTCCATGGGCTTCTCCTGTTCTTATTGTAAAAAAAGAAGGACTGTACTATTTTGTAGTAATTGATTACCAAAAGCTCAACAGCATCACCGAAAAGTACTCATATTTCTCACCACGAATTGACGACGCTCTGGATTGGCTAGGGGGAGCTCGTTTTTTCTCAGCAATGGACCTGATCTTGGGCTACTGGCAAATTGAGTTGCCACTGGCGGAGCAGGAGAAATGCGCTGTAATCACATCCAAAGGTCTTTTTCAACCAACCTGGATGCCGCAAGGGCTGAGTAATGCCCCAGCTACAATTCAATGGGCGTTGGACACTATTCCCGGGGACCTAAAGCTGTCATGTATCCTTGTATACCTCGACAACATCAATGTTTTCTCCCAAACCTTCTCTGAACACCTCAAAAATTTAGAAGCAGTATTCTGCCAGCTCACTGAGGCCAACATTAAGATCAAACCTCAGAAATGTCATTTCTTTAAGGACCATCTGGAATTCTGGGGTTTGTGGTTGATGCCACAGGGCTGAGTCCTGAACTGGCTAAGGTGGAAGCCATTCAAAAACGACTCCGCCTAACATCAAGCAAGATATACAGGTATTTTTGGGAATGGTCAGATATTACCAGCGCTTCATTCCTAACTTCAGCTGTATTAGGGGCCCACTATTTGAGTTATTAATAAAGGACACCATGTTCAAATGGAAGGAACGTCAGCAACGCGCTTTTGATATGCTTTGAATGGTGCTGACCAGTGCGCTGGTGTTATACTATCCTATTTTGAAAAAGAGTTCATTGTTCATATGGATGCATCCCTTTCCGCTGTGAAGCAGTCCTATCCCAAAAAGACGAGGTGAGAAGAGCACCCTGTAGCATACTACAGTCATAGCTTGAACAGCCATGAGCGCAATTATACCTTGACTGAGTGGGAGTGCTTAGTGGTGATCTACACCTACAAGCAATTTTGGGTGTATTTTCATGGAATGAAATTCAAAGTTGTAGTGGATCATGCCTCATTACGCTGGTTACAAAATCTTAGAGACGGAAGGGCATCTGGCCTGATGGAATCTTATTCTGCAGGCATACAATTTCGAAATTTTTCACTGACCCAGAGCAAAACACCAGAATGCCAATTGCTTATCAAGATTACCAACGATTGAAGTTACAGCGGATTTAAGTGACATAATGTATAATAAAATGCTCAGCGGCAAGTATGACGATGAACCGCCTCCAGTCATCAAGGATTGGATGGAATAAGGTCCAATACGTTCCAGAAAAATGGACAACTTTAGAAGCGGATAGGGGACAATACTGTGAATATCCCAAGACCTGCTTCCCACCCAACTATTATTATGAGCGCACACCAAGCAGTTGAACATGGTGGAGTATGTAAGACCATTGAATTACTGCGACCAAGGTTCTTATTGGGAAAGCATGAAATTTGACATGCTTGAGACAATTTCCTGCTGCCACAAATGCTAGGCAACATACCATTTCGCCAAAAGACTTCATACTGGTTAGTGAAGCAAAACTTCACCTGGCACACCGTTTCAATTGATGTTGTGAGTCCCCTGCCAACAGGGGCAAACCAGTCCAATTACATCCTGGTAGCAATTGACCACTTGACCAGGTGGGTTGAGGTGCAACCAATATGTGATTTGAGTGCATTAACAGCGGCTAAGTTTGTTATGGAATGTATAATTCAGCGACACGGTTGTCCCCAGTTCATCCTTACTGACAACAGAACGAACTTCACTTCACACATCTTACCTAAGCTCTACAAATTGATGGGCATCCGTGGGGTTCTGACAACCCCCTATCACCCTGAATCTAACAGAATGATTAGCTAGTTAAAGGTACCTTGGTGAACATACTTTGGAAATTTTTGATGTATTGACCTTCTGATTGGACTTCTCTCCTTTCCAAAGCCGTGTTTGCTTACAACATTAGCTACCATTCCGCTATGGGGAAAAGTCCTTTCCAACTATTGTATAAATACCTTGCACTTCTGGCACTACTCTATTCCTGCATAGAGGATACTGGTGGAATGGATCCTCTTCGGTATTTGACTAATTTAGTAGACACGCTGACTAAACTGCAAACTGAAGCCTACTTATGCAGTTTAGCAAAGAAGATTAAGGCTCAGGCAGCTATAAAAAGTGCTGTATAGTGGCCTCGCTCAGTTCCAAGATGGAGATATGGTTTTGTTTCATGAACAGCATGGGTTTGGTTGGAAACACAAGCTTACCAACATCTGGATTGGTCCATTCAAAGTTATAGAGAAAACCGGGGTTGACGCTTATAACATCAAGGACCCTGCATGTGGTCAGATCATTAACCAAGTGCACGCAAAGTTCCTATGACCATATAAGCAACAGGAGCCATAACATCCAGTCAAGGAGGGGGTAATGTCACAATTCTGATATGACTGGACAATAAGCTGGGAATCGTTAGGGCGGATTTGAAAGAATCTGCCAAACATGACATTAGTTACAATTACTCAAGTGCCTCAAGATGATGCAACATTGGGATGTAATTATTTATTATTGAATTACCTCTGATTAAGGTGATAAGGCGATAAGGTGATGTTGACATTCGATGAATATGAATTAAATCGCCTCTAATTAGGGTGATAGAGAGCAAAAGAGTAACAAGCCAAAATTGAGGAGAATCAGTGGAATAGACTAGCTCAAGCTATAAGAGCGGTATTGTCCAAAGCCGCTATATAAGCTAGATGGGCAATTGAGAGAAAGAGGATTTTTGGAAATAGTGAGAGAGAGAGAGAGAGTAAGCGGACTAGGAAGGATCCGCTCAGATTATGGTATTACAATAAAAGAAGTGTTTTTAGGGAAATTGTTCCCTTTTGTTATATTTATTGTTTTAATTGTATTCTGAGGGACTGACGATTTCATGTCATTGTTTCAATTGCTCAATGGGTCATTCCTGTGCAAAAACCCTTACAGCGTATCTTTAACAATTCTGCCAATTTTCCAACAATTACCTTATTGCCTGATTTAAAGACAATAGGATATAATCCTTTCAGCCCAATATCACCTCATCCTAAGGCTCTCAAATAATCGTAGCTCATATCATGATTGGAAGATTCTACCTACTCTTCCATAATGACTTAGAGCTTATTGTCCAGTCATATCAGAATTGTGACAGTCCTCTTTAGGTAGTCTATTTGCCAGTACTCAGATATGAGATCCTTCACCAAGGAGAATTGAGCCCCTCCTAAGCGATCAAGTGCATATTCAATCCACAGAAGTGGGTATGAGTCTTTTTCATTATAATAATCACCTGAAAATAGTCTATAATGACACAGTTGGATCCATTTTTTTACAATCAAAATTGGACTCTCCCAAGGGCTTGAGAATGGGACCAACAATATATGATTAAGTAGCTTAGTAACTTCATAGGCCACTATCTCCTCACTTTCTCACAAATGACATATTTGTCACATACAAACTGATGGTTGATCTCTGACATTGACCTGTGAACTATATTTTTGAAGCGCCTAAAATTATATTTGTCTTACGCAAACACTCCAGAATATTAAAATAATTTATTGGGTATGATATTTGTTATTCTGAGATCCCCATTGGTTTGTCCTAATCAAATACAAACAAGGATTGCTGGTGATTCCAGCTTGTCGGGTAATACTATTTTGTTCAACATACCAAAGGCGTGAAAAGATAAAAGTTCTGTAGTAAGGACTAAATGAATGAAGGCCACTACTTGGTTCTTTTCTATCCATATTGGCCTATCCAAAAGGTTGGCGACCAGTACATGAATATTGCCCTGACCAGGGATTAAATCCCAAGTGCTACGTAGGGTTCAATTTGATCTTTTTCTCATAGTTCATGAAATTTGCCATACAGATAATCAGTAATATACAAGGTAAGGTTAGTCCTGATGATGCACTGGTCCTTGGATTTCACAACCATCAGCATTTTCACCCTCAAAAAAATCCCCTAATTTTGTCAATTTGGGCCAGCGGCAGCTGGGAACGTTTGCTAACCTGTCATTAATTTACAGGAATGACCCCATCCACATAGATCAAAATAAAGTAGTCATTCTTCTTGGCCGGGATGGTTACCCTATCTGGTGGTAGAACAGTGGCAAGGTCTGATCCAAAATTTTTTGAGAGTATTGTTTTGAAAATTGCACTGGGCCCATGCTGCCACATAAATATAGTTAAATTTATTGTGAGGAAGGCTGACCATGGGACGGACACTTCCAAATTTTACCCAAAAGAGACAAAACTTGGAACAGGGAAGGCACTCAGAGAAGCGATGCTATCTTTTGTTGCCAGCGGGAATGCCACTTATGGGGAGGGGGAGGGAACGTGTGAAGGGGCCGTAGCCACAATTGAACACGTGTGGAGGAAAGGGTCTGGTTTGATGAACCAAACTGGGAACCAGGAGGAGACCAGCTGTCAACGACGCGGTGGGAGGTATCCAAACATCCACGCTTGAAAGTGGTCCACCAAATGAGACTGGAATCTGTGGACAGCTTCTGGGAGGGTGGGGGTGGAGCCTGCGATGGCATCCATGACAATCGTGTGGATAGTCCACATGGCGATTGCTACCACCAGAGCACGAAGGGAGGGTGGAAGGGGGGAGGCCATTGATAAAGCAAACATATCTCTTGACAGACTGAAGGGATGTGTTTGATCCCGGCCAAGCAGACGTTGAACTTCGCGCCATATCACTTTAGAGGTAGGACACTTCTCCAGGCGGTGGAACAGCGTTCCATACTGGCCACACACGATGCAGGATGAGTGTAAAGCGTTAGAGCGCTCAGCCGTATGGTACACCCACCTCAGGCAGCGCCACACATGGGAACGGATTTGAGGCTGCAACAGAGGATGGTGTGCATATTTCCAGATAGTTTTTTTTGGGTCTCAATGGAGTAAGGGATGTCCATCATGTCCAAGTAGTCCACCTTGGATAGGACATGGGGCCGTGTGGGGATCATGCCATCTTGGATGGGTAGCCCCTGTACCTCTTGTGTGAACTGAGGAGAGGGGCGGCCTCTCTGGGCTGTGTGTCCACTAATACAAATTCTCCACTAAGTGCTCCGCATGGAGAGGAGGATTCGTTTGTAGTGGGTTTTAGTCCCGTGAGGACCTGTGGCCGATGGGTGTGAAGCCAGGTATTTAATCAGGGAGTGAGGGTCTGATGGATTGTTGAGGCCCAAGGCGCGGGAGAAGTTGGAGTGGGCCGCGCGGGACCAGTGTTGGGAGGGGAGCGTAGGGGCGGTGACAGCCACAATCCAGGTGCCCAGGATCTTGGCAGCATGGGCTTTGAAGTCAATCAGGCCCATGCCACCATGATGATGAGGACCAAACATGACCTCTAGCCGTACTGGTGGTGGGTGGCCTGACCAAAGCCATCCTTGCAGCAGGGCATACAAGGATTTGAAAAAGCTTGGAGAGAAGGGGATGGCGTGGGCTCCAAACCAAACTTTGGAGAGGAGCATAGAGTTGGCTAAAACAACCCTGCCAGTAAGGGAAGTAGAGTGAGCTCTGAGGGAGGCGATGCGCTTCGTCACGTTGTCTAGAATATGACTCTCCATTACTGCTGATGCGTACCCGCCTGCCTTCACCCACACGCCCAAATGGCGGACTGGCCCTATGGTAGGGCGTGGCATGAAGGGGAGCACCAGTGGGGCGGTGTGGGTGAGCTGGGAGGGCGAGCACATGTGCGAGCAGATAGGCCAGGTTGGGCACTGGTTGCAGGGGCCCAGCAGGTTTGATACCGACCAAGGAGGATGATTTCGGTTTTGGAAGCGTTCAGTGCAGCGTTACTTACCCGGGAATACTCCAGGATGAGAGCTTCAAGTGCGCGTGCATCTTTATTATTAGACACCACAACCACACAGTCATCTTCAAACGCCATCATCTTGACTGGGGCTTGGCCTGGAACATGGACCCCAGTGAGTTGGGCATTCACATTTCGAAGTAGTGGGTCAAGGCTGAAGTTGTATAAGAGTGGGCTAAGGGGATCCCCTTGTTGCAAGCCCCTTTGAGGTAAGACTACTTCCATTAGGAAGCCAGGGCCACGCACTGCCATTGTTGCAGATTCCATGAGCAGCATTACCCAGTTGATGAAGCGAGGGGTAAGCAGAATTGATGGAGGCAGGCCCTGAGGTATTCCCAGTTTACTCTATCATAGGCCTTCTGTTGGTCCAAGAATACAAGTGCCCCAGAGGCTGTGGACTGGCATGCGTTAGCCACAGAGTGCACGTTGTCCCAAATCGACCTTCTGGGGATGAAACTGAATTGTTCTGGGGAGATGGTGGCAAATGCTATAGTCCCTAAACGGTTAGCCATAATTTTTGTCAAAATTTTGGTGTCTGTGTTTGTTAGAGAGATGGGGCGCCAGTTAGCTAAGTCTAGCTTGTCCCCTTTCTTGAAGAGTGTGATGGTGAAGGCCTCTTGTCCTCCTGGTAGGAGGCGTGTTTCCAGAAGGCTCTGGTTAAGTGAGGCAAGCAGTAGTGGGGATATATATTTGAAGTACTTTTTATAGAATTCATATGGAATGCCATCTGGGCCTGGGCATTTCTGGTTTGGTGCACCACAGATGGCTGTCCATAATTCATTCGGAGTAATCAGTTTTCATTAATTCCAGGTATCAGGAAATGGTTCAGATGTGGGTTTGGTCAAGAAATTCCACCACTTCGGCCTGGATTAATTGGATCAGATTGGTATAACTCAGAGTAATACTTTTGTGTTTTGATTGCCACTTTGGCTGGTGTATCCATGATGGAATCATCTGATCTTCGCACCTGTGTGCAGGCCACACTCTGGCGTGGTGCGAAATTTTTTTCAAAAAAATATGCTGTGCACTTGTCACCCTCTGTAATGCATTTGGCCCTGTACTGAACACAAACCTGATGTTTTTGTTGCCTTTTGAGCGCGTTGAGGTGGGCGGCTGCCTCCACCCACTTCCGGCCCCATGCAGGGCTGTATCCTGCGGCTGGGATGTTAGACTCCAGGTGTGCCAACTCTGCCAGAGCACATGAGATGATGGCCAATGTGGCTTGTGAGCGTCAGGAGGAGAGGTGGCGAGAGTGGTGGATGGTATCCTCTTTGAAGGCTGCCCATGTGGAGATGGGGTCCACACAAAACGGTGTAACAAACTCTTTTTCCAAAGTTGCTGATTCCACCCAAGTGGAAAATCCTGGCGACGCAAGTTCAGGAGGGCGGAGTTTGCACCAATGTGGGGCCTTAGCCACTGTGACAGGTAGGTGGTAGATTATCGAGACCAGCTGGTGGTTGGAGAATTTGATTTTTGTTGTTTTGAAGTGGGAAATGTGGGGTTGGAATTTTACTGGCATAAGGATAAGGTCTATGCGGGTCATGGACCTTAATTGGACGTTGTGGATGTGGGGTCATGTCATGTTTTCAAGCAGTGGGGCTCACCGCGGCAGCACATCCATTAACCCAAGGGTGGCCTTTAGAACGCGAAGTTCTACGTGACCCTGGGGGCGTGGGAGGAGAAAGGCCAATGGTCCATTGGTGTGTTTAGCCAACAGTTCATATCGCCGACTATGAAAGGGTCTGGGGGTAATGGGAGGGATTTGACTGATGAGAAAAATTCCTGACGTTCTCATGCACAGGTTGGGGCGTAGATGTTGATGATAGCATGTGCCATGTTGGCCCATGAGAAAGTGACAATGAGGACTCAGCCATTGAGGAAGAACTCTGACAATAAAAAGTTAAAAATTGGTTTTCTGAACTAGCACCCCACAGTGCTCTGACCAAAAGGATAGGGATGGGAGGAGCATGGTTTTCCAAGCATCCTCAGAACCTCGCGGACAGTGGGACTCCTGGATGGCCAGGATATCCACAGGTAAATTTTTTTGTAAAAAACTCAGTTTCCTAGCCTGGGACGGCAAGGCCTTGAGTCCGGCGATATTCAACGTCCCTAAAGTGAAGGTTTCCCCCATTGCACCTTAGGTGTGAGGGGGTGGGCACCTGGGCCCACTAGCCTCCTCTAGATCCCCACAGGCCTTCACAGCAGCGCGGGTGTTTTCAGCAATGCTATTGGTAGTTTTTTTGGTTTTAGCAGAAAGGTTCACGTTGGCTTTTGCCTTTGCTTTTTGTTTCCCCAACGTTGAACGGATTTTTTTGTGGTGCAGATGAGTTTGTTGCACCATCAAGCGGGTTGAAAGAAATTTTTAGGTAGGTTGGAGACCAAGTCAGTTTTGACTGGAGCTTGGTTACAAAGATCAGGTGAAATTGAGTTGCCCATCGTCTCCTCAGATTGGGTGGCCCAATCAGCATGGACTTCCCAATCTGATTGGTTGATGGATTCCCTAGTTGCTTCCACCATGAAGGTTTTGATGTCCTCCTGGCGTTGGGAGTGTGGAATAGTGGTGGCGACTTTGGCCGCTTCCTTGGCCGCAGCCCTGTGGGCCTGCTTGGTCTTCTTCCACTCTTGTGGGGAAATAGGTTTTACCAGTAAGTAGCAGCCTTGTGCTCCCCACGGGAAAGCCTCTTTGGTGCTTTCAATTGGTTTGTAGTGCGCCTCTCCGCTGGCCATGGCCGCCAAGGGGTGCTCTTGGAATGTGATGCCCTCCTTGTTGGGGCATACATGTGCCTTATGGCTGAACGCGTCACAGTGGGTGCAGATGAACTGGGTTAGGTCCTTTGCAATCTCCTCAGTTGGGGTCAGAACTGTGATGGCTTTGCCGGTGCACAGGTGTGGCATCAGCGTGAAGCATTGCATTTTGAAAGATTATATTTTGCCATAAATGGTGAGACCATCTTTCAGGTGTTGCTCCAAAATGGCATGTTTTACCGTAGTAGGCAAAAAGTCAAAGGTGAGGAAAATTTTTTTGGATTTTGTCCATCTTGTGCATTTAGTTTTGATGACCCGTTGCCTTTTGGGGAGGTCAATCACTACGCGCACTGCAGCAGCTTCATATGCTGCCTCCTTGTTTTTGAACCTGAGCTCCAGCCAACAGCGTGACATGGAGTGAGGTGCGATGTACACCATGGTCAGGAAAAAAGTGTGCACATCCCCACGAAATTTTTTTATAAAGCTGTTTGTTGGATGTTCAGAAACACACGGACTCCATATTACACCAATGAGAGTGGTTGGGAGTGCGGCGTGTTGATGTACTGGTTGCATCGCTCTTGCCAAGCAAGGATTTCTGGGAAAATAGTGACCGCCAGTTTTTTTAATTTTTTTTCTTTTCCGCCAGTTTCTCTGGGGCATTTTTGAACGTTTGAGGCTGCGGGCCTACCACCTGCTCCTCTTACCTTACTTGCCCAACTGCTCCCTGACATGGGCGCAGACTAATCTCCTCTGTGAGATTATCAAACTAGAATCAGACTTGAATTGAATAAGTTGCAAAAGTGATTGCAATGAGAGAGAAAAGTTTTCCTGCATAAATATGGTGTTGATCAATAATTAATATTTCTGATTAGGCAGAACTATGGCTGGTGTGGTGAAAAGGAGGGAGCCAAGTTATAAGGGCAAGACGCTATAGGCACCTCAAGATGTGGTATTTATGCCAGCCATCCTGTAAACCTTATTATGATTTATGTCTGGTTCAAGCCTTAACTTCTTCACGAATTTTATGGAAACAATATTGATTTGAGTCCCACCATTAATGATTCCTTAAAGTTTTACTCAATCCATCCAAATATCAGCATAATGCAATCAAAGTAGGAAGAAATATTGTTTATTCAATATCTAGCAGTGTTGAGGGTGGTTAGCCTGGCAGGGTAATTCCTGATTCCACTCTAGTCCAGTTTTTGTTCAACACATGTTTGAAACATGTAATGGCTATAAAATATTTGTTGTGGTATATTTGTCCCAAGGTCAGCCCACCTTGATTATTTTTTTCAATATATGGAAGAGTCATGTGCTGAATTGAAGGATTGCAAAAGGTGTTCAGTTATTTTGGGGAATTGTTCCTTGATGTTAGCCATGAAGATCAAAACGTTAACATCATACAAAGGACTATCAGCTTATATGTGTGATGTTGGGGCTTGTGGCTTACTTAGATAGGGTCAGCCTCCTATTCAAACATTTTGGGCGCAGGGGCCCTTAATTGCGAGTGAGTAACTGCAAAAATATGTTTAAGGGGAACATGAGCAAAGGTGGAGGTAGACTTTTCCACATCTACTCCATCCAATCTTTTCTTGAGCAGGATAGGTGTTCATTTGCAGTGACAACCATGTTAATTTTGTCAGGTTTAGTGCGGTAGAACTTTGAGATATGGCCGAATTCTCTGCGCTTGTAGCAGATGACCTGATTTTGCATGTTACTTATGCAGAATTTTTCAAATAAATTAACTTGTCCTTTGGGGTTGGCCCTCACTTGTTTTTTTATTGGGGGATTTTTTTCGTAGCCCATAGGAGCAGTGTTAGTGTTGCAAAAGCTCTTGTTAGGGGCATTGAAGGTGTCCCCAAAAAACGTACAAAAATTTGACCATTTGAGCTATCTATGTATCCATAGTCAGCGTGGGGATCATAGCCCAATTTAGCTTCTTATGTCCTTGCAGTACCAACTTCATGGTAGTTCAGGTGTCAAAATCAGTTAATGCTTCCGCACCCATAAGATCTGTGCTTCCTGATAGAAGTGACTGGCAAATGGTATGATAGACTCCTCTCATCAGAACTGGATGCTGAGGAACTCCTGTTTCCAGTTAGAGAGGTGCTCCAGACTGCTGAACTTCCCTATGACTGCAACCTTTGCTTCTGCATAAGTCCATTTTCTGGCAGCTAAACTGGGCATAATGATATTCTGGATTTTCATGTCAAAGAAGTTGACCATGATAACCGCCTTCTGGTGATCCCCACACCCCACCATGGTCATCTTGAACAACTTTGATTATGCCATGATATTGTTTCTTTGAAACTACTGCAGTTTTGGAGTTGCCCAAAATTCCAGGGTCTCAGGGAGGTTGCTGCTAATTTTTTGGTCACCAGCTGGTGTTTACACGGAAGAGGAAGAGCGCCATATGGGTAAGCTTTTAATATTTTTTCACTTTTTGTAGAGTTCCAAAACTAGAATCAGTGGAACTGTCATCCCTGGATGTGGATCTTTTTTATGCAGCACAAAACCGTCTTTAGAATCTTTGTGACCACATCTGGTGTCCCCTTCTAACTTAGATAAACTATTGGTGATGGGGTTTTCTCACTTCTTGAGGCCAGATTTCCATGCCTTCAACTTTGATACTTACGTCATAGTCCCTAAGTTCCTTGGTAAGCTGGTAGAGTTAGTCAGTATTATTGTTTATGGTTTTAACTAACAGAATGAGTTGTTTTTGTGCCTTGGTCATGTTTTAAACCCTGCTTCATCATAATACCCTCTATTGCAGCAACTTGGCCTGTTAATTATTCTTGCTTCTGAGATATGAAATCTAAAGCCATAACTTTGAGTCCTGATAACTCAGTCCAAATTCACTAATATTAGCTTTTTTGTGAGTTTTCATGTCACTAACAAACAGGTGTAGCTTCGCGACTTCTTCCATAACATCCTTATACTGCTTTATGAGATAGTGGATAGACTCAAAAATCTTCACAGCAGATTCCATTCCCATATATTCCAGGTCCCCAACTTCAAGAATTATGAACACTTCGACCTCAACTTTGCCATTCCCTTTTTCACTCAACAGTTCTCCACTCATTCTATTATCTTAATAACTTGTGGACAACGTTGGCCCAGAACCCCCTGTAGTGAGCACCACTTTTAAAAATTGGCCACTGCACAGGTTTGTGAGGGTTTTTTTCTTAGCTAATAAAACTTCCATGTATGATGGCATGGAACATGAATCTGAGCTAATAAAGATTCAGTTAACACTTAATCATTTTTTACTATAGTATCTAGTAACTTCATCTAAACCAACTAAAACCAATTACTAGTAAAATCTATAATACCAAGAGCAAGATTTTTTACTAAGGAAATAGTAACATACAAATATAGTATTCTGAAACCCTAGTGCCCTCCTATTAGAATTATCAACATTCGCTACCAGGGAATAGTTTTGCATCCATCAACCTGCAGTTTTGGCATGTCATTGGTCAAATCTTCCTTCTTCTTGATTTCCTAGGTAGGATATCCTTCCCTCAAGTGTCAGGGAGATGGAAGATAAAGTTTAGAATGGCCTGTCAGTCAGGATGCAAAAACATGCAAAAGGTGAGCCAGACTTCCAGGGGCATTGCCACTTAAACAACGTTATAGTGTGCAGGAAGATAGGTAATTATTGAGTGCCAATGTGCTATGAGCTTAAAAAACCCCAGCGAGAAACCAGGATGTTGTGGCTCCAGACCCAACGGGCCTGTGCATGGGGAGGTGCGAGATTGGATTGGGTAGTTTGGGGATCCACATAGGAGATCTGGGTACAACAACATTGACAAGGGGGAGGATCCTCTCCTGGAGCAGGGATAGTTGGGACCACAGGATACCAATGTCCTGCTGGCGGATGGCCTCCGCAATTGGGAAGAGTTCCACGAAATTCTTAACATGATAAGCTAATTTACTGTGGTAGTAACTGTCACAAAATTGAATATGGGCTCCGCTAGTGTGACAGGCCAACCAGTATGATGACTGGTTGACCCTTTGCCATTTTGCCTTCATCAGCGTACCAACTCCCTAAGTCCGCGTCCAACCCACCAACACAACAAACCAACGAATTTGCCTTTAGCCCCAGACATCCTTGGCGTGTGCCCTGGCGAGTCCTGACATATCCTGGGCGGCCAAGGCACTCCCATGCTGCACCCTGCAGGGCTGATGGCCAGCAGCAACGTTGTTGGTGGCCAGTTGGCCAGGTTCAAGCTGTTTCGTCCTAGGTGGTGGTATGAGAGATGAAGCGTTGGACACTCCAGGAGCATCACCTCGCAACAACGTCAGGGATCTCCAGTCCCTAATTAGTTTAATCTAGCTGACGAACTGATAACATTTAGAATAGTATGGGCGAGAAAGATCTTTATTTAGAGGGAATGAACGACTATTTATACCATAGGCTACTTCGCCTATTAAACCCCTTGGCCATCCAAGCCAGCACTTTAATGAATCTTCAGTCATCCTTGGTAACGATTCCATCTAAAATTCTCTCGTCTGATCGCCAAATTATTAGATTAGTTTGACCCATCATCATCATTAGTCACAGTTCAATTGTATATAATTAAATAATATAAATAAAACTTCAATCATCCTTGGCATAAGTTGCCAGTGCTCTGAATTAGTCAGTGAAACATTATTCAAATGGATGGTATTGGATTCATCGACTTTCCACCATAACTTCCCACAATGACCCTTAAATTGCATTTCAGCAGTGAATGAAGATTCCACCAAACCTAAACTCAATCTATAAATATAACATGAAATAATATTGAACTAGGAGATTAACCAGCAATCACGCCTGACTAACTGACAACCCTAATTCTGATATTATCAGAAGGATCCATCTGGTTAATTTCTCAACAGTAACCAAAGTCACTAACATGACTGTGATCGCCCAGTTGATATGAGGCCCATGAGGCCACATTGAAGATGTCATGAGGGTTTGGCAAATAAAAATTTGAAGTAAATCAAAATAAATGGGAGTGTGGGAAGAATATATTATAAATTGTAAGATAAGAAAATTGACCATCAACTTTCTCAGTGTGTTACAACTTCTAAATAGACAAAAATAATTTTAGGTAATATGTTAGTAAAGCACAGGATTGGGGACCTTGAGATATGGCCTAACCTGGAAAACTTTGAGCAAGGGTGGAAAGGCAACTTAATTTGATCAGACTTTGTAGGTATTGGTGGCAGGCTGAGTTGCTGTCTTTTTGTCCACGGACGCCCAAATTGCAGATTTCTTTCAGTTTTGACAACTAGAGTGATGGCGTCTTGCCCGACTAGCAGCAGGAACCTCCCAAGGCCACCCCACATAGGAGTGGTCCCAAGAGGTGGGAATGGGTTTGGGATGCCCAATTTTCCTGCACCCAGTCAATATGGCATCTGTTTGACCAAGTGGGAAATGTCAGATGAGGATTTTGAAGCTTTTGAGGAGGAATTTCAAAATGGCTGTAACATTTTCCAATGGCCTGATGCCATCAGCAAGCTTTGCCTAAGATTTGACACTCGACACTTCATTTACCAAAAGTATGTGCCCATCAGGCTTTGTTGCTGAGGGTTTGGAGCTCTTGGGCCTTGATGTTAAAGGCTCATTGCTATCAACTTCATGTGGACCTTTTGCCAAATAGAAATGCCACTTTTGATATCTCGTCACAAAGTCCCTTAATTGGCTATACTAATTCAGCTGAGGTTAATGTGGGGATGGGTGGAGGTGTCCTTAAAGGGAAAGCTGTTAAACATCTCTTGTCCATCACATGGCTGTGGTCGCCCTGTGAGACTAAAGGGGCAGCTGGCCTTCTCAGACCCAATTTTTTGTTAGGAACAAGAATGCCACCCGGTCCAAGTGGAGGGGGTGCTCCCCCAAATTTACATTACCCTTCCCTTTTCCTAAAGGGGGAGCACTACCACCGGGGAATTGAGCAAGGGACACATTCTTATGGGCCATGGGCAACTTGATCGCCATTAGAGTAGCGATCTTTGGGGGAGGACAGGGTGCATATAGGTGGGTGACGTGGAAATCCTCAATGAGCTATGAGCAGTTGGCACAGTCCCATGCACCAACCCAGCTATTCTCATAGGCCGGATACCCTTTCCACATGACTAAATATTAACTGAATGGCGTGAACATTGGGAAGCCAGGATGCCCTCAACTTCAGCTTCCTCCGCACCTCTAATCACAATGGGCTCTGGTTCTGCCAAGATTGCTTCTTGAACGGGGACAGCTGAGAGACATGGAAGACTGGATGTTGCTTCCAGTGAGGAAGAATTTTATACAGAAGAAGTCATTTCATAAGTCTAACTCCACCAAATGGGGACCTGAGCATTTACTTGCAAACTTGCGCATGAGGATCTGCATCCACAAGTGGTGTATGTTGAGCATGAAATGTGAACCAACCTTTTTTTATGAGCTTGGAGCCTCTTCCAATCTGCAAATCGTTTGTAATCACTTATGGCTTTAGTTAAATACTTTCAAACCAGGACTGTGTAGCCCAAATTTAATGAGCATGGTCAGCAGAAGCTGGTACCTCTGGGCAAAGGCATGGGCCAACTAAAAATGATGGGTTGTAACCCAAGGTTGCTTTGTATGAAGAAAACCCAAAGAATGCATGCGTTCCATTATTATATGCAAACTGAAACGAGGGGAAAGTCAGACCAGGTATCCTGAGCGGGTGCAGCGTAGGACCACAGATACTGTTCTAAGATCTGATTGACCTGTTCAGTTTGACCAACCAACTGTGGATGGTACGCAGTGGAGAGACAGGGCGTAACCTTCAAGATTACTAAGAGCTTGTTCCAAAACTGCGCCTTGAATTGAGTACCAGTGTTGCTGATAATTTCTTGTGGAAGCCCAAACATTGAAAACACATGACGTGCAAACAGGCTGGCAGTTTCTTTAAAAAAATAGAGGAAGAGCATATGATGAATAAGGAGAATTTTGTGAAGCGGTCTAAGACCACCATAACCGATGTAAACCCCTTGAAGCTTGGAAGCTCAACAATGAAGTCCACGGACACTGATGTCCATGGCCCCTCTGCCTGCCGAAGGGGGTGTAAGAGACTATTCCTACCAAACCGGTCTAATTTGGCCCATGCGCAAGTTACACAGTCTGTGATCTATGCTGGGAAATCCTTTGACAAGCCCAGCCAATTATAGGTACGCTTGACTCAATCAATACACTTCATATTCTCTGGATGACTGACTGCAGGAGGATTATGATGAGCCTAGATAATTCATCTCAGAGAAGGGGCAGGACCCACACCCACGACCTAAATTGGATGAGCCCCTCAGCCAGAGAAGACAAGGAAAGCTTTGACGTTGGGAGGGACAAATGCTCCTAAAGTTCCACCCCTTCCGCGCATGATTTTTGCGCTGCTAAGGCTCATGAAAGAAAGGGCGCGTCTGGAGCTAAGTTTGCTGCTGAAACTATGGAAGGTATGTTGGCCATGATTTGGGTTGAAGGAATAATTGTGACTAGATCCGCCTCATCTGAGTCATTTTGACAATATGCAGGATTGCAGCTTAGAAAATCAGGAATGACATGTAACGCTCCTTTCAAAAACTCATATTTGAAGTTAAAACTTCACAAATCTCAGTAGTTTTGGTCCTGCCAGTATTCCAACTTCTGTGGTTTGCGAAATAAAGAAGAGCTTGGTAATCCGTTCACACAGTAAACTCATGCTGAGCGCCCTGCAAGAGATACCGCCAGTGGGTCAAGGGCCACGCCACGGCTGCCAGCTCCTTATCATAAATGGCCCAGGATTGCTCAGTGGAAGAGAACTTGCAGGAAAACTAAGCGACCTGGTGTTCCAACCCATTGTGATCTTAGAGCAAGACAGCTCCTACCATGGTGGAAGATTCATCACATGCTATGATAGGGTTTGGAGGGATCTGCGTGCATAAGGATGGGGGTGACAAAAACATCTCTATAATTGAATCAAATGCCTTCTGGCACCCAGGCGTCCATTGAAAGAGAACGTTATTGGCCGTGAGCAGATGGAGTGGTACAGCTAACTGGGATAGTTTGGGAAAGAATTTTCTTTTGAAATATAATAGTACCTGAGAAGCTTTTCAATTGCTTTTGAGTTGTTGGAGATGGCCATTTGCGGATGGCGTCCAATTTGCTGGATGGAATGGTGTAGCCATCTTTTAAGATGAGGTTACCCAAAATGTGACTTTCTCCCAATAGAATCTACATTTTTGATGTCTTGACAAACAGACACGCCTTATGCAAGATAGCCGCCACGTGAGCTAGGTAGGGTAAGCTGGGGCCTTCACATGGCATGACCGAGGAAAGCTCATGGAAACATGGGTGAGTAGCCAAAACCAGAACCCAGAGAGGCGCCCTAGAAGGGTCCTGTAGTGGCCTGGATGGAGATTGGGATGGAAGTTAATGACTGCAACCCAACAGTTTCTTGTGAATGCTTCCACTCTCCTTTGGGGGAAATATGGGCAGAAAGGGGGAGGCAAGAGTTGGGCATATCATCTTTCACATTACTTCCCTACGAGTCAGGGCGCTGCAAAAGCAGGTCTTAGCAACAAAGGTGGGACAATCCTGATTGGCTGGTCTTCAGCTCACATTTCTACAATAATCACTGCTGTTTTCTGGCTGGTCTGAAACTTGGATAGCAGCCAGTAGCTTATGTGGGCTTACACTAGTGCAGCGAAAGGCGAGAGCACTTACATACCAAAATGATGGTCTGACCTGAAAGGGCTGCGATGGTTCCCACATAAAAAGGGCCCGGAGAGCAAACTTCATCACAAAAACAAACCAGAGAGACCAACTCCATTAACAAATTAACAGAGGGGGTGGCTATGCTGCACAGGAGGCTTCTATCTCTTTTGCAGCGGAAGCTGCTAATGGATTTTGGTTCAGAACCAAGATTTTCAAAGCGGGAAACTCTGGCCTCTCCAAGGATCTAACGGCGCGAATGGTGGAGAGCCTCAAATGGGTTCACGCCGTGGAGGTGAAGACTAGGTAGTTTAAGGAGATGCTCATGGTCAGGGTGATTGAGGTGTGTGGGTTCACCCACTCCATATTTCACGTTTGCTTCCTGGGTTAAAACATATGACCTTCCAATCCAAGCTTCAGAAGGAACAGGTTTTGGCTTCCAGTTTGAGCACAAATAATGAGAAGGCTATATGTCTTGACATTGGCACCAAGATCGGAAGGTTCATTCTGAGGGACGTACCACTTGTGATCACTAGAGGAGCCATGATGTCTCAGCTGAAAGGCTTTGGAAGAGTGATCTCCTTTAATGAGAACAAGCTGGTAAAGAACTTGAAGCAGAAGTAAGGTAGCTTGAAAAAGTTCACCGTATAATCTGGGGACTGGGTTTTGAAGGTTGAACTTTCGAAATCATATAGGGAGTTACCTCGTTCAGTCACTGTGGGGACCTGGAGTGTCCCTGTGGTACCGCTGAACAGGTGCTTCTTGTGTGGTGAGAAAGGGCACGTCAGAGCAAAATATCCTCAGGTTCAACCTCTGCGGCAGTGGCCAATCCTAGTGGGCCTAGCGTGGGGTTGCCAGTAACGACTTCCTCTGAGAAAGAGAAGTTGGCTTTCCAGAAGGCGTTGGAAAAGCTGACTGAGATGTCAGACAAAGAAAGGGAGGAGATAGCAGCTGGCATCACCTCGGAGGCGGTGACTGGAGTGCTGAAAAGTGCGAGGAAGGTCAATAAGGAGTCAAAACATTCCCAGAAGGCGAGGGAAGCAGCTAGACTACAAATTGAGCTGAGTGGCGCTTCGTTACAGTCTGCAAAGGACATTATGGAAGCAGTCATCTCCCAAATGGATGGGGTTCTCCCCATCACTCAATTGCATAAGAGGCATGTGACCATAAAGGATGTGGGCGTGACAGAGCGCGTGAGGCCCGTAGGGGAGGAGGCTGAGGAGAGGGAGGTGTTGCCTGATAGCAATAGTGGGCCAATGCCTTCTAACTTAATGCCTCCAACCGAAGTGGAGGGGTCTATTGAGGACCCTGGTAATGGTAAGGTTTCAGAGGTTGTTGTGACCAGGCAGCCTCCACCGCAGCCCAGTCTAGCACTGGAAAGGGGAGGAAGAAACATGGTCCCACTAAACCAGCTGAGGTGGAAGAGGATGGGGACCCCCTGGATCTTGACACCAAAGCCTCTTCAGTTTCATACATATGGCGATCAGGGTTGAATTTGCTAACGTGCAGGTTCTGAATGGACTCAAGAAGCAGCAGCGGGTGAAACTCTGATTGCAACAACATGGGATAGATATTGGTTTACTCACTGAGACTAAGTCCAAACCTGGGGTGGAGGAGGACTGGGCTTTCCAGTTTCCTCTGAAGCAATCATTTTACTCTCACTTGGTAGATCACCAAACTTGGACTTGCCCTTAGGGGAGGGAAAGAGGGAGGGGAGAAGCCAAAGGGGGTTATCTTGGTCTGGTGGGCGGACAAGGTATATGTGTTGGATAAAAGGGTATTGATTCCTGGAAGAGCAGTGGCAGTAATGTCACTGTTTGGAGAGGATTTAATTTGGTTTATTGGCATTTACAAGCCCAATTCTGGATCAGAATGGAAGGCCTTCTTTCAGAAGGTTGGCCTGAGGATCCAGGAGGAAGGCATCGGGGGTCAGTAGTGCTGGGGGAGCATGAACTATATCTGCTTTAGGGATGACAGGGTTAGGGCTTCAGAAAACTGGAGTTCTGATCCTGGAGCCCATGAGTTGGCCGATTTAATGATTGACCTCGGCCTACTGGATGTGTGGAGAGCTGGCTGTGGTGAGGAGGGAGAGACTGGGTGGACTCACATCCAGGGTGATCATTTCTCCCGCATTGACCTTGTGTCAGTACCCCAGCCTCTCCTGAGTCGCTGCAAGTTGATCCTTCAGAAACATGATCCAGGTGCTTCAGACTACAAGCCCTTGGAACTGCAGATCAGTGATCCTCAGGTTGCTTCTGCAGGGAAAGGGATCTGGAGACTGGACCCTGAACTCCTGAAGTGGAGTTCACTTAAGGATATCATGAGGAAGAAGGTGAGGTGGTGGGTAAGACAGATTGTAGGCTACCAGATGCGCCAGTAAATTGGTTGTGGATGAAGGCTGATCTCAAGATGGCTTGTGAAATATTGGGAGGCATCTAGGGGCCATGCGTTTGATATATGAAACCTAGGAGAGGAGCTTCAATAGTACCTGCAAGCA
Organism: Massospora cicadina; assembly: GCA_022478985.1. NCBI lineage: Eukaryota > Fungi > Entomophthoromycota > Entomophthoromycetes > Entomophthorales > Entomophthoraceae > Massospora > Massospora cicadina. The sequence continues at coordinate 80,392 of JAKSZP010006680.1, read as the reverse complement.
TGCTGCGGTCATGGGGGCATCTGCCTACACAGCCAAGGCTAAATTGTATGTGAAATCAATGGGAGCCTTCATGGTGGATCGCCTCAAACAAAGGAAGTCTAGGTGGGATGAGAATTCTAGCAGCAATGTTGCCCTACTCCGCAAGGCAGTAGGAGCATTCAGACCCTCAGCAAGGAGCTTTTCACTTTGTGATGAGGGAGTTGAGGTGAAGGATGCAGCTATTATGTCTGAGGTGGCCAAATCCTACTATGAGGACCTTTATGACCCCTCTGAGAATGACCTGGAGGCATCCAAAGTACTCATAAGCAGACTGGGGGTACCGCCAAGGAGACACAGCTGAACCTATTTTAGCAAGATCTGTAATCAGAGGTTTTGGATGCCATCCGCAAAGGCAAGAATGGAAAGGCTTTTAGGGAGAATGGGTTGATCTTGGAGCTCTTCAAGTTATTTCAGGCATAAATGTCTGAGATGCTTGCTGAGCTTTACAATCAACTTCTAGCCTCTGGTACAATCAAGCCGGCATTTTCAAAGGGTGTGGTGGAGTTGTATAAGAAGATAGATCCCTCCATCATGGGGAACTATCGGCCTTTGACTCTGCTTAATGTTGACTATAAGATCTTAATGAAGATCCTATCAATTGACTAATGAGGGTTATGCGGATGTTGTTGGGAAAGAGCAGAATGGGTTTATACCAGACTGTCAATTATGGACAATTTGATGCTGCTTCACCTGATAGAAGAGTGGGCTATTCAACAGTATGACCAGAGGGGGTGACTACTGTTTCTTTATCAAGAGATGGCGTATGATCGGGTGAATTATGAGTTTCTTTGGGAAGTATTTAGTAGGGTTGGAATCGAGGGGCATTTGTTGAGTGTGCAAAGCAATTTATGAGAAGGCCTCATCGGTTGTCAAAATCAATGGGGTCCTCTCCCACCCCTTTAAAATGTGTAGAAACGTGCGTCAGGGAGATCCTCTATCTCCCTTGTTGTTTGTCCTTGCAATAGAGACCCTTTCGATGGCTCTCAGAGAGTTGGACTGGAGGAAACTTACCATCAACGGCGAAAAGTACTCTCATTCAATGTTTTTGGATGATACGTGGTTTCATGTTTCGTCAGAGGAGGAGGAGAAGGTGGTGATGAACTCTGAAAATGTACCAGAACGCAATCAACGTTAAGGTCAATCTTTCAAAATCCAGGTCTTGGCCCATTGGCAGAATGGAGACTTTGGGTGTGGCACCAAAAAGCTCAATCCCCTGGATGGCAACAGGGGAGGAGTTTCTGTACCTTGGGTTTCCCATCCCTGGGTGGGTGTCGCTGCACAGAATTTGGCTCAAACTTGAAGCAGACCTTTAAAAAGCGGCTTGGAAGTGGCAATGGCTCAACTTATCTTATTGGGGCAGGGCCATTGTCATGAACACTTTCATTCTTTTCAGACTATGGTACATTGCCAGATTTGTTACACCGCCGGCATCTTCCATCAGGAGAATACAGAGTCCAGTCATCCAGTTCATTTGTCGAGGGTAAGCGTCAAAAACCAGTTTCTCTAACTTGTTAGGAGGTTAAGAAGGGGTCATAGGTCTGATTAACTTTGGGAGTATGTCTTAAGCACTGCAGCTGAAATTGATCGCACAGGTCGCTCAGGAGGGAAAGTCCATCTTTTGGTCTGCAATACTAGAGAACTACCTCTTTAAGGCTTGCAAGGACAGTTCAAACCAGGATCTTGGTGTCAGCTGGGGCATCAATCAAGGGGTCATTCCAAGCATGGGGAACCTACCAGGCTACTGGAAGGATTACTTTAGAGCTTGGGTGGGCAACAAGGGTAGATTGTAGGGTGGAGAGTGGACCATCAAAAGGATCCAAGCGATTCCCCTTTGGAGAGGAGCTTGGGGACTATAGATGGAACCTCGTCTGCGCAAGGCCTTCAAGCACTTTATCAGGGCAGTTCACTGGGGGACCCCCTTGATGGCGATGGCTGAAGGGTGCTTAGGGTTGAAGCAGCTAATAATGTTCCCAGTGCCTCCAAGGTGCTGGTAAGGAAGGCATGGAATTTTGTGGAAGCAAATGAACTGCCTTCTTGCTGGAGGGAAGTAATTCTTTCTCTGGCTGCATTAAAGGCTGAGGAAGCCTGTTCAAAAGGTTGTAGAGAGCAGGATTGGTCGGTGTTCCTGAGAGGAAGAGAAGGTTGGAGATACCCCAGATGGGAAAGCCTTTTCATCCTTCAGACTGGCTCAAGGTGGGGGAAGGTAGCGGTGTCTGCCTCTCAGATTTCACAACTGCCAGGTTCCAGAAGCTACAAGACAGAGAGCTTTGCTTGACATACTTATCCCAGTTCAATCGCAAAATGCGACCTGGCCTGATGGATCTGTGGGGGAGGAGGGTTAAGGAATTCTGGTCTATAGCAGTTCAGAACTTTCTCTTCCAACTCCGCATTAACATCTTGGTCACTGGGGTGACTCTGTATAAGGGGAGTAAGCATAAAGAGGATGGCCTTCTGTATGCCTGCAAGGTGTGCGGAGGGGAGGAGATAGCAAAGCACATCTTCACATTTTGTCCGGCAGCAGATGCTGTGTGGAGTAGTGTTCTCCTATGGTATTAAGCATATCAACCAGGGTGTAAGCTATCCTCTGGTCATCTTTCATGGCCAGAGATCCTGACTGCGTATGCCCCCCAAGTCTGCTTGCAGACATGGAGGGGTTCAGGGTCTGGTGCGCGATATGGGGGAGGTGATGTATGGTCTATGGCTTGCCAGAAACCAGCGTTGCTTCACTTCAGAAGGAAACCAGACAACAAGCTCCCTGGCCATAGTCAAGCGACGGCTAGAAATAGCTATAGAAAGCTATGTCAATTTTCTCTCAAGTAAGTCCAACTTGGGGATTAGTCTGGTCTCATTCCACGCAGTAAGGGATGGGATGAATATCTCTGAACTGGCTTGGTAGCCTTTGCTACCTGGTATACCAAACAGTGAGGAATAAGTCAGTTTTGGGGTGGTGTGAGCCACCCCATCCGCGGTTGGGTCCACTTTGGTTGTGCTTATATTTGCGCAGCCCCAGTGCAGCGGTGGGCAGTACCCCAGGTTTCATCCCGCAAAGTTGCCTGCACTGGGTGTCCTGACAGTACACAAAAACTCAAAGATAGCGCTACCATCTCCAAGTCCTCCACATGTTGTTTAGGTGTAGGGAAGTGTACCAGGATATCATTGATATATGTGACCACGCAGTTGAACTGGAGATCACCCAGCATACTATCAATCATCCTGTGGAAATGTTGAGGTCACATGCTTAAGCTTAAAAGGCATTACTCAAAATCAAAATATGCCTCATCTTGTCCAGATAGTGCTAAGCCATTCCTGACCTTCTGTCACCCAAATTTGATTAAAGTCATTAACTAGATTGAGCTTTGAGAACATATGCAACTTGGCAATCACTTGGCTGATTGTCTATTACAAAGGAAGTGGGTAGGGCTTTCAAAATGTAATATTGTTAAGGTGGCTGTAATCCACGCAGGGACAAAGGGAACCATCTGCCTTCTTGACAAAGACAATAAAAGAGGAAACAGGGGAAGTGCTTTGAACATCCAACCCTTATTGAGCATATTATCTAACCATGCATTAAGGGCAACCTTCTCCTCCGCTATATGCAAGTACAAGGGCAGTTTACGTTCAACATTTCCACCATTGTCAAAAAACGCAAATTAATTTTGTATGAGGAGGAAGGCGACAAGCCTGCTCAGAATCAAAAATACTCTGGTAGCCCATCAATGTATTGGGAAAATCTGGCGGAAGGCCTGCGGGGGAAACAAGAGTTGTAACAGAATCACGGCCACAAGCTTTAACAAGGGTGTCCATCAATGGGAACTCACCATAAACCTGATTGTTGGAGAAAGCCATCGTGTTTGTCTCCAGATGGATCTGCACATGCTGCCAATGCTGCCAACCCACACCCAATATTACTGAGCACACAATGTTGGGCATCGCAAAGAAACAATTGAAGAAAATAAACTGGTGGACTGAGAAAGGTATGGGTCACTGTACTCTGAAAGAGGGTTGAGCAGCTGATGATGCAACCAACGCCGCTAGCCCCACGTCCAAGTCTAGATTGAGCTTCTGGGCCAATTCCATACTCATTAAGTTACCTTCTGCTCCTGTGTTGATCAAGGCTTTAAAAGACACCTGGTGTGCCCCAATAATAACTTTTATTGGTAATAAAAATTAGGTGGAATTCTGTTTAGTGACGAATATGGTTATTTCTGATGAAAAAGAAGATATTGCAACGTGGTAGGGGGAAGTAAAAAAGATTTGTGACAGGAGCAGAACTGGTGTGGACAAGAGATTGGATCATTTTTTCTCCAATCTTGTCTGCTAATGATTTATAAACAGGTGTGCTAGAGCAAACTAACTCAGGCATGGGGGCAGCGTCAGCCCTTAGAATCATTATGTATACTGATAAAATTTTGGGATGGAAACTGAGGCCAAGTTAGCGGCTTCAAGCATGAAGTTCCCATTTTGAGGGTGGACCAAGTAAAAAATTGAGGGCACATGGGCAGTGCAGCCATAGCGAAAACCCTTTAAAACCATCAGGGAGAAGCATACAAAATTGGCAAATAACCAGACAAACAACAGAAGGTAGGATACCAACTGTACATTAATCTGGTAGAAGATGACCAATGCTGCACCCATCTCAACGAGGAGGGCAGAAATGGTTGGAAACAATGGACAGTCAATTATGTCATGATAGCAGCAAATAAAGTTTATACTGGCCTGCCAGTCTGGATGCAAAAACACCCAAAAGGCAAGTTTGAATGCCAGGTGCTGCTGCTTGAACGACATGATATTGTGCTGTGAGAGACTTATCCAGAAAGTTCCAATGGACTGTGATTGTGAATAGCAACCTGGCAACAAACAAGGCTGTCATGGCCCCAGGGCCCATGGGTCTGGGTGCTGGTAAAAGTGGGATCAGATAGGTTAATTGGAATTTTGTCATAATATAAATTGAATTTGAGGTATGGTAATTTTTATTAGATTTAAAATTAAAAATTAACCGTCAATTTTATCAGTATGATATAACTGCTTAATAGATGATTGATTTGGGTAATAGCTTAGGAAACACGGGATTAGGGCCCTCAAGATTTAGCCTAACCCAGTGAACTTCAAGAGAGGGGTAAAATGAACTTAATTTGAACCAACTTCAAAATTTTTGGCTGTGGGACAAGTCACTGTCAGTTCATCCACTGACACCCAAATTGTGGATTTGCCACAGTTCTGATTAGTGCAATGACGTCTTGCCTGAAAACAATGGGAACCTCCCAAGGCCACCACATGTAGGGGTGGTCCCAAGAGGTCAGGAAAAGGTTTGTGGCACCCAAACCACCTGCGCCCAGTCACTTTGGCATCCATTTGACTAAGTAGGATAGATTAGATGAGGATTTTGATATTTTTTGGGGAAAGTTCCAAACTAGTGGTGACTTTCAATGATGGCCCAATGCCATCAGCAAGTGTTACCAAAGATTTGACATTAACCTCTTTTTTTCTGAAGGTACATGATCGTTGGACTTTGTTAATATTGGTTTGTAACTGTTAACTATTAAAGCCAAAGATTTGCCACTGTTAATTTATTTGGACCAATTGCCCCATGCGGATGCTAATTCTTTTGCCAACTCACTACAGATCCCATCAATTTTCCACATTAGTTCTCCATATGTAAGAACTGGGGTTGGGGGCGGAATCCTCAAAGGACAAGACATGACCTACCGCTTGTCCACCACATGAGCAAGATTGCTTTGGGAGATGAGGGGGCCGCCAGCCTTCTTAGCCCCTTCTTGGATGGGAAAGGGAACACTCCTTATCTAAATGGAGGGGGCGCTTCCCAAACTTACATAGGAGGTCAATTTTCATAGGGAATTTCAGCGGCATTGTCATCTTTATAAATTAAATCTTCTAACTTGGCAGGGCAAAATCATCTTACATGATGTCATCCTGACTTTGCTGAAAATTCCTCAATTTGCCCGCATCTATAAAAGGGCCTTATTCACCCCCATCCACAGTGGGCTGGTTGCCTGTGCCACCACTGGTCTAAGGTTAAATTCTAATCATTCCACTGGTTGAGTAATAACCTTCTGCACAGTTTGTGGCCTCATCTGTTGTTGGGATTCTCCCTTTAATGGGGGAAGCCATAACTATGGGTTGAAACTTGCCTACGAGCAAATGCTGGATTAGGCTCCTCATTAACTTGGGGTGAGCCTGATATGAAGTATTCAGTATTGGCCCCAAAATATTAGATTATAATTAATAATTGACACCGGTGAATAATACCAAGGATGTCAAAACCTAATGGGTTACAGCAAAATTTCTTTTGGTACATAAACCCCAAACAAATAATTCCTTTCAGGATGCAACAGCAAGTTTTTTCTTTCTAATAACAATCACTTTAGTTACTACAATTTGATTCAAACAGCAAATTTGGATAATCACACACAGGAAAGATGGGCGACTTTATCAATAAGAAATAATACAACATGGGTGAGCATCGCGGCAAGCGGTGTACTTAACAGTGCAACTAAGGGCAAGAAACGCCCTGGAGGGGGATCAGAAACCCAATCCGCAAAGAAATTGCAAACTCAGACACCATCTGGGTTTATGGTGTTCACTGTAAAGCACGCGCAATATATGTACATTCAGTTCAACCAACCCTTATCAAAGGTGGAACATGGGATCAGACTCTTCCTTGTGGATGAGTCACCGACCCTGTGGGAGAAAACATGTGAGGCACAGCCCTCACTTTTCCCTCACGTGGTGTATGTAGCCACCAACAACATGAGCTGAAGCTGGATCAGTATTGGTTTCAAAACAGCCAATGAAGCCAATGCCGCAGCAAAAGTCTGTGTGGAAATTGCCCTTCCCAAGGGCAAAAAAATTGTGCACCCCGCGTGCACCAGATGGAACAAAGCAAAAACTTTGTTCATCTCTTTCAACTCGCTCCCCACTAACCTTCCTCATAAGGTAATTGAGGAGGAGCTCCACAAAGGTCTCGTGGCCTATGGAGAAATTCAGCAACTTGAATTACAGCGATTTCGCCTGATGCCCAACCTGTGTATGGGCAAAGCTATCGCCATAATCAACCCCTTCCCAGAAGAGGAAGAAGACTTATCCAGAATTCCCTGCACAGCAGAATTTCACTTTGAAGATGAGGGCCAGTCAGCCGCATTCTGAGTTATACCAGAACGCGCACCGCCCATTTGCAATCACTGTGGCTCACTGGGCCACAAGGAACACGCATGCCCTGTGAAAGAGGGCTTAATGGAAAATGACTATTGTGAGGAAGCAATGGATGAAGATAATGAAAACTTCGCCAAAATGACTGATGGCCACCACCCATTACAATGGGGTGAAGATGGACTATACTCCATCGTGGACCCAGTTGCAAGCAAACAACATTAGTGGCACAAAAAGCCCACAAGCAAGCAGCGTCCAAAGTGGTGGCACACGCGGAGTCTGCCATTAACCCCGGACAAATTTGGGAGGATATTTCAGATAATCACTGAACCAACCAACCAGAACAATATGCCCAGGTTGAAAATTTTCACAGTAACATGACTGAGTCACAAAGCGACATCATTCATGCACATACTGAGGAACAATGCAACTGCAATTTGGGCGAAAATGTGGTGCACAATTCAACAAATTCAAACCTCAAAATTATAAAATCCAATCAACAATCTGCATCAAATCAACATGAGACCTGTGCAGGAAATGTTGACGCAAATGCAAAAAACCGCAATTACATTGAATCATTGGGTCAGATCAAGGGAACCAACAATGACAGTGAAAGAATTGGAGTACAGATGTGGAGCATGGCCAAAATGAGCCATGGTGGGATAGGGCCAGAGGGTCCTCCCAAATTCTCCTAAGGCGCCGCGGGCACCTCAGTGTCAATAGGGATGCTAAACATCGCGGGAGCCAGGGCTCATACATCCCAAGCTAAAAAGCTGGCATTCCTGCAAAAACCTCTTGTAGATATCTTGGCCATCCAAGAAACCCACTGTCTACAAGGGGAATAAGGATCCTGGTCAACTGGGGTTGCACCATCACAATCAGTATGGACGTCTCACTGTGGGGTGATAGTCCAAAACAACAAAAAATTTAAAATTACAAATTCATCATCACACTTGCATGGTCGAGTCCTGGTAGCAACAATCACATGCCAAGAGGATATAATTTTGATAGCATTTATCTATGCACCATGCACTGCAACTGAGAGAAAACAATTTTTTGAAAACATTCCTACTCTCACCCTCCCACCAGATACCATTATGTTAGGCGATTTCAACTGCTGGAATAACCCTGATAGGGATCAATGGCTTAATACCAGGGGATACCCACCTGGACACATTGAATTCCGCACAATGAAGGCATCTCTTGGCTTACAGGATGCTCTTCCCCCCAGTTCACCACTCCTTCCCCACATGACGTGGCCCAACATACATGAGGGAGCGCTCATATCATTGCTTGCATTGACCACATCCTCATCCCGCAATCCCACTGCTCAAGAATCTCCAAATTTACAACAAAAAAGGTCAATTTTTCTGACCACCGATTGGTTATAGTGCAGTTAACACCAACCCAATCCCACACAAAGGTGTCGCCTTGGAGAAAGCTTAACCCAGAAAATATAATATTGCCCAAGGTATCTGACTGGGTCAAAAACAAGGCTACAAACCCAGAATTCACAGCCCCATTCACTTCAGCTCCCATTGGAACAAGGGAAAATTTCAAAAAGGATTTAATCAACAAAACCTGACATATTGCATCACATAAGTACACCGCGGACACGGCCACAATCAAGCATACCTTGGCGGAACTATACCACCTGGAAATAAATACTCTGAGGTCTGGCTATAGTCCCAACTGGGGATGCAAATGGGCAGAAATTTCTGCCCAATTAACAATCTCATTTTCGAACATCAACACAGAATAAAAGTATCTAACAAAGGTAAGTTCATAAAGGAAGGCGAAACCTGTTTGACATACTTTTTCCGCCAATTCCACTCCCGCGGAAACCAGCCCACATGCACGCAGGTCTGCAAGACCAACGGCACCATGGCAACTGACCCTGAGGAGGTCAAGGTGGAAGTACACCGTTATTACACCAAATTATATTGTGAAATGCCAACAGATTCACAAAAAATCACAGAATTTATACACACTGCTGAGATACAAAGTACACCACCAAATTACAATATACTATCCCTTATTACATGGGAGGAGCTTTAAGAGACAATTTGCGGTGCACCACGTAGAAAATCCCAGGGCCTGATGGGATACCTTATGAATTTTACAAAAAATATTTTCAACAAAATTGCCCCCCTCCTATTGGCGTCTATGAACCAGAGCTTATTGGAAACACGCCTATTACCAGGAGGCTATGAATCCTACGTTATAACCTTGTATAAAAAAGGTGACAAGTTGGACCTGGCCAACTGGCACCCAATTGCACTCTCCAACACTGACACAAAAATTCTAACAAAAATTTTAGCGGCTAGATTAGGCGCAATTGCATCTGACGTCCTATCATCCAACCAGTTTGGGTTTATACCAGGACTTTCAATCTAGAACAACATACACCCTGTTGCAAACATTTGCCAATCCAAAGCAACTGGTGCCCTGGTCTTCTTGGATCAGGAAAAGGCGTATGACCGTGTTAGCTGGCTATACCTAAAAGAATGCCTACATGCCTTCAAACTCCCACCAAGGTTCATAAAATGGGAGATGCTCATAACAGAATCTGCAACCATGGCGGTATGCGGCCCTGGATTCCTAACAAACAAGAGTAAACCACACAGAGGGCTCAAACAAGGGGATCCCCTCAGCCCACTGCTATATAATTTCAGCTTTGACCCACTCCTCTGAGTAACTGACTCACGTCTCATGGGGATAACCGCACAAGGACAACCAACAGTCAAGATACTGGCCTTTGCGGATGACTGCATAGCAGGTATAGCAAACAATGAAGATGCCCGACAGCTGGAATGCACTCTAGAGGAATACTCCAAGGTGAGCAATGCATCGCTCAACAAAAGAAAGACAGAAATCATCATCTTAGGCAAATACACAAACAACTGCGCCACAACATCAGAACCTCATACCAACACATGAAGAAAAAACCCAATCATTTTACCCTTTGCAACACCTCCCACCACCACTCCTGTCTGACACCCTGGAATCTGGCTAGAATCAGGGGGATATGCTAATGAGACAATGGAAAGTAACCTGTTACAATGGGTATCCAAACGCGTCGCCTCCCTCAAGGGAAGAACCCCAGGACTAACAGGACGAGTTACAGTTGCTAACTCGCTCATCCTCCCAATACTGTGATACCAGGCCCACGCAATTGCCTTCTCACCTACCTTTATAACCTAAATCCATTCACTTATCCAGGGCTGGCTGTGGCCTGGCTCTCACCCTCCTATATGGATGGAAACACTATTTGGCCCACGCTCAAGCGGAGGCATGGGACTAATAGATTTTGAGAGCCATGCCAATCACATCCTAGGTACCTGGATAAAGGAAGTCCTTGCTCCAGACCTCCCGCAACAATATTGGTCCATAGCAGCAAGGACTAACTTTACACAGGCACTCAAATTAACCAACCCACATAGTCCACCCAGACTACTTTCATACCTTGCCAAGCACCCTACTGCAATGGGTCCGCATGGAACCTCCCCTCATTTCAAACATATCCTCTGAACTATCCGCCATATGGGATGGACCATAGAGAACATGGGTAATATATAGGGAAGGGGATGACCCAGCCCCCAATCCAAATTAAGAAACCCAGAAAACCACCCCCAGAGGGATATGCTCGCAACAACCCCAAGCATAGCTAGGATAGAATACCTAGATATGTTGGATATTCCCTATGATTTAACCACACAGAAGGCAATGTGGAAAATGACTCACCATCCACTCCTACAGCCAAGGATAAGAGAAAACGCCTGGCGCTGTCTGAGAAGGACCTATAGGACAGCGGACCATTCCAACTCACTCCACAAAACAAATGCAGTATGTGGAGGGGAAAGATCCCTACATCACCGCCTAGAAACATGCCCCCCAACCAAAGCTATATGGCAGGAAGTCACACGCCTGCTTAAGATCCAAAACAAACAAGAATTCTCAATATCAAAGAGCATCTTTGCGCTCCAGATTGAGTCACCAATCCCATATACCCTCCATTCCCTAATAATACCCATTGCAATGTGGACAATCCACACAATTGCATTAGATGCGTTCAAGGGCACAGTCCCAACCATTTATGGGGTTATTAACAGATTCCATGTTCACTTACTGGAGCACTTCCAAGCCTGGCTCTATGGATATATGAGACCAAGGCAGAAAGCGCTCATAAAATCATGGTTCCCACTCTGGTTTCTCCACACAGACCCTTTCCTTCACACCTGCTCCATAGCAGGGGAAACCCCCTCAGAGTAGTGCACCAACCCCCTATACCTGGCAGTCCCACTGGCAACAGGGGTAACTTGAGTACCCTGGGGTGCCCAATTTTATATTTATCAGTTATTTCCTTAGTTTTACATATATTCAGTAATGTCCGTCTCCTGGTCGGCTTACCTCAGTTAAATAAAAAGGATGCAACAGCAAATTATATTGAGGATGGTCCCATTCCCCTTATACTAATATTATTATTTTATCTTGGTCAGCAAACAATGCTGAGATTCTCCCTATCCTGAATCCTTCCCTTCCTGCTCCAGATTCTAGCCTTGAGGTTCTATAGATACCTTGAGGCTTTTTTAATAAATTCACCGTTTCTCACCTCTTTTCCTAATTTAGCTTTATTTAGGGCCTTGATAGCCTATTAACTCACTGGGGGCTTTGGGGCCCTGATTTAACATGGTCCAGGTTGGAGTTGCTCCCCATGTTCTGACATCTGTAACAATCTCATTGGCAAAAAATATGCCATAAGGTTTTATCCATATTTTATGATGTTTAAGCAGTACCCTCTAGGGAACCATTACATTATATGTCTAAGCTGCTTGGGGTAACATTGGTAGTTATCCCTTCTTGCAATAAATCTAACTATGGTTATCTAATCAATTGTATTTCTATTAACATGCCTTCCTGGTCAGAGGGGGCTTCTACTGTGAAGAAAAGTGATCCCATCTGATATTTGCATGAGCTCCTCTGCATACTCTTCCTTAAAGCCCACCATATCTCATCAGAGACTGTGAAAAGATTGCTGTTGAAACCGGAAGGATTTAAAGTGGTTCCAGTTGGAATAAAAATAAAGTTGACAAGTTGGATAAGTAAAACCCCTGCAGTAAGCCCCACTATCAAATTCTGCTAGTAGTGGGTTACAAAACAAAGGTAACTGGTGGATAGTAGCACATGGTTTGGTCATGCTATTATATAAGAAAAAAATTTGAAGATAGCAGTTTCTTGGGACAAACACAGATGCTAGAAGGTATTGATAATAAAGGGATATATCTATAACACCAAAATCTGCACTACCATCCTTAATAGATTTTAATTATCCAAGGTGGGTCAACCTTGGGACAAACATACCACACCATGAATTTTTATAGCAGTACAGGTTTCAAACTCAAAACCTGCTTTGGGGTGGAAGCAGTTTTACCTGCTCAGCTAACCATCCTCTACCATCCTTAATAGAATTATTGCTAAATCTTTTTATAAGACATTAAGTCTTTCTAAACCAGGACTTTAAGTTGTCTTCTACTATAAACTTAACAATCATAAAAACTAGTATGATAACCTACTAGTATCATACTAGCAGATTATATAGTTTTTTAGTTAACTTAAACCCAGGCCATCTAGCCAATTATTATATTGGTTTTGGGTTCCTTGGCCTGGCATTTACTTAGCTTCTCGTCAGGATATCTAGTTTCTAGCAAAACCAAAAGTTGATTTTCTCTTTGATTTTGATAAGTTAGCTAGGAACTTGTGACATGGCCCTCTGATTTATAATTTGACTCGCCAATTTACTATGATTGCTCAAACACAATCTATTAGAACTCTAAAACTCCTTGTAAACTATTTACTATAATATAATCTTGGCAGTGGATTAGTTAATGCAGAGCCACCTAATAGATCGAGCTTAGTGCTCAGTCAACACCAAATTTCTGATAGTGATATTAGTTCAAGAGAAGCAAATTGGTTCTCTTGTACAATGTAAAGCAAAGAACAGAAATATATATGGTAGATTAACTTAGATACTAATAAAGTGAACTGATAATGACTAGGTATATGAGTTATGTTGATTCTTAAAACTAGTTTCAACAAAGGGGCATCCATGTGATTAAGATCTGGTTACTTAACTGTTACTTATGATATTTAGGCAATCGCATTTTTATTTAGGAAACATTGATATCAATTATATTCAATAAGGTTAATTAACTCTGCTAGCATAATAATAGCACTTAACAATTTTTATAACCGTCTATAGATATACATAGCTTGGTTGCCAAGTTGATTAAGAAACAGAGGCAGAAAATGTGTTGAAAGCAATAACGTGTTGGCAAGTTTAGAAACTATGTAAATTAAAGTGAAGCCCTATGATAATATAATTTTGGCATCTTTTTGCTAGCTGGAAGCGAAAAAATTAACTCTTGCTCAATTGGTAGAGGAAATGATAGACATTGGCATGTCACTATCGTATAATTTTGTAGCAACTGGAAAATTAATATATAAAGATTTACAGCGTAGTGGTAAATTAGAAAATAATTTAAACCTAACTCAAGTGAGATTGAGCAGGATAACAGTAGATCTAAGGCTAGTTTACATATAGTTAAAAGGTTTATGTTTGAATGAACGCGTAGCCTAACGTGTCATGAATTGAGTAGAGTTTTATAGAGTGTAATTCGATGGTTTAATTTTTACAATCATCTAAATATAAGCTTTTACGATGCATTTCATAAGTGGCACACATTAGATTAGGCGCCATCCTATAAACTGGTTTTAATTTCTGCAACGTTATTGAGCTTAGAACTCAGGTTAAAAAGTGGGTTTCCTTTTTAGATCTTATGGTAAGCTAAAAACTTATGCAAGATCAAAAAGTCTTTGATGGCTTTTAAGTAGAATTTTGTACCTTAACTCTTGTCCAAGTAATTTTTCAGTCCAGTCTCTATAAACATTGATCAAACAAAACTCGATATTAAACGTACGCACAGACCTGATAAAGATAACTTTATTACCACCTTATAACTATACCATAAAGCAATTGTAAGGATGATGTAAAACTTAACGTAACCGATATCTTGGCAAACGCCTATTAACCAATATATATTTCACCAAAGTTTTAAATCTAAGCCATCGATTTATAAAAGCCAATTGATATCTCCCTAAAGGGTGAAGCAACCTCCACAAAAATCAAGCTTATAAGTAACCTTTAAGCCCCAGGTTCAGAGAAAAGGGATGGAGGGAACTTTAGAGCCATGCTGGCGAAGTTGCAAGTAAGGCAAGGAGCAGGTAAACCAGGGCTGAGTTGATCGGCAATAACTTTATACACAAACGTTGGTAATCAGAACTGGATGGTGTAGTTCCAACGGCCCTCAATATGGCCCTTAATCAGGTCAGTCAAGAGGATGTCGCGTCTCTGCGATACGTAGTTGGCCTTGTCCTGAACCTTTTGCTTCAACTGAGGGATGCTTTCCTTCTCAATAGGTTCCTCCAAGAGGCCACTCAAAGCTTCAGTGGCCAGTTCTAAATCCTGCTGGTTCGACTCAAAGATAAAGGTTTGGTTGTCACGCTTAAGGTAAAAGGCTAAAGCGTAGGTCCACTTGAGGGTATGCCTACATTGGACTAGAGTATCAACTGCGCTTTTTAAAAACTGGACCTCAATCCAAGAGAGGTCAGATGTCTTCTGCATTTCATCCATCTTTTCCTCTGTCCGGGCGTAGAGCTCCTGGTCAAGCTTGGCACTCTGGATATGATTAATATACCTATTGTAATAATGAAGGTATCTCTCAAGGCTAGCTCGCGAAGATGCCTGCCTGTCTCGAGCGTCGGTACTATCTTTCGCCTCAAACCGATTACAGTTGTACCAAGCCTGGCCATGATGGGTCCACAGCCCCATACAAACCCAACAAAACTCATTGCCACATTTGCGACAGGTCATGTGGTTGCACCCACCATTCTTCTCAATGGTTGATAAGCATTTTGGGCATTCTTTAGTATTGGCATGGATCCAGTTGGCCGTTTCGGAGTCATCCTCGCATTTCTTAAGCCAGAGTTTAGCAAGGGTACATATGCAAGGCATATGCTCGCCCAGATTACATCCAAAGCAAAACTGGTGGCCACACCGACATTTTTATGGATGGGATGATGGATGAAAGTGATGACATTGGAACATCACATTGGGAGACGTAAACGCAGTCAGGGGCGGGGCACCATTTGAGGGTTTTGTTGTCATCGACAAAGTAGTTGTTTTGCAAAGATTTGAATCTAGAAGAAAGCGGTTATGGCACAAGTTAAGCAACAACCCTACTTTTCAAACATTTTCGGGGTGACAACCTTTTCCAAGACTTCATCTTGCACTAAAGAGCCGCAGGAGCCGACACACAGAATCTTCCTAGCGTTCCCTTCAACGATCTTCTGTTCATAAAAAGTTTTATGACAGTCCAGGCAAAAGGTTTCGCCGCACGCAAGCTTAAGCGTTTTTAAAGCGGGCGTGTCCTCACAGCAGATGGGGCAGGTAAAATCTCTCTGGGTTTCAAAAGAGGGCGGGCTCGACGCATCCATTAACTTTTCCAGGCTGGCCTTCTTGTAAGCTTTGGCTGGACAATCCATCATGATTTCTCAATCACCCGCTCTTTATTCCAACGGTAGGCCCTTAAAAAAGCCCGCGAAAGCTCTTCGGGGAGTCCTAAGATCGAGGAGACTTCGCCAACTTCACTCTTTTGCAATAAACCTAGCTGATCCACATCAAGTATCTTGAAATCGACGTCATAGGGCTTCTTCTTTGAGCGGTCCGTATCTATAAACTCAAAATCATCCATGGCGTCGGCAGTCGTATAGTTTCCAAGAACGATGGCTTCATCGGTGTCATCTTCAAAATCAAAATCGCCGTCATCGTTGTCATACATGAAAGGATCAGAATCGCCAAACATCTGTTATAAAAATTAACTTGAGCAGGTGTACATAGAATCATGAGAAGTATTAGGTTTACCTTTATATGTTGCCCAGGCTTTTGGAACGGATAACAAAAGTGCTCTGTCGAGGGATTAAAATCTAGTGAGGAATGGCGATAAGGTAAAGCTGGAGTGAACTGCGCGGCCTACTTTCAGCTTGGTAAATTATACAGCTGATTTTTAATTTAGATGTTATCTATTAGCTCTCTCATTTAAATAAATAGTTATAAGTACCAAAGTCCCAACCCAATCAAAATATGATGCAATCTGTTTCAAATTGAGTTAATTGGAAGCTAATCCATAGCCATAGCTAGAATGCTTCTTGAGTATGACATAAATATCTTATATAAGTCCCGCATCATCAGTAGATTGCCATACTTGGATTAAAATATTTTAGATAAACTGTAGGTTTAAGCTATAAGATCTTCACACCTTGCCTAAAGTTAAGTATAAGGGTTAGAAAAGCTATGTCCATATATATTTATTAGCATCAATATCAGAGAGAAGGCTGGAATAGTAGACCTATAACAAAACCTTATATTATTGATATATTAACTATTTTTTGATAATTTTGTCAAGTTTAATCTAAAGATTAGTCCCAGTTTGAAGCTTACAAGTCATATCAATACAAATTTTATGTTACAAAAATTTAAGATGATAAGTCTTAAAATGGTATACCTGATAGATATAAGTCCTTTTAAATCATATATTCTAAAAAGTTTATAGCAATTACATTTTGAAGGTTGAAGAGCAATATTTCCTTTTTAAGAAATATACTTGTCCCATATATTTTTCCAATGGCTAATTTTTTGAAATTTTGGTGTTGCAGATCCAGATTTTTCATTATTTAGTAAAAAGTTTCTCACATTACCATAAATCAGATGAACAGTATGTTTAAATTTTTATATATTACTATCCAAACCCTAACCTTTTATTTTAGTTCATTGTGTATATTATTTTTTCTTTTCTATCACTTCCTTTTTTTATTCTATTATATAGCCTTGAGTTTTTTTTGTTCTATTAATTCCTTTCCCACCTTGCATTTCCCTTTACTTATATGTTATTATATACCTTCTATATTATCAAACCCTCTAAGTCTTGTAATATTTTATAGTTACCCAATTTACTAATTTTCAAAGAGGTCATAATTTGAGGACAACTTTTTTTATTTTTATATTAGTACCCAAAACCTAGTTAATTTCCTATCCAGCATGCTAGATATCTGGGAGTTCTGGAAATAATAGCCCAAATTGGTTTAATAATAACTTTTTGATTCTATTTCACATAAAAAAGCTAAGGTATCAGCAACCTAAGGTTTATACCTTTCTGCTTAATAAAAAGCAAAGCTAGTATAAGAAAGTGATTTACTTTGTTAGTATGATAATGATTAATACCTTATTTATACTACCTTATATTAGTACTAGCAAACATATTTAAAGCCGTTTTAGGCAATTTTATAGGCAACTAAACTGTTTGAGCCTTCTAAAATATATTGATATCACTAAATTTAGCCCCCCATCCTAATAGTTATCTTAAATAAAACTTAAATATACTTAATCTCAGAGGATCCAAAAGTCTTAACTCTAGGAGCTCTAATGAAGGACAATCTTAAATATTTAGACTTATGATTATCAGAAATTCCCAAGCATAAATTATCTGATGCAATTCTAAAGTTTACAAAATTTATAATTGCTAAAGTCACTACAATTAAGAACTTAGGTTCACTAGCCAACTAAAAGATCTAAAGTTTGCAAATTATCTAAGATATTGCACCCTGGTACAAAACTAAAATTAAGGTTGAGTTATTTGATTTAGATGCAGCAACAATCTACATTTCAATTTTAAAAAGGGTTGAACTATAACTTATTAGATTCTAAAAATACTTTATACTTTTATTTTTGCCAAACTTCCATGAGCCAAGTTAGATGATAAAGCCAGCTTCCCCACACTTTTATCTCCCCACAATCAATATTACTTTTTCAGTGAGGTAAATTAAGTATAATTTTACTTTTACTTTTACTCTTATTTTTATTTAATTATAAACTTTAAGCTAACTTTCAAATAAACTAAAGTACATCACTTTTATGACATAAAGTGCCCCCACGCTCAGACGTGGTATGCTCAATCCCTGATATCTCTTGTGTCACCACCTCCTATATCATCTGCACATTAAACCCACACAATTCACCTTACTTTGATAGATAATAAAGTATTAGTAAATAGACCTTTACATGCTCAGTATTGCCTAAGTTATAGTACTGATTCTTAGCCTACATTAAATCATGGCTACCAGCTCCATACATCATACCCTATTAGTACCCATTCTTTTATTTAACTGAGGTAAGCCAACCAGGGGATGGACATTACCAAATATATGTAAAAGTAAGGAAATAATTGACAAATATAAAATTAGGCACCCCAGGGTACTCAAGTTACCCCTGTTGCCAGCAGGACTGCCAGGTATAGGGGGTTGGTGCACTACTCTGAGGGGGTTTCCCCTGCTATGGAGCAGGTGTGAAGGAAAGGGTCTGTGTGGAGAAACCAGAGTGGGAACCATGATTCTATGAGCGCTTTTTGCCTTGGTCTCATATATCCATAGAGCCAGGCTTGGAAGTGCTCCAGTAAGTGAACATGGAATCTGTTAATAACCCCATAAATGGTTGGGACTGTGCTCTTGAACGCATCTAATACAATAGTGTGGATTGTTCACATTGCAATGAGTATAATTAGGGAATGGAGGGTAGATGGGATTGGTGACTCAATCTGGAGCGCAAAGATGCTCTTTGATATTGAGAATTCTTGTTTGTTTTGGATCTTAAGCAGGCGTGTGACTTCCTGCCATATAGCTTTGGTTGGGGGGCATGTTTCTAGGCGGTGATGTAGGGATCCCTCCCCTCCACATACTGCACATGTTTTGTGGAGGGAGTTGGAATGGTCCGCCATCCTATAGGTCCTTCTCAGACAGCGCCAGGCGTTTGCTCTTATCCTTGGCTGTAGGAGTGGGTGGTGAGTCATTTTCCACATTGCCTTCTGTGTGGTTAAATCATAGGGAATATCCAACATATCTAGGTATTCTATCCTAGCTATGCTTGGGGTTGTTGCGAGCATATCCCTCTGGGGGTGGTTTTCTGGGTTTCTTAATTTGGATTGGGGGCTGGGTCATTCCCTTCCCTATATATTACCCATGTTCTCTATGGTCCATCCCATATGGCGGATAGTTCATAGGATATGTTTGAAATGAGGGGAGGTTCCATGAAGACCTGTTGCAGTAGGGTGCTTGGCAAGTTATGAAAGTAGTCTGGGTGGACTATGTGGGTTGGTTAATTTGAGCGCTTGTGAAAAGTTAGTCCTTGCTGCTCTGGACCAATGTTGTTGCGGGAGGTCTGGAGCAAGGACTTCCTTTATCCAGGTATCTAGGATGTGATTGGCGTGTCTCTCAAAATCTATTATTCCCATGCCTCCACTTGAGCATGGGCCAAATAGTGTTTCCATCCATATAGGAGGGTGAGAGCCAGGCCACAGCCAGCCCTGGATAAGTGAATGGATTTAGGTTATAAAGGTAGGTGAGAAGGCAATTGCGTGGGCCTGGTATCACAGTATTGGGAGGATGAGCGAGTCAGCAACTGTAACTTGTCCTGTTAGTCCTGGGGTTCTTCCCTTGAGGGAGGTGACGCGTTTGGATACCCGTTGTAACAGGTTGCTTTCCATTGTCTCATTAGCATATCCCCCTGATTCTAGCCAAATTCTAAGGTGTCAGACAGGAGTGGTGGTGAGAGGTGTTGCAAAGGGTAAAATGATTGGGTTTTTTCTTCGTGTGTTGGTATGAGGTTCTGATGTTGTGGCGCAGTTGTTTGTGTATTTGCCTAAGATGATGATTTCTGTCTTTCTTTTGTTGAGCGATGCATTGCTCACCTTGGAGTATTCCTCTAGAGTGCATTCCAGCTGTCGGGCATCTTCATTGTTTGCTATACCTGCTATGCAGTCATCCGCAAAGGCCAGTATCTTGACTGTTGGTTGTCCTTGTGCGGTTATCCCCATGAGATTTGAGTCAGTTACTCGGAGGAGTGGGTCAAAGCTGAAATTGTATAGCAGTGGGCTGAGGGGATCCCCTTGTTTGAGCCCTCTGTGTGGTTTAATCTTGTTTTTTAAGAATACAGGGCTGCATACAGCCATGTTTGCAGATTCTGTTAGGAGCATCGCCCATTTTATGAATCTTGGTGGGAGTTTGAAGGCATGTAGACATTCTTTTAGGTATGGCCAGCTAACATGGTCATACGCCTTTTCCTTATCCAAGAAGACCAGGGCACCAGTTGCTTTGGATTGGCAAATGTTTGCAACAGGGTGTATGTTGTTCCAGATTGAATGCCCTGGTATAAACCCAAACTGGTTGGGTGATAGGACGTCAGATGCAATTGCACCTAGTCTAGCTTCTAGAATTTTTGTGTCATTGTTGGAGAGTGCAATTGGGTGCCAGTTGGCCAGGTCCAACTTGTCACCTTTTTTATACAAGGTTATAACGTAGGATTCATAGCCTCCTGGTAATAGGCGTGTTTCCAATAAGCTCTGGTTCATAGACGCCAATAGGAGGGGGGCAATTTTGTTGAAAATATTTTTTGTAAAATTCATAAGGTATCCCATCAGGCCCTGGGATTTTCTACGTGGTGCACCGCAAATTGTCTCTTAAAGCTCCTCCCATGTAATAAGGGATAGTATATTGTAATTTGGTGGTGTACTTTGTATCTCAGCAGTGTGTATAAATTCTGTGATTTTTTGTGAATCTGTTGGCATTTCACAATATAATTTGGTGTAATAACGGTGTACTTCCACCTTGACCTCCTCAGGGTCAGTTGCCATGGTGCCGTTGGTCTTGCAGACCTGCGTGCATGTGGGCTGGTTTCCGCGGGAGTGGAATTGGTGGAAAAAGTATGTCAAACAGGTTTCGCCTTCCTTTATGAACTTACCTTTGTTTGATACTTTGATTCCGTGTTGATGTTCAAAGATGAGATTATTAAGTTGGGTAGATATTTCTGCCCATTTGTATCCCCAGTTGGTACTATAGCCTGATCTCAGAGTATTTATTTCCAGGTGGTCTAGTTCCACCAAGGTACGCTTGATTGTGGCCGTGTCCACGGTGTACTTATGTGATGCAATATGTCAGGTTTTGTTGATTAAATCCTTTTTGAAATTTTTCCATGTTCTGGTGGGATCTGAAGTGAATGGGGCTGTGAATTCTGGGTTTGTAGCCTTGTTTTTGACCCAGTCAGATACCTTGGGCAATATTATATTTTCTGGGTGAAGCTTTCTCCAAGGCGACACCTGTGTGTGGGATTAGGTTGGCGTTAACTGCACCATAACTAATTGGTAATCAGAAAAATTGATCTTTTTCTGTTATAAATTTGGAGATTCTTGAGCGGTGGGATTGCAGGATGAGGATGTGGTCAATGCGACTCATCAATATGAGCACTCCCTCACATATGTTGGGCCGCGTCATGTGGGGAAGGAGTGGTGAATTGGGGGGAAGAGCATCCTGTAAGCCAAGAGATGCCTTCATTGTGCGGAATTCAATGTGTCCAGGTGGGTATCCCCTGTGATTAGGCCATCAATCCATATCAGGGTATCCCAGCAGTTGAAATCACCTAACATAATGGTATCTGGTGGGAGGGTGAGAGTAGGAATGTTTTCAAAAAATTGTTTTCTCTCAGTTGCAGTGCACGGTGCATATATACATGCTATCAAAATTATATCCTCTTGGCACGTAATTGTTGCTACCAAGGCTTGACCATGCAAGTGTGACAACGAATTTGTAATTTTAAATTTTTTGTTGTTTTGGATGATATCCCCACAGTGAGACGTCCATACTGATTGTGATGGTGCGACCCTGGTTGACTAGGATTCTTCTTCCCCTTGTAGACAGTGGGTTTCTTGGATGGCCAAGATGTCTACAAGGGGTTTTTAAAGGAATGCCAGATTTTTGGCTTGGGACATATGAGCCCTGGCTCCCACAATGTTTAGCATCCCTATTGACACTGAGGTGCCTGCGGCGCCTCAGGAGCGATTGGGAGGGCCCTCTGGCCCTATCCCACCATGGCTCATTTTGGCCATGCTCCACATCTGTACTCCAATTCTTTCACTGCCATTGTTGGTTCCCTTGATCTGACCCAATGATTCAATGGAATTGCAGTTTTTTGCATTTGTGTCAACTTTTCCTGCACAGGCCTCATGTTGATTTGATTTGATGTGGATTGTTGATTGGATTTTGTATTTTTGAGGTTCAACTTTGGTGAATTGTGCACCGCATTTTCGCCCAAATTGCGGTTGCATTGTTCCTCAATATGTGCATGACTGATGTTACTTTGTGACTCAGTCAGGTTACTGTGAAAATTTTCGACCTGGGCATATTGTTCTGATTGGTTGGTTCAGTGAATATCTGAAATATCCTCCCAAATTTGTCCAGGGTTAATGGCAGACTCTGCATGTGCCACCACTTTGGCCGCTGCTCACTTGCGGGCTTTTTGTGCCACTTTATGTTGTTTGCTTGTAACTGGGTCCACGATGGAGTATAGTCCATCTTCACCCCATTGGAATGGGTGGTGGCCATCAGTCATTTTGGCGAAGTTTTCATTATCTTCATCCATTGCTTCCTCACAATAGTCATTTTCCATTAAGCCCTCTTTCACAGGGCATGCATGTTCCTTGTGGCCCAATGAGCCACAGTGGTTGCAAATGGGCGGTGCGCGCTCTAGTGAAACTTGGAACGCGGCTGACTGGCCCCCATCTTTGAAGTGAAATTCTGCTGTGTGGGGAATTCTAGATAAGTCCTCTTCCACTTCTGGGAAGGGATTGATTACAGCGATAGCTTTACCCGTGCACAGGTTGGGCATCTGGCGAAATCGCTGTAATTTGAGTTGCTTAATTTCTCCATAGGCCACAAGACCTTTGCGGAGCTCCCCTCAATTATCTTATGGGGAAGGTTAGTGGGGAGCAAGTCAAAGAGATGAACAAAGTTTTTGCTTTGTTCCATCTGGTGCGCGCGGTGAGCACAATTTTTTTGCCCTCAGGGAGGGCAATTTCCACACAGACTTTTGCTGCGGCATTGGCTTCATCAGCTGTTTCAAAACCAATATTGATCCAGCCATGGCCCATGTTGTTGGTGGCTACATACACCACGTGAGGGAAAAGTGAGGGCTGTGCCTCACATGTTTTCTCCCACAGGGTCGGTGACTCATCCCCAAGGAAGAGTCTGATCCCATGTTCCACCTTTGATAAGGGTTGGTTGAACTGAATGTACATATATTGCGCGTGCTTTACAGTGAATACCATAAACCCAGATGGTGTCTGAGTTTGCGATTTCTTTGCAGATTGGGTTCATGGTCCCCAATGGGCTAGTATCTATTTACATTAGTAAAATTTGGGAGTGTTAATCATATATAGTATTGTTTTTACTTTTATTTAAAAACTAGATTTTATATAAAAATATAGAAAACTTATAAAAAATGTGTGGTAATTCCCCCTACCTGCATCAGGATCTACTAAGACTAAAAAGAGAAAAGACTTATATGATTAATAGAAGGTGTTGGACAAGTACAAGTTTATTATTGTAAAAAGAGTGTTTTGGATAAAGTAAGCAATAATATCAACTAAAAGACCCTGGTTGATTCTCAGTGGAACCCCTCAAATTGGGGTAACACTTTTATTAATACAACTTGGGCAAATAACATAAGTTCAGGCAGTAAGATTGCACTGACCGTGTTGCAGAATCAAGAAAGCCATTTGGAGGTCCCTCCCCATCTTACAGCGAATTTAGTTCAACTTACACCATATAAGACTGGCCCCTTTTATAGGGTTAAAGGGGGCCTCTCAAGGTGCAAATATTTTCCCATCAAATGATTGGGTAAGATATATCAAAACCTTACCTTATGTCTCTATACTACCTGTCATTGCCCTCCATTGGCCTTTTTATAAAAGTGAGGTGAGTCTCAATAGCTCCAATAGGTCAAATCCCCATATTACCTAGTTTGGACATGCATAGCCTAATCTGAACTTTGAGCCTTGACACCATTAAATACTAAGCACTGAGATATTAACAGGGTTTGTTTCTTAACCCCCGCGGTGACTAATAAAATCCATAAAAATATATAATCCTTTAAGTTAGTTTATTATATATAGTTTATTTACAAGTGGTCAAATAGCCCTCAAAATCTTATTTATCTTAGCAGTAGAGAACTGCACTTCTCTGCTATTAATTGTTGAAAATCAGGTGTGAAAACGCACCAGCAAGCCAACCAAAAGCCTGATTTTCAACAAGTGGTGCTCACTACAGGGGGTAGTACACCACAAAATTATTATCAAAAATGGAGGGGGTTGGGGTCATTAACCATTGCAACCTCCCCTCTGCCTCTGACCCCCAGCTAGATGCTTTAGCTCAGCAGTTAGCCAGCACCCTGTCTTGACTTGAAACCCTCAAAAAGCATGTATGCCAAGCCTCTCATGAGGCTGCTCCAATTATTGCCAAACCCCTTTTCCATGACAAATTTACCCCAGGTGAGGGTAACAATGCCTCATTTCTCTTCATGTATGAGGCTGTTATGGATGGGACAACCAATCCCCAAAAAGTAAAGCACATCCTTCCCTGCCTCAGCCCCTCCACCCAAGAGGTGATGGTAACTTATATGAACACCATTAAAACTTGGGATGACGTAAAGAAAAAGCTCATTGAGGAATTTGGATCAGCGCAGAGTTTGCAAAGACAAAAACAGGCGTTTATGTGAATAAGTCTACTTAAGGGGGAATCAGTTGCCGCATTTGTTGATCAGTTTTACAGCATATCCCAACCTCTCCTGCTTGCTAAAATGCTACCATTAGATGATGCCATTGTGGCTATCTTGGCTGGATTAGCGTCCCATCCCTCCTTGGTGATGCATATCTATTCAGTTAAGCGCTCTTTCATAATGTACACAATATCAAGGAGACCTTGCTAGCGGTGACTGACATCTATTAATTTGACTCTACACAAGAAGTTCTGAGGCAAGCATCCGCTCCAAACACTCTAGCCTCTTCTATGGCTGTCTCTCTCTAGAAAACTGCTCTTTCAGAGTTGCTACCACAAAATGCTTCTCCATCCCGTGAAGTTACCAAATGATAATAGCCATTATGGGGCAATGCTCCCCTTTGTCTTCAGTTCTAAAAAAACCCGTTGGTGAAGGCAATTGTCCCTTTGCCTTGTCCCTCTTTTTCTTCATAGCGACCTTCCCAAGTGATTTCATCATATCATCCTTCCAAGGTGCTACCTCTATCTCCATCAACCGCTCCGCAGGCCATCTCTCATCTGAAAACAGTAGCATGAGGCAGCACAAACTCCTACTTTGAAGGTTGAAAATCGAGTGTGATAACTCTTATGTTTCCCCCAAAAGCTAATAGGGTAGATGAGCGCTCCCAGGTTCTCTCCTGCATCCAAGGAAGCCCTGTACTTACCTCACAGCCATTAGACTCCATGATGTACATTGATAAACCTGACCAATTGAACCTGGAGAGAGTGGATTAGGATAGGATCTCCCATCAAACTTATCTCCAACAAGTGTTTAGGGGACTTGAGATTATTGACACTTCTAGGGATTCTGACCAGCACATTGCCACGGTAATTTGATCCACCCAGTTTATCCATACCCTGACAACTATCCAAGAAAATACCATGAAACTGCCAAACAACTTTCCTCTACTCTCCATCTAAAGGAGGTCCTCGCTCTTTCCCCAAACTTGGGTAGAACTTTAACTAAAGTGGAGGTCATTATGAATGAAGTGTGGGTTAGGGGTATCCTCAACACTAGGTCCCCTGTGAACGTTGTGTCATCCAAACTTATGAAAAAAATATCTGGCCCCTGACCTCAACTATACTCAAGAGTTTGGAACTGCAGGGCCAAACAACACTTGCACCATTGAAGCGTACTCTTCTCTTCCATTTGTTTTTGAGAGCTCATCTTGTCAGCC
The DNA here is from genome assembly GCA_022478985.1 of Massospora cicadina. Taxonomy (NCBI): domain Eukaryota; kingdom Fungi; phylum Entomophthoromycota; class Entomophthoromycetes; order Entomophthorales; family Entomophthoraceae; genus Massospora; species Massospora cicadina. The sequence goes on along the minus strand of JAKSZP010006680.1, from coordinate 54,260 downwards.
CCAGCGATTGCCTTGGCCAACAATACCTATGACCTACTCATTGGTACCCAGTTTATGCTCAAATTTGAAGGGGTTATTAACTTGAAGCAGGGCTATCTCTCCCTGCTTGAATACAAGATTCCTCTAATTCTGACCAATGATGAGATTAATAAAAAGAATACGCTTGCACCATTGAGAATCCCTCTTCAACCTTACCATTACACTACACAACGGTGGGGAAGAATACAAAGAAGCTGCGCAACTCATTGGACTCCCTAGAGGGTATCCCTTTCTATGCCTCCGAAGAAGTAGTAACCAAGGTGGGTGAACAAAGGGTAGTTGACATGAATATTACCCTACAAATCCGCCACAACTGCTTATTGCATTTAACCAGCGTTGAGGGTGTTAGTCCCTTAGAGCCAAGAGTATTGCCTGGCATATTGGACACAGCCTATCAGCGATATGTTATCTCCTTCTGGGGAATCTTACCCTAAAGGATATAGTTGTAAAAAAGAACCAAGTGATCATAATAGGCTTGATGATACCCATTGAGGATATCAATCAAGTCCACTGTATTAGGTATATGGCAGATATGGGCTTACCCACTGACCAGTCAATATGTACTTTGCCTGCTGTTCATATCTCTGAGGAACCAACTCCAGCGAAGCTTGACAAGATCCACACTCTACTAGAGACCTATAGTGACATCTTCTCTACCTCCAATACCAACTATGGGCACATGAATGGTTGGACTCACACTATTGACGTTGGGGATGCCCATCACATCTGATACAAGCCTTACTGCAAATCAAAAGTTGAGGAGCTATAGATGTAGATGGAGCTCAAACAGCTGCTGTAAGATGGGTTGCTGGTGCCCTCACAAAGCCCTTGGTCATCCTCTCTTCTAATGATAAAGAAGAAAATTTGGGGGTCATTGGGTAGTTATGGACTACAGTAAGCTGAACAATCTCAATAAGAAGGAAAGCTACTCTAACCCTCATATTGACAACGCGTTGGCCCAACTCTCCTGGTCCAAGTTCTTTTCTGCCATGGACTTGGCTAGTGGGTATTAGCAGATGGACCTTTCTCCACAGGATCAGGAAAAGTGCTCCCTTATATGTAGCAAGGGCCTATTTCAACCCACTTTGTTACCCAGGGGTTATGCAATGCGCCTGCCACTTTTCAGCGGGAGATGGATCATATTATTCAGGATCTCAAGCTGAGCTGTGTGATTGTCTATCTCAATGACATCATAGTATTCTCCAAGACCTTCAACGAGCACCTCAAACATCTAAAGGAAGTGTATCAATGCTTGCGGACATCTAACATCAAGCTGAAGCCCTCCAAATGTACTTTCTTCCAAAGAAATTGGATTTTCTCAGATATACTATCTCTCAAGATGGGATTCAGCACTTCCAAGACAAGGTGAAAGCGATATATAAATGCATGCACCCAAAACCCTTCACAACATACAGATATTCTTGGGCATGATGGGGTATAACCATCAATTCATCCCCAAATTCGCCCAGCTCAGTGAGCCCCTTGTACGTCTCTTGGCTAAGAAAATCCCCTTCTAGGGGGTGCTGAACAAAAAGCCGAAGTTGAGACCCTGAAGAAGCTATTGCAAAAAAGGCTGATCCTCCATCACCCTGGCTATGGCAAGCCTTTCATGTTGTTCACAGACGCCTCTGACTATGCTGTTAGAGCCATCTTGGCTCAGCTGGATGAAAATGGGGTCAATCATCATGTGTCCTATCTTAGTAAGATGCTCTTAAAAGCTGAGCACAACTACAGCGTCACTGAAAAGGAGTGCCTTGATATCTTACTTGCTGTCAAATACTATTGCCCTTTTTTATATGGGACTTCATTTAAAGTGATTACTGACCACACATCCTTTAGGTAGTCGTAGAACATGAAAGATTCACTGGGCGGTTGGCATGCTGGGCTTTGAAGATCCAGCATTATGATATGACCATTGAGCATTGAGCTGGGATGCGCCATATGAACGTTGATGGGTTGACGTGGCTGCCTTTCCTTCATCTTGACAATAGAAAAGCAGAGAGGTTGCATGACCTCATAGTGACTCCTGACGCATGTGCTGATGAAGATGAACCAGTACAGAAGATGCTAGCATGGCACTATTGCAACACAAAGTTGGAGAGCAGGAAATTTTATAAGAAAGTAGGAGTAAATTGGTTGCCCTATCTCCAGCCATCAGAGCGAGTATCTGTCATCTTGAAGTCTCACACTATAATGGGGCATGGCGGAGTATGCAAAACCCATGGGTAGGTAAAAGAGTGTTACTACTGAGAGAGCATCATGAAAACCATAACTGAAGTCTTGGATGCCTGCCTGACCTGTAAAAAACAATCCAGCTTTAAGACCTGATATCAATATCAACTTGACAATGCCCCAAAAACCCTTTCACAAAAATTTGGATGTTAGTAGGTCCTCTCCCTCAGACTACTGAAGTCAATCATTATATCTTGGTTGGAATTGACCATCTTACCAGATGGTTTGAAGCTGTTGCTCTCCCTGCTCAGACTGCAAAAGCCACTGCAACCTTCTTAAATCAATATATCTTCACGTGGAATGGTTGCACCCAGGTCCTCCTTTGTAACAATGGAAAAAACTTCATCTACCAAGTGGTAAAGCTCCTCACCACCTCTTTGGGAACACAAAAACTCTTCTCAGCCCCTCTAACCATCTACAAATGGTGCCATAGAAGGAGTTAATGGAACCCTGGTCTCTATATTTTACAAAATGGTTAGCTCCCACCCTCTCCATTAGGATCTCTATTAACTAGTACCCTCATGGCCTATCAGATTAGCTTTCATCATATCCTCAAGATGTCCCCTTTCTGTGGGTTTTATGGAGAGAACCTGGGGTACCAGCCCTACTAGCCAAAGATATTTTCACTAACCAAACTGACCTAGAGAAAGTTATGAAAAAGTTAGCCCAGCACATCATCCAACTACAAGCAGAGGCCATGACTAACTTGGCAAAGACTGTCATTAAAGAAAGCCAAGCATCTAATGAGCTCCAGGCCCCTCTCCAAACCTTCCAAGTATTTGACTTAGTGTTGTATTACCACAACCACATCACTCCTAAATTGAGAATCTTGGTTCTATCTGGAAAAGATCATTTGTAGTCACATATAAGCGAGGGGATAAGTACTCTTTCAAATCCCTCACTTCTGGAGTCACTATCAACTGAGTCCATAGCTGGTTCTTGTGGCGTTATTCACCCCCTAACACTCTTGAAGGTGGTAATGCTGAACAATTGCAAGTTCAATATTGTAAAAAGAGTGTTTTGGATAAAGTAAGCAATAATATCAGCTAAAAGACCCTGGTTGATTCTCAGTGGAACCCCTCAAATTGGGGTAATACTTTTATTAATAAAAATTGGACAAATAACATGAGTTTGGGCAGTCAGATTGCACTGACTGTGTTGCGGAATCAAGGGAGCCATTTGTAGGTCCCTCCTCATCTTACAGCGAATTTAGTTCAACTTATACCGTGGAGACTGGCCCCTTTTATAGGGTTAAAGGGGGCCTCGCAAGGTGCAAATATTTTTCCATCAAATGATTGGGTAAGATATATCAAAACCTTACCTTATGTCTCTATACTACCTGTCATTGCCCTCCATTGGCCTTTTTATAAAAGTGAGGTGAGTCTCAATAGCTCCAATAGGTCACATCCCCATATTCCCTAGTTTGGACATGCATAGCCTAATCTGAACTTTGAGCCTCAACACCATTAGATACTAAGCACTGAGATATTAATAGGGTGTGTTTCTTAACCAAAATGTGGTGACTAATAAAATCTATAAAAATATTAATCCTTTAGTTAGTTTATTATTAATAGCTTATATACAAGTGGTCAAATAACCCTCAAAATCTTATTTATCTTAGCAGTAGAGAACCCACTTTTCCTGCTATCAATCGTTGAAAATCAGTTGTGAAAATGCATCAGCAAGTCAACCAAAAATGTGATTTTCAATAGAAGGTTTTCTGAATTCATTTCATTAATTAAATAAATTTATTACTAGTTTACCTTAAAGTAAAATAATTTTCTTTATTAAGGATAATCAGAGCTAAGCTTATATTCATGTATAAAAATAGTGCAATAATAGGTAAAAAATGTTGAGAGTTTAATATTAAGTAGCCGCTATTAAGATTTCAGCTGAAATTATATGGGGTAGGCAAACATTTGGATTACTATTAATAGAGTGCATCTATATTCATTATTTAGAAGTCTTATTTTTGTTATAACATTAATTATTTAGATCTATCTTGCTTTTCTTTCTGCTTAAGTTCACTTTTGAGCAATTTTATTAAGTAAAAGTTTAAATTTATCACCGCCACCTGGCCACACTCTTTTACAATATGTCCGCAGATCAGCAACCTGCTGCTCCAATATGGGGTGGCGGTGCTCCACCACCTAGCGTTTTCCACCCTGCAGGCAAACACATTCACATGGGGTCAAATAGCCTGCCATCTTCATCTGGCCATTTTATCCCACCATGGGATTTAGCACTCCACTTGGCACGTATCCACCCTTCTCACTCCCATCCTCTTGCCCTCCCTTGATCCACAATCTGATTTTGCCTCTGAGTTGACTATGGGCATTTATTCCCATATGCCAACAAGGCAATTATCAAATTGGACACTGCTGCATTTGTGCCAGCTGGCTTTATCAATTTCTGCCCTTTTAAGGGCTATTTTGATATTGGTTTCCAGATGGAGGAGGCCGCTGCAGCAGTGGCTTCTACTCCCCTTATATTTAAAAATACTCCCATCCCTACTACCCAAACTTGCCTTCCTACAGATACCACAATGGTGGTATCCTTTGCATCCCTTCCCACCTCCCACCCCAAGTTTTGTACAATCAGCTGATGGCGGGGCTTCTGGCATATGGATCTCAGCCCAACCTCATCTTTGCTGTTCCCTCCAGTGCAGAGTGCCTTGCTGCCCCTCACGCAACTGCTACCATTATCCATCACCACCCTGCCATAGCCCACCAAATTCCCCCCATGCTCATATTGCAGCAGCACCTGAGCACTTTTTTTGGGCTTGGGTGGATAATGGTCACCAAATTTGTCCCCTCTGTTTAGGACTTGACTATTCTAAAAATCCTGCCCCTGAGCCACTTCCTCTGATGCAGTTTTGAAGCCACATTCAGCAGGTTCTGATTGGGGCATTTTGCTGCCCTCTCCCACCTAACATTCTCATTTGATGGGACAGAGTGGGAAATTGGCCCCCACCAAATCAACCACCCACATTAACCCACCCAATTCTACTCCCACCAATCAGAGTCAGGCTTGGACCAATATTTGCTCCCAAGCAACACATTCACTCACTACCACCCACCCAACTTCTAATGCCACTATTTTTGTAAACCAGAATCCATGGGACCTATTGGCTGAGATTGATGAATCAGGTAAAGTTATTATGAGTGAGCAAACTGGTCAACCTCTTGGCCAGTTTGATTATGGTCAGGCCAAATTTTTCCTCTCTGATTTTGATGATACCCCACCCACCAAACATTTCACTCCCAAACCCAATGCCATCCCCTACCAAAGTGACCACCAGCTTGCCTTAGCTGCAGTGTCTTCTCCCCAGTGCCCAAACCTATGTAAAGCAGTGGCCAAATCAGTGGCTCAATACCATCTTGGGCTGCCCACACTCTACTTCCCCCCAATTTCCCCAAATCTCCATGAAGCAATATTTCTAAATTATTTGATGATGCCAAAGCCACCATCATGCATGTCTCTAAACTAGCAGATTTTAACCCATCTGCTAAAATCACCCATTAGAGTATCTCTGATTTTGCCCAGCTCCCCAAAGCCCACATTCAAGCTGAACTTCACTTAGCAGAATTTATTGAAGCTGTCTACCATGCTAGGCTTGATGAGGAGGTGGAGAACTCATACTACAATGCCATCCACCCATACTATGCTGATGCCCCAACACCCTGGCTCTCTACTTTAATCTGTCTCTCCAACCAATATGAAATAATCAGGGCAAACTCATCTGCAGATAAACCGCCCAACCCCCCCTCACCCTCAGCTATGGTGGGTTAGCAGTTTCCACTCCCCACCTGGTTTTAGTATTTTATTTTATCTTCCCAGTCATTCTTTGATTGGGTTGTTTTATTTTATTTTGGTTTTTGAATTTCAGTACTGTCTGTCCCCTGGTCAGCATACCTCAAATAAAACATAAAATTTGAATAAAATTTAATATATTTAGATCTATCTTGGAAGTCCTAAGCCTGACAGCCTACAAGCGTCAAGGATGAGAGTCAAACTTGCACCCTCACAGTACAAGTAAAAATTAATTACCCTTGAACCATCCACCGCTTTAATAATACTACTTGACTCTATATAAAATTATACTAAGGATATATTATTAATAAAGATAAATTGGTTATTTATATACATTCTATATGAGATTTAAATAGATTTCTTCAAATAATAAGGTGTGACGAGGTAAAACAAAAAATAATAATTAAAAGTATTCAGTAATTAATTTATAGATGATAGGTGAACACCTTTAGTATATAAGCAATGCTTCAGCTTTCCAAATAAACTATTTTGTACCTTAATTCGTTTAACTTTAGATTTTTTACGATTTAGTTTGTTTTTATTAGTTGAATTTGATCGAGCAAGCTATCTCAAATGCTGTTTCAACACAAAATCAAAAGCTAGTAGTTGAATTAATTCTGGTAAACTATATAAAATACCAATCTAAAAAAGTAAACGAGGTGGGTAGACCTTGGGACAAATATACCACGGCGAGGTTTTTTAGCCTGTGCTGGTTTCGAACCTGTTTCAATCAAAACCCGATCCAGAGCGGAGCAGGAACCACCCCGCTATGATATCCACTCCTCTAAAATGCCAATCTAATAGAAAATTTCAAACTCAAACATTAGCTTGCATGGATAAATTAAATTGAGATTTAAATATATTCAAAATGTGATTTTGAATAAAATTATGCATTACACAGCTTTGTTAAACCAAAATTTTAATAGATGGTCTACAATCAAATTTATTTTTTGATTGGAAAGTTACTCATTTATTTTTAGAAACTCAGTTACAAATCTAATTGATTTATAATGGCTAGACAAATCTATTATTATAAACTATAATTGTATTAATTTGTTATGGGGAGGATGTCCCACTGGTAGAGTATGGATTCAATGACCATTGCCTCCCCAATTTGATCGCTTAGATGAACTTGGGTAGGGGACGAATTATATGGCTGTGTTGGCGTTGCGCACCAATGCTCCAAACTGAGATAACGAATAGCAATGTGATCCATGGAGTTCCTGGCCTATCAGAACGCTGAGCGTGGAGGTTTACCGAGATTATCCTCTTTTACCTGATTTTAATTTCCCCATTTGCCCCATTAGTCGATGCGGTATCGTCCCCAGGTTGGCCCACCTCAAATAAATACTTTATGGGAACTGCCTTGTAGGGATAATATGCCCATGTATACCATTAATTTTGCTTTATAATCAGTCCAAGCTCACATTGGCACAGATAGCTAAGATTATTCAATAAATTGATAAATGATACAATGATTTTTGCATAATCGTCAATAGATTTGGTATTTATTTTAAATGCCAGTGGCTGATTGTTATAAATAATGCAAGGAACCAGAGGACCCACTTGCCGCACTGCCATTAGATTTATGTAAAACCTGCTTTATTATAAGCCAAAATGTGATCTAATGAGGTTGTGGGTTGAATTAAACTACATGAATGATTTCATATCTCTACTTTAGTTAACACGAAGCTTTAGCCATGATTAAAGATGACAATTGTTGATTTCTGTTTCTTATGCAGTACATCTTTTATTTGAGGCACTAATTATTAGGGTGCATAACATGATTAATAATAGTTTAATCGAGGTAGGAAACATGATTAAAAATCAAGTTAATCTATTGATAGTAAACGCAGTGGTGCCACTTGCATTTTATGCAATAAGCGAAGCAGTATAAATTTCACAGTTTCTGGATTTCTCTACTCATCATCCATCAAGTAGTGTTATTAAACAACTGTCAAAATGAAGTCCTTTGTTTAAGTGCCTTGCCGCGGTTATTAGTGTTTTTGCCTTCCCTGAAGAGTAATCCATCATGCCTTATCATTACTAATTTTTATTAGCGCAAATCATGCCGGTAGGGTTGTTCCAAGTCCATTAAAGAATACCAATGGTCCTGATACAGCTAAGTGCAAAGGCCTCTCAGAGAATAGAGATGTGAAGTAAGCTTAAACTTGTATTTGTTGCTCATAGACTATAGATCTGAGAGCAAACCTGCTGAATGCTTTTATGAACCTGAAGGGATCGGAACACTTGCCGTAGTTTTTATTACAATTCGGATACAGATTCGTGCGATATAGTAACGGTTGGCTGCTCTCCTTTTAAAACTAGGGATAGCTGTCTTGATAAGTGCCGAAAAATCCCCAAAGCTTCTGATTTTTCTTTTCCAGATGATTAAACGTCTCAATCTATGATTTTATGTCTTTGTAACTTTGCTACCACTTTTCCTTGAATTTAATATTAACTAGTTTTTATAAACAATAGAAATATGCTAAATATATGAATTTCTTATAGAAGAAAAAACGCATCATTATAAACCAATTTTTATTGTGTTTGACCTATGTCCTTTTTAAGATATCATATTCCACATCGATGAATCCCTCCTTGGGTTGGGACCATCTTAGTATTAAAAAAAAGATATCATATTCCCTTTAAAGCTATACACAGCTAACTATGTCTTTTCATAATTCAAAATAGTTACTAAGATAGCCTGTATGTCATATTTTATTGAATTTATCTAAACTGAAATAAGAGGAGTGGCAGCATAGCGGGGTGGTTCCTGCTCCACTCTGGGTCAGGTTTTGATTGACACAAGTTTGAAACCAGCACAGGCTAAAAAACTTGGTGTGGTATATTTATCCCAAGGTAAACCCGCCTCGTTTACTTTATTTAAACTGAAATAAAAGATGGCTTATTGTCTATAAGCCGTTACATGAAGACAGGTATTTCTGGAAATTTTACTTATAATATAATTCTATAGTTTATAATACCACATGAGCTTTATTAACAAAATCTGATTTGACTAGTTTCAGTTATTAGTTAAAATTCTTTTTTATAAAGAGCAAATAATGGTACAATATATCCTATATAACAGCTTATTAAAACTTATATAAATAATCCCAGTTGCACTTGCATTTTTGCAAATATTATATGAAGAAGGATTTTTGTATTTATAGAAAAATGCAAAGGTGATTGATAGCTTAGCGAGTGCAATTAATAGTCAATTATCCTTTGCTTTAGTCAAATGTAATGGATACTTAGTAGTATAGACCATAACAAAAACCTTTTATTATTGATAAGAAATTAATTTGAGGTAAATATAACCACTTAACTGTGTATTATTAATACAGATAGTAGCAATAACAAAATTAGTCTGGTCAATACCTTTATTTTTTGAATAATAAATGATTTCTTTAATATCATATTCCCTTTAAAGCTATACACAGCTAACTATGTCTTTTCATAATTCAAAATAGTTACTAAGATAGCCTGTATGTCATATTTTATTGAATTTATCTAAACTGAAATAAGAGGAGTGGCAGCATAGCGGGGTGGTTCCTGCTCCACTCTGGGTCAGGTTTTGATTGACACAAGTTTGAAACCAGCACAGGCTAAAAAAACTTGGTGTGGTATATTTATCCCAAGGTAAACCCGCCTCGTTTACTTTATTTAAACTGAAATAAAAGATGGCTTATTGTCTATAAGCCGTTACATGAAGATCTAGTACAAAAAAAAACAGGTATTTCTGGAAATTTTACTTATAATATAATTCTATAGTTTATAATACCACATGAGCTTTATTAACAAAATCTGATTTGACTAGTTTCAGTTATTAGTTAAAATTCTTTTTTATAAAGAGCAAATAATGGTACAATATATCCTATATAACAGCTTATTAAAACTTATATAAATAATCCCAGTTGCACTTGCATTTTTGCAAATATTATATGAAGAAGGATTTTTGTATTTATAGAAAAATGCAAAGGTGATTGATAGCTTAGCGAGTGCAATTAATAGTCAATTATCCTTTGCTTTAGTCAAATGTAATGGATACTTAGTAGTATAGACCATAACAAAAACCTTTTATTATTGATAAGAAATTAATTTGAGGTAAATATAACCACTTAATTGTGTATTATTAATACAGATAGTAGCAATAACAAAATTAGTCTGGTCAATACCTTTATTTTTTGAATAATAAATGATTTCTTTAAAATTTTAATTAATCTGTGGAAGGGTACCCCAGTGGTAGATTATGGACTTAATGGCTACTGCCTCCCGAGTTTGATCCCAGAAGATGAACTTTGGGTAGGGGACAATTTTGACTGCATTGTATTGCTCACCAATGCCCTGAACTAAGATAGTGAATAGTATGACAGTCCATGGAGTTCCTGGGTTATCATAATGCCACGCATGGAGGTTTTCAAGTTTTATCCTCCTTTCCCATTAATTCAAATCCCTTTCATCCTGCATCAGTGCAGTATCATCCCCAGGTTGGCCCACCTCAATAAAATTAAAATAATCAGGCTATACTATCTTCATTTAAATTTTATTTGAGTGGGCTGACCTAGGGATGATACCACACTGATTAAGGGGAAATCAAATGAATGAGAAAGGAGGATAAAATCTGAAAAATCTCCATGCATGGCGTATGATAGGCAGGAACTCCATGGACTGCCTTTGCTATTTACTGTCTTAGTTTGGGGCATTGGTGCACAACGCCAACACAGTCATAATTGTCCCCTACCCAAAGTTCCTATACCAGAATCAACCTTGGGGAGGCAGTGGTAGAGGGTCCATATTCTACCACTGGGGTATCCTCCCCTACTATACTATCTTTATGTAATGTATGATTTTGTATTTGTATTTGTGCAATAATCTTAAATAGTTTTTTAATTAGTAATCTAAACTTCAATAGTAGACACTATAAACCTTTAGTTATTATCCACTACTGCTCAAAGTTGATAAAATTATATATAAAAGATAAACAGATTTTGTAGTACTTTTTATTAACTATGTTTCTTACAACACACTAGCTTTTAATGATTTAATATCTGTCAGGTTTTACCCTAATTTGGGTAAAGCATTGACCTATGGTTTCCCCAATAAGCATAATTGCTTTTGGGCTATACTTATACTTATATATTGATGTATTATTCTACCTGTGCGCGGTGCACCATTGAGTCCAATCCTATTTACTCCATTGGGCAGTGCTCTGATGTTTTCAGTTCAAATGGATTCTACACTCATTTAATTTCATTAATGATATCACTTTGAGTTGTATGACTTACAACAAAATTAAATCCTTCCCAATTAGGCATAGTTAGCATTTTGAGAATGCTACAATTTTAAAAAAGTTGATATCTAATTTATTATTTCTTATCATATCTGATAATCAATAATATCAGTTATCTGATAGAAAATTTTTATCCTTTATTTGATATGAAGATCTTATTATACTATAAATATCCCTAAGTATTTTAGTTAATAAAGTAACTTTCCTTGCAGTATTATCTACTCTTTGAAGTTCATTTGGCATATTTATATTTGGATTTCAGTGTAAAATCCAACAATTGTTATATTCAGCCTGCAGGAACCTCTGAACCATCACCAAATGGTTAAGTTCTAATACTAGGGATTTAATAGGACCTCTGAACCTCTAATAAAGGTTAAGTCCTCTTCAATTATTTGTGTATTGGATTTCAGTGCAAAATCCACAATTGTCCAACCATTTAAGTGAGCTTTGAAGGACCTGACCCAATTTATTATTGGATTCAGTGCAAATTCCAACACTAACATATGGTTTACTTTCTTTAACATATTGCTTTCATTCAAAGTTAAAACTTTACTTTGAGTATGGATTTATTGAAATCAAGAAAATGCTGTACTGTTATCTAGCCTAAATTATTAGAGACTCATATATGTAATTGGACAATTTTATTATCTATCACTTTCTTAAAAAATATTTGAGGTGGATTGACCTTGGGACAAATATACCACACCAAGAATTTTTCTATCCAGTACAGATTTTAAACTCAAAACCTGCACTAGGGTGGAAGCAGCTTTACCTGCCAGGCTAACCACCCTTTTTATCTATCACTTTCTTAAAAAATACTATTTTTAGTAGATAGTGAAAAGATTAGCACTATAACATCATATGGCATCCTTATTTATAAAAATTAGGATGTGAAATTTTTTTGATTAAAAAGTCTTCTAATAGAAACTTACCTATAATAAAAAACATAAGTTATTATAGATAATAAATAAACATTATATACCTTTGTTAGTAAATTAACTCTATAAATATTATTGAGTGTATGAATTAAAGTCTTGATGAACTCTTTAATAAGTTATATAATAACCAATAGGACCTAAGTGCCATAGTATATAGAATGGTCTAAATAGGTCTCAAATAGTCTAAATTTGTTATGTCCAGTAGACCAATATTACATATAGTTAATGTATTAGAGTATCAATACTAGTATAGAACATATATAGTATATTTAATTTCTGTTGAGGAACGCTATATTGTCATATATGATTAAATACCATATGATAATGATGCTAAAGGATAACTATGACTTCTCCAAAGATCATAAGTTATTGAGACTAAATGCATTGACATAGGTAGTCTTTTTATAGAACATTAAAAACATTATATTTTTTAAAATAAGTTGATATATGAACTTAAAGTAGATTTATTATTTGATTAAGCTAAAAGTGTTTTATATATATAAAATATACTTCTGCTTATTTTGAAAGATATGGTCTGATGGTCAATTAATTTTCTCATTACAAGTTTTTATTAATTTATAGATGGGGAGGTTAGCATTTAAAAATAATTTGAGGTTATGCAAGGTTATTTAATTTCTAAGGGATCAGATAGAGATTTGAAAATATGATATTGTGCCTTTAACTTTTATACAAATTAATAAGAGATCTAAAAAGTGCTTTACAAAATAAGCTAACAAACTTATCAACTAATGTTTTGTACCTTCTGCAGCCTTCAAATTATACTATTAGTGTTCTTTTAGCATACTTTGTTATCACCTGTGCTTTAAAGGTTTATTTTATATATATAATAAGGTGCCACTTACTAGAAGTGCTAACTATTTTGTGCATTGCTACAAGGTTTTAAAACTTTGGGTATTGACTTCTGAAAAAGAGTGCTGCTGCTTTAAATAGAGCTATAGGGTCTTTAGGCTATGTATATTAAATAAGACATAATTGATATAAGGTTGAAATTAACTTATAGTTATGATTAAAAAAAATAAGCTGACATCAGATGCACATTCAAATAAATGATTCGTTATGGATAACGGCAGTTTGGGTGAGCCAGATATTACTTTTTCAAAAATTAGTTATAATATAAAAAATTGACTATTACTCTCTAATTAAGCACCTAACCTTAGCTAATGTTTGGAGTTATAGTGTGTGCTTGGAATTGTATGATGTGTGATGGTTTTAATTATGAGATTAGATGGCTTATAAAGAGATACCAGGCTGATAAACCCTAAAGCACCAGTTTAGTAAGTTAATAACGCATCTTCTGTTGTTGCATATGGTCTGTGCCTATTCAGTTTGATGATATAATATAAAAGTTTGGTAATTTAGTTTAGATATAGCTAGAATTGATGCTTAAGTGCATAAGGTTGCTGTTTAAGAAAAATCAAAAAGGTATTTTTTACTAATATTAATAATTGTTTTAGAAGTAAGTAATATGGCTATTCTTTTTGCATCTTAGGACTAAAAACCAGTTAATAATTCTATTATGTTTTCTTCTGGTGAGTTATAAGTTCAGTATAAATTTTCTAATTATAAATTTTGGAAGACAAAATAAATTATACAAAGTATTACCATAAAGCAAATAATCTTATAGTGTTAGATATAAACTTTCTTATACAAACTAAATGATTATGTACCTGTATCTTCAGTAAAAAGTTTAAACACCATATTTATATGAGCTTTATAGAGTAAGTATATTTTTTAAAAATATAAAGCTGCTTTCATGTTGTCAGGATTTGAAATAATAAGTGAATCAAAATCCCTTCCCCTGACTCAAACCTCAATAAGCCAACTATCAAGCTATCATAAACAAAACTGGCTCCTGAAATCACTGATGAAAGTTTCAAATAGGAAGCATCATGCGCACAAAGTTCATTGGAGATGCCTTCAGGAATTTGAACTCCACTTACTAAACCTTGAGAGGCGTGGCACCCATCATTGCAGTTACAAGGATGATGCTGAACAATGAGGGCGTTGAACAGCCAAGTTATCCATAAGACTTTAAAATTTATGATTATACAGGGCCATTAAGGTCCCATAGGCACCACGTCCCCACACATCCTATAAATATTAACACTTTCTAACTCAATAAAGTAGTCTATTTTGCCCCCAATTTTTGTCTTCATTGGCATCTCCGCTAGTTTCAGCTTTGAGCCCATTTTGAACTTCAGCTACAGTCAAGAGAACTGTTACTCTGAGATAAGTGGCACTCACTATAAGTGGCTCTGAGCTGTCCAAGTGAAAATGTATATTGCAAAAAATAAAGAATGATAGCAATCAAGAAAACCAACCCTCTGATCAGGTGAAAACTGTAACTTGATGGATAAACACCTCTTAGCATGAGATACCTCCTATCCAGCTTGAAAGCCTATTTTGGGCCACCTTCCAGTTTACCCTACAATCCGTTGACAATGATCAGTATCTACTCCAATATGAGAACCTCAATGGGATTTTTCAACAAATTTAATGGTATCTACTCTGTGGGAGGTGCTCCAGTTGCTTTAGCGCCTCTTCAATGCCTTCCATGATGCAAGATTTATATACCTTGGATCTATTACCATCAGAGAATTAGATTTGGATGCTAAAAGCTATCTCTGAAGCTTCTTCCATATGTTTAAGTCTGGGGAGTGCCCCCTCCACTTGGACCAGGTGGCGTTCCCTTTCCTGTCAAAGAAGGGTCTGAGAAGGCCAGCTGCTCCTCTTGTCTCCCAGGGTGACCTCACACATGTGGTGGACAAGCGGTGGGTAACATCTTACCCTTTGAGGACCTTGCCATCCCTCCAGTATTAATTTCAGATGAATTATTACTGTAAATCAAGATAATTTGTGCTGATCTGTGAAAAGTCAGCATCCCCATGGGGTGAAAGGTTCAAAATGAAATTGAAGGCAATGAGACTTTGGCATCAAGGCCAGAGAGCCCCAAACTCTCAGTAACAAAGCCTGACAGGCGTGTACATTTTGGCAAACAAAGCATTTAATGTCAAATCTTTGGTGAAACTTGTCAATGACATCAGGCCATTGGGAAATGTTGCAGCCAGTTTAAAACCCTCCCCAGAAGCATTAAAATCCTCTTCTGATAAATCTCTCTTGGTCAAATGTATGCCAAAGTGACCAGATTCAGGAAGGTTGAGCACCCCAAACATGTTCCTAACCTCATGGGACTGCCCCTACATGAGGTGGCCTTGGGATGTTCCCACTGCCCGTTGGGTGAAACATCCATCACTCTAGTCATCAAACCAAAGAAAATCTGTAATTCAGACGTCCGTGGATGAACTGACAGCAACTTGGCCCACCACTGATTCTTTTAAAGTCAGATCACAATAAGTTTAATTTTCCACCTCTCACTCAAAGTTTTATAGGGTAGACCATATCTTGAGGGCCCCAATCCTGAGCTTTCCTAAGCTATTCCCCCAAAATAATTGTCCATTTAAGCATTTATAACACACTGAGAAAATTGACAGTCAATTCTCTTATTTTAAATTCAAAAAAATCTTTCCCTTGATTGAATTTATATAATTAAATTCAAAAAAATTTCTTTGCCAAACCCCCTGTGACATCTGCAATGTGGCCCAGTGGCCCGCATATTGACTGATTTTATCCCAGCCATATTTTCAATGATGATCCTTACCATAGTCACTTGGTCCTATTGTGTCAAGGCCTTGCTGTATTTTTCCCTGGTCTTGGAACTCCCTACGCCCAGGCCCATTGGCCCTGAGGCTGCAACAGCTTGGTTCCTCGCCATGTTGTTTTTCATATTTGTGGCCCATTGGCACTCCATTGCTACTTATCTCCCATCTTATTCAAACGTCATTTGAGTGGCAATGCCCCTGGTATTCTGGCTCACCTTTTGGGGCGTTTGTATTCCGACTGGCAGGCCAGTCTAAACTTTATCTGCTGTCTCCCTGACAATATGGACATACCCCTTCTCCTATAAATAGTCAGATTGTATCACCATGAAGTATCATGATAACTAGGGCTTACTCAAACCCTACACTCAGATATTGTTAACTTTTATTTTGTGGCCTCCTCCTTTGTTCACAAAAATAAGGAAGCCATATCCATTAACTATTGAGTAATCAATGAGGCTTTTAATCAGCTCACCATGTTGGATAGCAGATTTTCTAGTTTACCTTGAAGATCAGCTTTGTCAAAACCTGTAGCTCCTTGAGGCCGCCTGGAACCAGAACCTCAATCAGATCAAAGATTTTGTGCAGACCCTCCAGCAACACTACCAGGAGTTAGCCTCCCATATTATTGCCTCTTAAAGTGAAGGGCCCAAAGGTCCCCATGGGCCACAAAGACCTTCTAGTCCTGTAATACCTACACCTGGAAATCCTAATGACTACTGGAAACAAGACATGCTTAAGATGCTGGCTGCCTTATGAGATCAAATATGCAATGTGTCCCAAGGCTGCAAGCTTCAAGTAGATGGAGTGCCTCTCAATCCTCAGAGTTTTAATTGAGGCCTTGTTGAATAAAATGGATATCTTTAGTGCCCCTGCAAAGCTCATTGATGGTCGCATCATCAAACTTGAATAAACCTATCATGGGTTTGAAAACTTGTTTGGGCATATTTTAGAGTCAGTGCTCTTCCAACATGATGAGATTCAAGCGCTAAAGAAGCAGGTTTCTCACAAATCAACCATTATCTCTCTAAACCAAAATTGGGATGTCATTCAGGAGGATTTGAAGGATTGAGATGACGTTTGGATCAACATGCCCCTGTGACTATGCAGAAAATCAGATCTCTAAGCCTGCACCAATTACTGGCATCAATACTTTTTCCACCCCAATTGTGACTAACTTTAAGCCTATTTTCAAGGAGAAGTTCATTATAGGGCAGGAAAGTTTTTTCCTTCCTGTACACTTATAAAAGCTCAATGGAGGAGGCCATGGACTCAGCAGAAGTTGAAGCACATCCATTCCTGCTTAAGTAGTACTGCTTGAAAGATTATGACTCCCCATCTAAAGGAATGCCATATCCAGGAAAAGTCCATAACGTACTGATCCAGGATTTGGAAGCAACCAAACCTTGGACAATCAGAAGCAGGAATTCATGGGCATTTGGCTGAACAAAGGAGAAGATCCAGTGGAGTTTGCCAGCAGATTCTATGTCCAAGCGCAACCTTTAGTAACTATTAATCATATTATCTTGGGCAATGCTATAACTGCAGTCATCAACACATTGGAATATTATCCTGAGGTCTAGATGCACATGATTGTACAAGAAGAGTACCTTTACCTGCATCCAGGAAATTAAAAAACACTTAATGAAATTCCTGCATCTACCTTGCATCACAAGTCTACTGCATCTATATCCTTTAGTCACTCTCAGGTCTATGTTTTGAGAACCAGAGAAAACACCACCACCTAGTGCTAAAAAGAGAAAACTCCATCCTCAATGCTCATATGGATTCTGTAATAGTGCAAGACTTGTTGGAAGAGACTTGCCAAGGAGGCAGCAAAAATTATCATCATGAGGGATGAGGCACTTCATGCTGACATCCCTGTACTGCTTAAGAATGTTTAGCAACCTCTAATGAGCCTATTGCTGTTGTACCAGAAAAAGATAATTTGGTACCCATTGATAATAAAGAACTTGTACCGCTTAGTCTTCTTTTGTGAATCTCCTATGTTCCTAAAACTATCCTGCAGTTTATAATTTAGTTAAATGCACCACTGTTCATGTCCACAAAATATTGTCCATGCCATTGTCAACAGTGGTTCCCCCATGAATGCCATTTTGTCTAAATTAATGAAGTGTATCAAAATTGCTCTGGACTTGTCCATTAATGGAACTCAGCACAGCTGGGCCCCAATGCACTTTATCTATTGGGCATATTCCTATCTACCCATTTTCTTTGGGCGTTTTTTGTGAATACCCTTGCTGTTACATTAGACAACCTGAACTATGACCTTCTCCTGAGAACTCAGTTTTTTCAAGATTATTTAGCCATCATTCACTATGATGGGGGATTCATATCCCTGCTAGGACACTGGGTCCCATTGATATTTGAAACCATTCTGCAATGCCAAGGTGGAGGTCAAAGATCAGGTTTGCTGTTAGAAAAACAAAGGCTGTATTGGATGGCTCAAGTATCATGCAAGGTGTTCTTTTATATCAATGCCCCTCCTTTGATAGATAGTCAAAAAGGCATGCCAATTTTTTTTTTCTAAGACGACCACTATCCCTAAAGTCTCAGGTTTTAATTGATACCCAGGTCCATATCAATATTCCCTCTGGATAACTACTTGATATTTGGGACCTGAATAACCCATCCATTAAGGAGGTCCTAACCTGTCCCACAATTTTAGATCCTGCCTATGCTGGATCCATATTGGTGTTATTGGCTAACCTCATTGACAAACCTATGATAGTGAGCCTAATACATCAGCAGCTTATGTTTGCCTCCTTCCTGTAGAGGCCATTGAAAACATCTATAGCTGTGAGCTAGTTAGGGTAAGCTGGGGCCTCCACGTGGCGCAACTGGGAAAGCCTGTGGAAACATGGGTAAGTAGCTAACAATAGAACCTAAAGAGGCACATTGGTCATGTCCTGTAGTGGCCTGAAAGAGGTGCGGGATGGTAGTGATGACTGTGCCGACCTGTTCTTGCAGGTGTCTACCACTCCCTGAGGGGATAATGTAGACAGGAAGGGGGGTACAAGTCAGGCAAGGCGCCTGTCAAATGGCCTCCCCACAAGCTGGGGTTGCACGGGTGCAGACCCCAGGACAAGGGAGGAGCAATCCTGGTTGGCTGCGCTTTAGTGCACCTGCCTACAATAAATGCTGTAGTTTGCTGAGTTGGCCTGGAGCTCAGCTAGCTGCTGGTTTGGTTGGCATGAGCCAGCTGGTGGCAAAAAGATCATGCAAGAAAGTGATAGCAGATCTGAAAGGACTCCAAGGCTTCCTGGACAAAAAGGGGCCAGAGAGCATAACATCACTAAAAAGCAGGTGACAAAGGGGAGATCTTTGTCTTCTCCTCCCTCAGGGGCCTTAAACCTGGGGGTCATCATGTCTTGTCCCCTGCATGGGGGATGAGAGGCATATCGCCTGTCCTGGCTGGTGCAGACAAGCTGCCCAGTATTTAAACAGGGCGGGCATATGTCAGTTTAGGGGGTAGCGTAAGCTAATTCAAATCGCCATCAGGCCCATATTTTTAAGTGGTTCTTAAATTGGTGCAGCCCTAGTGTGGTGAGGGGCAGTACCCCAGGCCTTCATCCCACAATAGTTGCATGCACTAGAAGCCCTTTAATGCTTTTAAAACTCAAAATTCATCTATAGCTTTAAAGGTTTTATAAATTTTGGGTTAGAAACACCCCCATCAGTAGCCCTAGTAGTACCACTATTGGGCAGGAGCTCACTAGTGAGCAACAGAGCTAGGTCAAGAAAATTATTGGAGGAATCCTTGGATCACTTCTCAACCTCTAACTATATCATAGGAAAATTAATGGCGTTTTGCATCATGTGGAGCCTGGGTATGCCCCCATTTGGTCCTGTCCCTACCAAAAAAGTAAAGTTAAAGAGGCTCAGGTGACTGTTGATCTCAAGCAACTACTTGAAGCCAGCTATTGGTGCCTTTGCGTAGTCCTTGGGCCTCCTCTCTCCTGTTAGTTCAGAAGAATGATGGCAGCCATCATGTGGTGATGGACTATTGATAGCAACTCCATTAACAAGAAGGAAAGTTACCCATTATCCAGGTTTGATGACTCTCTCCTCTTTCTTTTTAGGTCATAATACTTTTCTGCTATGGATCTTGCTAGTGGATATTGTAAAGTAGAGCTCATTCTCAAAGATCAATCCAAATGTGCGCTCATAGCCAATGAGGGTCTTTTTAAGCCAATGAGGATGTTTCAGAGCCTATGCAATGCAACATCCACCTTTCAACATGCCGTGGACAGAATACTAGGGGACATGAAACTATCCATCTGTACTCATGTACCTTGAAGATACCATTGTCCTCTCATGAACCTTCAATGGTCATGTGGAACACCTCCTGGCAGTCTTTAACTGTCTTAAAAAGGCTTTGATAAAGCTTAAGCCTTTGAAGTGCTCTTTTTTCAAATCTGAGATTGAGTTCTTTGGACACAAAGTCTTAAAAAAGATGGTATCCAGACCATTCTAGATAAAGTAGACGCCATTAGAAAGATGTTGCGCCATCATAGCCTTAGGGAAATTCAAGTATTACTGGGCATGATGGGCTATTACCATCACTTCATTCCTCAGTTTGCCAACTTAGCTAAGCCCCTGGTCTACCTCCTAAAGAAAAATGTGCCTTTCAATTGGCAGCCTGAACAAGAACAGGTTTTGATGCGTTGAGTACTGCTCTTTGTACTAAAACTATTTTAGTTCATCCACGCTTCAATTGATCCTTCTTGCTATTCACATATGTTAGTGACGTTGCTGTCAGGCCATCCTAGCTCAGCATGAAAAAAATCATGTTGATCATCCTGTGTCTTACTTCAACAAGACCCTGATCAAGGCTGAATGGAATTATAACATTACTGAGTGCGAGTGCTTGGTTGTCTTAAAGGCAATAAAGAATTTTTGGCCCTATCTATATGGCACCCATTTCACCATTATCACTGACGATCCTTGCTCTAATGGCTGCAGCAGATGAAGGACTTGAATGTCTAATTAGAAAGATGGGCCATAAGGCGGCAGAACTACTATTATATTATAACCATCATGAAGAAGCAATTCATCAGAATGCTTACAGTCTCTTGAGGATGCTAGTACTCACTGCCTTGACCACCAAGAAGACCAACTATACAATTAATTGGTCAGCCTGAGCGATGAGAGTTGGAGACCCCTGAGATCCAAAATGAGATCTGAAAGATGACCCAAGACACTCAAATAAAGAGGAAATGTTATATAAGAAGTCAATAAGAAATGCTCCCGTATATTTTATTGATTTTCTTCCCAAACTGATGTTATTCTAGAAGGGCTTATGACTGTGGGGCATGGGGCAGTGAAAAAGACCCACGAGTGGCTGAAGAAATGATGCTACTGGTGTTGAATGGTTGAGGCCATCCAGGAAGTTCTAGAGGCTTGTATGACTTGTTGATCCCAAGATCAGGCCAGTCCCTGATATCAGCACTTGGACATGGCTCCATCAGGCTCCTTTAATGCTATCATCATCGTTGTGGTGGGCCTTTTTCCCAATAGGTTACATTGCCATAAATATCTTATTAGCTGTGGACCATTTAACCAAATGGGTCAAAGCGATTTTCATTCCTGTTGCCACCGCTAAAGCCATGGCCCCATTCCTTATTTAATCCATCTTTAACCAGCATGGATGCTCAAAACTTTAATCTCAGATAATGGGCTAAATTTCACCTTGCAGGTGGTCCAAGAACTAAATTCACTTTTTGGAACTAAACAGAGTTTCACCACACCTTAAAATCCTTTATCCAATGGGGTGGTGGATCATGCTAATTGACCACTCATCTCTATCTTTTGGAAGATGGCCATCTCTGACACTACTTACTGGAACCATTACTTACCCAGCGCTGTCATGGTTGGATGACTTAATAGTGGGAACTAATGCCAGAGATAAGGCTGGGCGACAGGAGGCCCAGAAGGTGAAAATTCAGGCTCTTCCTGACCTGAAACACACCTTAGACCAACGCTGAGTGCAAGCAAAGCATGCCCAGGTTGGTACTAATGGGGTGCAAAACGCCAAGCCCCTTTTCTCGGCCCAGGCACTGAAATGAACAATTTACATTACAAACGAAGATGGTTCAATTCAGTTAATTGGAGAGCTAGGGTTCAAATCCTGTTGAGTTATGAAATCTTAAGCTCAGGTAAAATACGGCTTGAATCAATCACTCAAGTGAAGGCACTTTTGGTGTATTATCAAAAACGGATGGAATTGTTTGTTTATTGGAGCATCAAGGCTTGGGTACACTTCCTCAGAACCCTAATCTCCCCGACTCACTTTAAATACATTTTTTGTGACCAAAATTCCTTGTCAGTTGACTTTCTTAGGTAAATTTATCTGTTATTTTACATTTTACTAATGGTTCCTTGGGCGAACTTGGTGGTGGACCTCTTCAAGAAGGTCTCCAACTATGTGGGCCACTACCTCTTATCACAATTTACCAAAATCTCAAGTGCTCCCTTGAGCCACTCTGGTCCCCTCCAGATTGAGGCACCCAAGCCTACTGGCACCAAGTTAGACTTGATTATGGACTCCCCTCTGGGGTCCACTAAAGCTGTTATGTTTCTCACTTACCTGGTACTATATGTTGCGCTCTACACCCTTGCCTGGGGTACCTTTTGCACAGGCTCCGTTTGAGGTTCCTTATTTCCCATTCTCCTAATGGCTAGTTCCCTAGCAATGTGGGTTTGCATTCCACATCACCTTGCTGGGAATGAGAGAGTTACAGACACTATCTTGACATTAGTCGACTAACCTTTCTATTATATGTGCATTAGAATTATCCATGTGGGAATTTCATTATTAGTAAACTGGGTTCGCTAGCCATTTGTCACTGCTACAATGGTGCTCACCTCAGTTTTCTTGTTTGGTTTTGTATTGGTGCGTCTTGGCGCTATTCTTGCAACTACCAATTGGGAAGTGCCCACCCTTCCTGCTTGTACCTGGTGGTCTTGGACTTTTCGCAATCCTGTTGTTGTGGTTCCCCACCTTTCTCCCAAGATTTACTCAGAAATTCAACAGACCTTGGCTTCCCTTGAGCTAAAGCCCTCTTTAGGTAAAAATAATTTGTCTAGTTCGCATCCACTTTTGCAGGGAGTGGATCTGTTGTCCCAGTTGTCTCCCAATGCAGCCAACTGGGTGTTTGCAGTATTCCGCACCCAGCCGCTCTTGTGGCGAACAGTGGAGGGCTTGGAGCAGGTCTTGGAGCAGAATCGACCTGATGAAGCATCCCTCAGTTCCTTCTATAAGTTCTTTTTGCTGCATCAAGTGGGTCAGCTGATGAAAGCATACTTAAGTGAATTCTGCAGATAAGCCCAGGCTTTGCCATTAACTGATGAGATCAAAACGTCGTTTCTCCATTTGACCTTGGCCATATCTATGCAAAACCCCTGATTTGGCATTCACCCCCTTCCAACTTCGATCATCTTGTCAAAACCCTTAAGGGTAGTTTCCCTTCCCCAACCCAGAAGGGGCCAAGTAATTTGGCCGTCATCATATCAAACTATATAAATATGGAAGCCAAAAAGACATGTGCATCTCTTAAAATGAAGGAATCTTATCCTTCTAATCCCTCAAGTTCTTCTAAATTCAAACTGTACAGGGGTCTAGCCCTGAGAATGAAGTAAAGATTTCAGACGATTCTGCCATGATGATGTCACCCATGTTTGCCCCTAAAAAAATCGCGTCCTTGACTAGTGATATTTCCTTGAATCGTGAGATGCTTCCCACTGATTTCCTCCCCATCTTGGCGGAAATTGGGAGCATCAGAGGGTCCAAACCTGAATTTAACCAAAAAAGGACTCCATTATCATTTTTTCTTCACAACACATTTCTGAGGTGCATGCCAATGCATTGGTTCTGGGCTTGGGGGTGATGGCCCTGGATATTGATGCACACTGAACAATCAGAATGAGTGTGGGTTTGTTAGAGACTGAAAACGCGTTTTATAATATGAGTGATTTATCACAAAACGAGACGTTTATATGCTCATATGGCCTGGATGAGGACCCTATTCTGGTATATCAGATTACCCCTGAGAACCCTCGTTTGACCCCTACCATGATTAAGGGTTTTCAGGAAGTGGAAAAGGAACTTCGTTATAAATATAAAGATGTATATGCACCTGCAGAAGGTGTGGTAGGATATGTGGCCTCAGTAGTAAGAGTGGCCCACTATCCCTCCCCCTTCTATGATTCCAAAACATATCCTGATGGCTTGTTCAAGCCAGAGGAAGAATTTTCTGGTGAGATGGTGGCGTTTTCTGCTTTGAATAAATCCCATTCTTGATACTTCTTGTTGACTGCAACCCTTACATCCTCTTATGGAAAGTTCAGCACAACTATTTTGGTGTATACTGGTGCCTTGAAAAATTGTATTGACCAAGACCTTTCTGACTACCTTGAGTTGAGTTACTCACCAGGTGGTATGGTTAGAGGTGGGGCTTCTCAAGGTATCCCCACACTGAACGTCATGGGGTTAGTTGATTTCCAGGTGGGTTCCTATCTATTGTCCTACCAGTTTCAAGCTATCAGAAACCTCTTGTTCCCCACTATTTTGGGTGTTGAGTGGTGGCGGAAGTTTGACGTCAGGACTAATTTGAAAGAAAACACTCTATCCTTGTCTTTGATAAACGGTGAACAGTTGATTGTTCCCTTGTCTGAGGATAACGCCCAGGGAAAATTACCCTACTGGCCAATGTTCCCACTCCTTATCTTGCCCCTTTTCTGAAGCCCCCATGGGACTTTCCTTACCATCCTGTTTGGAGGAGTTGGCATCTTCTTTTGATGCAGCTTCAGCTAGTACACTAACAGAACATTCCGAGTTTGATTGTGAATTTAAACTCACTGTGGATCTGGTGCGTATTTCTTTCCCCATATACCATTGACTGTCTGGGAGGAGAAGGCTTTAGATGTATGGGTGAAGGAGCAGTTGTCCAAAAGTGCCATCTTTCAGCGTACCTCCCTTGTCTGCTCCCCGCTTCTCTTTGTGAATAAAGCTGATGGAACTTTACGCCCTTGTGTCAATTATGGAAATCTAAACAATGTGACTGTACCCAACCTCCATCCCATCCCTTTAGATTCCCAGATTGCACGTTATGTATAAAAGGCAAAAGTTTTCTCCAAGTTGGACTGCCTCAATGCGTTCAATCAAATCTGGATAAAGAAGGGCCAGGAGTAGTTAACCGCATTCTGCACCAGAAAAGGAATTTTCCAGTTCTGGGTTATGCCTTTTGGGCTAATAATGCCCCTGCCGACTTTCAACGCTGCATTAATGCTGCGTTGGGGGACTTGTTGGGGGTATGCGCGGTCGCCTACATGGATGATATCCTGGTTTTTTCCCCTGATCAGGAGTCACATGCAGTACACCTTTTACAAGTGGTGGAGAGATTGAGGGCCGCTTGCCTTACCCTCAAGTTTAGTAAATGCGATTTCTTCAAGTCCCAGGTTACTTTTCTGGGCAACGTCATTTTTGACCAAGGCCATATGATAACTCCAGACAAGGAGAAGGCTATTTGTGAGTGGCCTACCCCACCTCAGTTAAGGAATTGAGGAGCTTTTTGGGGATGTGTACATTCCTCAAGAAGTTCACACCCAATCTCTCCGAGGTGGCAGCACCCTTATATAAGGCCTGCGGTGCCAAGGTGCTTCAGTGGTCCCCCGTTTTGATGGATGCTTTCCATGCGGTGAAGTGCACCCTATTATCCACATCCATCCTTCGCCATGTTGACCCTGCAAAGGAGTTCATTGTGTCCTCAGATGCTTCCAACTTTGCCATTGCAGCTTCCCTGTTACAGGTGGGTGAAGATGGGTCTGAGCATCCAGTGGGATATTTTTCTAGGAAAATGTCTCTTCATGAGTTAAACTACGCCGTATATGGCAAGGAGTTATTAGCAGTGGTGGAGGCGCTGATTTATTGGCGTCACCACTTATATGGCTCCTCCCAACCATTCTGGGTACACACAGACCACCGAGCCTTGTTGTACTACCGTGCTCCACATGTTCTAACACCACGTCAGACCCGTTGGCATGAGATCCTTGCCCTATTTGCATTTTCCTATGAGTTCACCAAGGGCAAGGAGAATGGTTTGGCGGATGCTTTAAGCCGCAACCCTAATTTGGCTCCCAATCCAAAGGAGGTAGAGATTCACAACACACAGTTGATGATTCCACCGAGAATGATGCTGTCTCAACTTCCTAATTCCAGGGTACATATGCCAGCGCTCACACCTTTGAAAAATGCAGCAAAATATAGTATGTTTAGAAAGGTAGTTCTTTCTCAGCCGTTATCAGCTGAATATACTGTTACACTCACTAAGAGCGTCCTGAATCAGGAGGACTTATCCAGGGGTTATCACATGAAGGATGAGATGGTATGGATTCAAGGGCGCCTATGGGTTCCTGCTGGACCACTGCGCCTGGATATCGTCCAGGACCATCATGACGGAATCACTGTTGGTCATCCTGGGAAAGCAAAGACATTGTATTTAATATAACGCACTTACAATTGAAAGGGCTTGCCTGCTCAGGTGGGGTGGTACTGTAAAGGGTGCTTGATCTGCAATCAAATGAAACCCAATCTGCAACCTTTAGCAGGGTTGCTGGTACCAGTCCAAAAGGCTGAAGGGCCCTGGACTTTCCTATCAGTGGATTTCATTGTGGAGTTACCAGTTTCAGATGTGTATGATGCAATCATGGTGGTGGTGGATCATTTTATGAAGTTCGCCCACTTTATTCCTTGCATAACGATCATAACTGCTGCTGAAATGGCCAGGCTCTTCGTCGCCCATGTATTTGCGCTTCATGTGGTTCCTCAAGAAATCATCAGTGACTGGGGACCCTAGTTAACCTCCATCTTTTCAGAAGAGTTGTGTAAAACTCTTCAGATTCGCCCCTGCCATTTGACTGCCTATCACCCCCAATCAGATGGGCATACTGAATGAGTCAATCAATGCTTGGAACAGTTCCTGCGGTGTTACACCACCTCGGATCATTCAGATTGGGCTTCTCACCTTCCCATGGCCCAGTTTAGCTACAACAATACCTTACATTTTTCTATCAGCTATTCCCCATTTTTCGCCAGCCATGGCTTTAACCCTGCACTTGACATGGAGCCCATCTGTAACTCCAAAGTGGAAGCGGTGGTGGACTTTGCTAAGACCCTCAAGAAGGTTCACCAGGGGTGTCCACAAATTTGGAGGCGGTTATGCTAGTTTATAAGGAGAACGCTGATGGAAAGTGCTGAGTGGGTCCATCATACAAGGAAGGGGATCTCGTGATGCTTGATGCTCTCAACATTCCTAACAAGCAGCCATGCAAAAAGCTGGGTATAAAGAGGATTAGTCCTTACCATATAGTTAGAAAGGTGGGTCATGCCTCATACCAGTTGGATTTTCCCTCCGCGTTTCAGATCTTTTTCATCTTTCATGAAAGCAAATTGACATTGTTTGAGAGCCCTCCACGTGTGACTCATGAGGCTTATCTTGTGGATGGGGCGCCAGAATGGGAAGTGGAGGAAATAGTAGCCTCCCGCCGGTTTAAGCGATGCCTTGAGTACCTGGTATCCTGGAAGGGGTTTGATGCAACTGAGAACATTTGGGTGCCAGTACATGATTGTGTACATGCCCAAGATCTTATTAAATCATTCCATAATTGTTTCCCTGAGGCTGCAGGATCTAAGCCTAAGCCAGCCGTTGCTGCTATGAAGTTGCCACCAGCACATAAGAACTTCTCCTTAGTGAACGCCCCTGGAGGGGGTGGAGCCCAAGAAGGAGGAGAGGGTAATGTCATTGTTGGATGACTTAATAGTGGGAACTAATGCCAGAGATAAGGCTGGGCGACAGGAGGCCCAGAAGGTGAAAATTCAGGCTCTTCCTGACCTGAAACACACCTTAGACCAACGCTGAGTGCAAGCAAAGCATGCCCAGGTTGGTACTAATGGGGTGCAAAACGCCAAGCCCCTTTTTATCGGCCCAGGCACTGAAATGAACAATTTACATTACAAACGAAGATGGTTCAATTCAGTTAATTGGAGAGCTAGGGTTCAAATCCTGTTGAGTTATGAAATCTTAAGCTCAGGTAAAATACGGCTTGAATCAATCACTCAAGTGAAGGCACTTTTGGTGTATTATCAAAAACGGATGGAATTGTTTGTTTATTGGAGCATCAAAGCTTGGGTACACTTCCAAGGAACCCTAATCTCCCCGACCCACTTTAAATACATTTTTTGTGACCAAAATTCCTTGTCAGTTGACTTTCTTAGGTAAATTTATCTGTTATTTTACATTTTACTAATGGTTCCTTGGGCGAACTTGGTGGTGGACCTCTTCAAGAAGGTCTCCAACTATGTGGGCCACTACCTCTTATCACAATTTACCAAAATCTCAAGTGCTCCCTTGGGCCACTCTGGTCCCCTCCAGATTGAGGCACCCAAGCCTACTGGCACCAAGTTAGACTTGATTATGGACTCCCCTCTGGGGTCCACTAAAGCTGTTATGTTTCTCACTTACCTGGTACTATATGTTGCGCTCTACACCCTTGCCTGGGGTACCTTTTGCACAAGCTCCGTTTGAGGTGCCTTATTTCCCATTCTCTTAATGGCTAGTTCCCTAGCAACGTAAGTTTGCATCCCACATCACCTTGCTGGGAACGAGAGAGTTACAGACACTGTCTTGACAAGCGCCTTGATCGCTTACCAAATAAGCTACCATTGAATTATCAAGATGACCCCTTTGAAGATCTATATATAGAAGTTCTATCCAATTGCCAAGTAGCATTCAGCCCCTGCTTGATACCTCCATGCCTGAGAACTCTGATTTACCCATGAGGGCCTTAATCAATGAAATTGTCCAGATTCAAACCTCTGACCACTCAATACATTGTTACCACCACAGAAAGGGAGGCATCCTATTTAATTTCAGCTGACCTATTTACCAATATTTCAACTAGGTGAACTCATTCTCTTTTATCACCATCAACCATAGGGTTGACAGAACAAGCTTGACGTTCTTTCAGTCAAACTATATAAGGTCGTTTATAAGGTGAACTCTGAGTACTCCATTACCAACTTAAATCAGGCAATAGTGGTAAACTAAGTACATGGTTGATTCCTTCAGCTCTATACCCCCCTCTTACAGGATCTTGAGGGGGCATTGTCAGTATTTAAAATGATGAGCAAGGTAAGATCCCAAATCCTTAATCAAGCCTCAATAAGTCAACTCTTGAGCCATCCTGAACACAACCTGTTTCTGAAAGCACCAATGAGAGTTTCAATCAGGAAGCATCATGTGACGAGAATTGATGGAGATGCTTTCTAGAATTTTATCTCCACTTCCCAAACCTTGAGAGGCGTGACACTCACCATTAGGGTCATGAGGATGACGCAGAACAAAGAGGTCACTGATCAGGGAGTTAATCCAGAAGAATGTGAAAAATACTGTTTGTACAGGGTCATGGAAATCCCCTTTGCATCACGTCTCCACACATCCTATAGATATTGACACTTTCCAACTAAATAAAGTAGTCTTTTTTACCCCTTCATTTTTTCTTTAATGACCTCTCCACTAGTTTACAGCTTTTCCCCATTTTTGAACTTTGGATTTAGTCAAGAGAGCTGTTATGCCAAGACCCTAGTTTGTATTTCATTTTATACTAAAGTTTAAACAAGAGTTAGGCACATTTCTAGCTTTGCTAAGTTTGGAAAAGCTACAAATCTAGAGGTAAATAAAAATAAGCAGCTTTATCTGAGGATAAAAAACAAAAAGGAGATTATTTCATAGTCAAGGCTGTTAGCACTAGTCCATTTAATATAAAGGTGTAGCACTGAGAGTTTATAAGCTGAAGAATCTTAGCATTATAGATTTGGTTAAAACAGCAGTTTATATTGTACTAATTAATATTTATCATGATAAAATATAGAGGTTAGTTGTAGTGATTATATGTTAGTAAAATAATCACTTTGCTCAAGATAGTATTTTGAGTAAGGCAATTTCTATTATTAACAAATCAATTATTATCTTTAATATTAGTGCAATAAATTTTTATAATTCTTTAAAATTTTATTGAATTGAGATAAGCAAGCAAATGATTTAATTAAGTATATAGTTATTTTATCTAATCAAGACATGTTATTTTGGTGCAGTATCATCAGTTAAAATAATTTAAATGAAAATAAATAGAAACTTTAAATGCTAAACTAAAAAAGGTTAAAACATGTATAAGTATATAAAAATTTAATACTTATAAATATGACTTATAACTTAAGTTAATAGTAAATTAAGATAAGAAAAACCCCGTTCTAGTACTAAAAAAAAGATAAGAAAAACCTTTCTGATCATATGTCATAGCACATGCCTTACAGCCAAGCAATATATCTATAAGTGGCAAAAGATGAAATTGGCATGTTTACATGACTTCATTGAGGGTAACAACTGCCAAGACAAGGATGGATGACAGGAGTCCAAAAAGTTCAAGCTGCAGGACCTCCCTGACTTATAGCACACCTTGGACCAAAGCTGGGTGCAGGTCAGATATGAACAGGTTGGTCCATATAAAGTGCGTGACGCCCAGCCCTGTGTTATGGCAGTGACGTTAAAACGTACTAGTTACCTTCTTAACCACGACGGTTTGGTTCAGTTGCTCAGATAATAGGGGGTTTGAAACCTGGTTATTTACATCATTTCCAAATTGGGATGGCTCAGCTTGCAATCAATCACTTAAGTTTGTTTGATCTCAAGCTACAGTATCCTGGCTGATGGTGGGGTGTGCCAATTGGTTATTTTAGGCTTGGAACATTTTTCCCAATTGATGACTCGCCTCCCCTTGCTTAAAGTATGGTTCTCAAGTCCAACTTTCCTCGTTGGTCATATTCTCTATTAATAAAATCCCGTTAGTTTACATTTTTAATATGTTAACTTAGGTGAGCCTGTGCGCAGATCTCTTCGTGGAGTTTTCTAGCAATGTTAGACTATTTTATTTGCATAAATTTAAACACATCTGGTGCACCACTGTGTCACCTTGGTCCCCTCCAGACCGAAGCACTCAAGAACTCCATCCCAGATCACCACCTGGATATGGACTCCCCTTTGAGGGTCCACTCAAGTCTTGTTGTTTGTTTAATATTTATTAAAATATACAGCATTGAACACCCTTTCCCTGGGTTACTTTAGCTCCAGCACCCTCTGTGGGGCTATGCTTACCATAATACTGATGATTAGTTCCCTGGCGGTGTGGCTGTGCACTGTACACCACCTTTTTGGAAACTGAATAGTTATAGACACTCTCTTGACATTATGAACCAACCAATTTTACATGCACCAGAATTATCCATGTGGGACTTTCACAAAGTGTGAATTGGGTGCACCATCTGTTGGTCATGGCCACGGTGGGGCTCGCCACCATGTTCTCATTTTGCTGATGTTTGGAGCATCTCAGCGTTATTCTTGCCACCTCCAATTGAAGACACCCACCCTTATTGCTTGTACCTGGAGGATTTGAACGTTTTGCAATCTGTGGGTAGTGATTCCCTAATTTTCATCTGAAATCAATGAAACTAATATAAATAAAATATTTTTCTTGGCACCACGTTTGGATGGTGGAGGAAGAATCATTGACAAAGGGCCTGGTGGTGATGGCCTTGGATAATAATGTACAACCTGTTGCCAAAATGAGCATGGGGTCATTCACAGCCCAAAACGCGTTTTATAACGCTATTTCCTTATATAAAAATGAGCCCAATATCTTCTCTTATGGCTCTGATATGGAACCAATTTCATTATAATAAATCACCCTCAGAGAACCCGCACTTGACCCCTACCATGATTTTCAGAACACAGGCGGTGGAAAAGGGGCTACTTTTATAATATAAGAATGTTTATGCACCTGCTGAAGATATGATGGGATATGTGACCTCAGTAGTAAGAGTGGCCAACTATCCCTCTCCATTTTATGATGCAGAAACAAACCTTGGAGGTATGCTTATGCCTGAAGAAGATTTTGTGGTGAAGTATTGGAGTTGTCTGCTATGATTAAAGACCATTCTGGATCTTATTTATTGACTGCTACCCTTTAATCTCCTTTAGTTAAAGTCAGAACAACAATTTTAGTGGATACCAGAGTCTCTGAGAATTTTATAGATCTAGACCTAGCTGACTATCTTGAGTTTATTTACTTGCCTGTTGGTATTGTTAGGATAGGGGATTCCAAAGTTATTCCCACACTGAAGGTTTTTAGGGTTAGTGGATTATCAAGTTGGCAAATATCATTTGGTGGACTACTTCCAAGATATAAAAACCTCATGTACCCCATTATTTTGGGTGTAGAGTGGTGGTGAAAGTTTGAAGTCAGAACCAAATTGAAAGACAATACTTTGTCATTAACTTTGAAGAATGGTCATGAATTAGTTGTCCCTTTGTCTGAAGCAAACTCTCAGGGCGATCTGCCCCATTGGCCCAATATCCACACTCTTAGTCTTGCCCCATTTCTGAAGGCCTCTCTGGAGATACCCTTACCTTCCTGTTTGGAGGGATGGAATCTTCATTTGATGCGGCCTCAGCCAATGTACTACCAGCTCATTCAGAGGTTTATTGCGCGTTCAAGCTCACTGTTAATCGTTGCATATATCTTCTCCCATTTACCCTTTGACTTTACAGGAGGAGCGGCCTTAGATGTGTGGGTTATGGAGCAGTTAGCTAAAGGCGTGAAATTTTAGCATAACTCCCAAGTGTGCTCTCCACTTCTCTTTGTGGAAAAGTCAGATGGTACCTTACAAACCATATGTTGGCTATGGAAATCTCAACAACGTCACAGTACCAGACTTGCATCCCATCCCATTGGATTCTCAGATTTCTTGCTATGTGGAGAAGGCGAAAGTATTTTTCAAACTGGACTGCCTTGATGCGTTCAATCATATCCGGATTAAGAAAGGCCAGGAGTGGCTAACCACGTTCTGCACCTGAAAAGGAATTTTCCAGCTTTGAGTTATGCCCTTTGGGCTGAAAATGCCCCAGCTATCTTTCAACGCCATAATGATGCAGCTTTTTGGGACCTGCTGGGTGTGTGCGCGGTGGCTTAAATGGATGATATCCTGGTGTTTTCACCTGATCATGAGTCCCATGCTATACACTTGAGGCAAGTGGTGGAGAGTTTGAGGGTGGCCAACTTTACGCTGAAAATCAGTAAGTGTAATTTCCTTAAGTCCCAGGTCACCTTCCTGGGCAACGTTGTGTTTGATCAAGTGCTACATGATAACTCCAGACAAGTAGAAGCAATTTTCTTGTGGCCCACCCTAACTTCAGTTAAGAAATTTACAATTTTATGGAGAGGTTACGTTCCTTAAAAACTTCACACCAAATCTTACTGAAGTGGTGGCTCTCATGTATAAGGAGAGTGATGCAAAAATGCTCCAGTGGACCCCAACTTTGCAGGATGCCTTCCAAGCGGTAAAGCGTACCCTGTTATCCACGTCTGTCCTTCATCATTTAGATCCAGAAAAAGAGTTCAATGTGGCTACTGATGCCTCCAACTTCGCCATAGCATTGGCCCTATTACAAGTAGGCAAAGTTGGAATTGAGCATACAGTGTGATATTTTTCATGAATATGTCCTTTCCTGAGTTAAACTATGCTGTATATGACA
Organism: Massospora cicadina; assembly: GCA_022478985.1. Lineage (NCBI taxonomy): Eukaryota > Fungi > Entomophthoromycota > Entomophthoromycetes > Entomophthorales > Entomophthoraceae > Massospora > Massospora cicadina. Next base: position 20,602 of record JAKSZP010006680.1, on the reverse strand, counting down.
AAGGGTTATTAGAAGGGGTTAAGGCACTGGCTTATTGGCGTCATAATTTGCATGGCTCACCCAACCCTTCTGTGCACGTATAAATCACCATTCCTTATTGTACTAATGCGCACCTCATGTCTTGACCCCACAGAAAACCCGCTGGCATGAGACCCTAGCCCAATTTGTGTTTTCCTATGAGTTTACTAACGGCAAGGAGAATGGTTTGGCAGACGCTTTGAGCCACAACCCTGAACTGGCTCCCAATCCTAAGGAGATAGAGGTGCATAACACCCAGTTGATGATTCTGCCGGGTAAGATTGTGCCTCAAATTCCCTCTCCCTCAGCCCACAGGCCAGCGCTTGCTCCTCTGGAAGATGTGAAGGAATATGGTATGTTTATAAAGATAGTCCTTTCTCAGCCTTTGTCAGCTGAATATACTATGGTCCTTGCCAAGAGTGCGTTGAATCAGGATGACATTACCAGGTGTTACCACGTGAAGAATGAGATAATGTGGTTTCAGGGGCGCCTATGGGTTCAATCCAGACCACTTTGCTTGGAAATCACATGGAACCATCATGACAGAATCACCGTTGGTTATCCTGGGAAGGCAAAGACTTTGGAGCTAATTCGCTGCACTTACAATTGGAAGGGGTTATCCATGCAGGTGGCCAGCTATTGTAAAGAGTGCCTGGTCTGCAACCAAATGAAACCAAATTTTCAGCCACTAGTAGGGTCGTTGGTACCGGTTCAAAAGACTGAAGGGCCTTGGACTTCCTTATCAGTGAATTTGTTGTTGAATTACCTGCATCTGATGGCTATGATGCCATCATGGTAGTGGTGGACCGTTTTACAAAGTTCTCCAACTTTTTCCTGAAGACCCACAGTAACTGCAGTAGAGAAGGCTAGGCTCTTCATATCTCACACGTCTGCTCTTCATGGGGTCCTCTAAGAGATAATTAGTGATTGTGGACCCCAGTTTATTCCATCTTTTGGGAAGAGTTGTGTAAGACTCTTCAGATCTGTCCCTGCCATTCCACTTCCTATCACCTCCAATCAGATTGGCATACTTAACAAGTGAACCAGTACTTGGAGCAGTTCCTGCGGTGTTACATCGCCATGGGCATTCAGATTGGGCTTCACATCTCCCATGGCCCTATTCAGCTATAACAAAGCCCAACATGCATCAATTGGTTGTTCCACATTCTTCGCAAACTATGGCTTCAAACCCACCTTCAAAATGGAGCCCAGATGTGGATCCTAGGTGGAAGAGGTGGTGGACTTTGCAAAAATGATCAAGAAAGTACACCAGGGAGTGAGCACCAGTTTGGATGCAGCCATGCAAGCTTACAAGGAGAGTACTAAAGGTAAGAGATGAGTTGTTCCAGCATACAAGGAAGGAGATCTCATGATTCTGGATGCTAAAAACATCCCAATCAAGAAACCTTGAAAAATTGCGACCAAAGAGGATTGGGCCTTAACACATTGTCATAAAAGTGGGCCACACCTCATACCAGTTGTATCTTCCTTCATCATTCCAGATCTTTTCCATCTTCCATGTGAGTAAGCTAACATTGTTTGAGGCCACTACCAGAGACTCCTGAGGCTTATATCGTGGATGGGGCGCCAGATATGGAAGTGGAAGAAAGAGTAGCCTCACATCAGGTAAGAAGAAGACTCAAGTATCTCATATTTTGAAAGGGATTTTCTTCAGTGGAAAACAGTTGGGTCCCAGCGCATGACTGCGCCCATGCCCAAGATCTAATTGAAGATGTAAGGAAGGTGTCTATAACTCTTTGTTCCCAGCTTGGTAGTGCACGGTGCACAGAGCCAACGCCAGGGATCTAGTCGTTAGTACAAAAGCTACTAGAACTCAGCAGAGGGTGCTCAAGTAATAATACCTTAGGTAGAGGAGTGCTAGCATTAGAGTGAGTAACCACACAAAAATTGACGCGGTGCACAGAGTAGTAAGGTGTAGGAGTCCCAGGTTGGAGAGAACCTCAGCGGCCCGATGGTGCATAGGCGGATAATTTTAATGTAGTTAAAATTAAAAAATTGATGCAGCGCAAGACCTCCGCAAAGAGGTCCGCACACAGGATCGTCCAAGATAACATGATTATGGAAAATGGTGTACTTAGTGAGGGATTTATTAATAAGGAAGTCAACCACAAGAAAGATTGGTCTTAACATGAAAAATTTTAGGGAATTTGGAAAAACAATCAATGGAAGGAAGCCAGTCTAAGCCAAGGCGCGCCAATAGGTGCACACTTCCATTGGGCAAAAAACTGTACTTGGTAATCAACTGAACTTGGGTAATTGATTGTAGGAGTGGCTGACCTGAGCTAGAAATTTTGAATCTGAACGGGTTTCAAGACCCCATTTACCCAAAAGCCAAAGCAAACCATTTTTATTTGTAACAAAGCTAATTCATTTTAATGCTCCTGCTATTATATGGGGCCAAACTTCTCTTGCATCCATAGGACAATCTGAGAATACTTCACCTTAACCCAGAGTTGATCTATAATATGCTTAAGGCCAGGGAGGCCATTCAACTTCACCTTCTTGGCCTCCCGACATGCTGCTTTGTCTTTAACATTGGTCCCAATTATGATGTCATTTTCTACCCATGACAATACCCTCTCCTCCTTTTGGGGCTCAACCCCCTCCAGGGGCTTGCGCCAGGGAAAAGTTCTTGTGGACTGGTCCAACTTCATTGCAGCAATGGCTTGCTTTGACTGAGATCTGACAGCCTGGGGAAAATGCTTGTGGAAAGCAACAATCAAGTCTTGGGCATGTGTGCAGTCGCGCGCTGGTACCCAACTGTTTTCTGCTGTGTCAAATCCCTTCCAGGATACTAGGTACTCAAGTCTTTTTTACTCTGCGGGAGGCTACTATTTCCTCCACCTCCCACTCTGGCGCCCCATCCACGAGATAAAGATCAGGAGTCTTTGGTTGGGGGCCCTCAAACAACATCAATTTGCTCTCATGAAAGACAAAAAAAATCTGAAATGTGAGGGAAGATCCAAATGGTATGAGTTGTGGCCCACCTTTCTATACCATGCGGTAAGGGCCAATCCTCTTTAGTCCCAGCTTTTTGCATGGCTGCTTGATAGGGATGTTACGAGCGTCAAGCATCATCAGATCCCTTTCTTTGTATGCTGGACCCACTCGTCGCTTACCATCAGCGTTCTCCTTATACACTTGCATTGCCGCCTCCAAACTTGTGGAAACCCCCTGGTGTACTTTATTGATAGTCTTGGCAAAGTCCACCACCGCTTCAACTTTAGATCCACAGCTGGGTTCCATGTTAAAGGCAGGGTTAAAACTATTGTTTGGAGAAAAATGGAGAACAACTGATCAAAGAATACAAAGTGTTGTTGTAGCTAAACTGGGCCATAGGAAGGTGAAAAATCCAATATGAATGATCTGCAGCAGTGTAACACCGCAGGAATTGTTCCAAGCACTGGTTTACTCATCCAGTCTGCCCATCTGATTGGGGGTGATAGGCAGTTGAATGGCCTGGGCGAATCTGAAGAGTCTTACACAAATATTCCCAAAAGACGGAGGTAAACTGGGATCCCCAATGACTAATAATTTTTGGGGAGTATCCTGAAGCGCAAACACATGAGTGACGAAAATCCTAGCCATCTCAGCCGCGTTATTGTTGTTCTGCAAGGAATAAAGTGGGCGAACTTCATAAAATGGTCCACCACCAACATGATGGCATCATAACCATCAAAAACAGGTAATTTCACATTAAAATCCACTGATAGGGAAGTCCAGGGCCCTTCAGCCTTTTGAACTGGTACCAACAACCCTGCTAAAGGTTGACAATTTGGTTTCATTTGATTGCAGATCAGGCACTCTTTACAATACCGTCCCACCTGAGCAGGTAAGCTTTTCCAATTGTAGGTGCATCAAATTAACTCCAAGGTCTTTGCTTTCCCAGGATGACCAACGGTGATTCCATTATGATGGTCCTGGATGATTTCCAGGCGAAGTGGTCCATCAGGAACCCATAGGCGCCCCTGAAACCACACCATCTCATCCTTTACATGATAACCCCTGGTTAGATCCTCCTGATTCAGCGCGCTCTTGGCAAGTACCATAGTATATTTGGCTGATAACGGCTGAGAAAGGACTACTTTCCTGAACATACTGTATTCCTCCACATTTTCCAGAGGAGCAAATGCGGGCCTGTTGGACGTGGAAGAGGGAAGTTGTGACACAATCTTACCTGGCGGAATCATCAACTGGGTGTTATGAACCTCTACCTCCTTTGGATCATGAGCTAATGCAGGATTGCGTCTCAAAGCATATGCCAACCTATTATCCGTGCCCTTGGTGAACTCATAATAAAATGCAAATTGGGCAAGGGTCTCATGCCAACAAGTCTGCCGTGGAGTTAGGACATGAGGAGTGCGGTAGTACAGTAAGGCACAGTGATCTGTACATACATGGAAAGGTTGGGAAGAGCCATGCAAGTGATGACACCAATAAGTCAGCGCCTCCACCACTGCTAGTAACTCTTTGTCATAAACAGCGTAGTTTAACTCGGGCAAAGACATTTTCCTGAAAAATATCCCACCAGATGCTCTATACTATATTCACCTACTTGTAACAAGGCAGCCTCTATGGCGAAGTTGGAGGCATCAGTAGACACAATGAACTCCTTTGAAGGATCAATATGACAAAGGACGGACATGGACAACAGGGTGCACTTTACTGCTTAGAAAGTATCCTCCAAAACGAGGGACCACTGAAGCACTTTTGCACCACTAGCCTTATATGAGGGCGCTGCCACCTCAGAAAGATTGGGCGTGAACTTCTTGAGGAACGTACACATCCCCAAAAAACTCCTCAATTCCTTGACTGAAGTGGGGGTGGGCCACTCATGAATTGCCTTCTCCTTTTCTGGAAGTATCATATGTCCTTGGTCAAACATGATGTTGCCCAGAAAAGTGATCTGGGACTTGAAAAATTCAAATTTACTGATCTTCAGTGTAAATCGGGATGCCTTTAACCTTTCCACCACTTGCCAAAGGTGTGCTTCATGGGATTCAGGATCAGGGGACAACACTAGAATATCATCCATGTAGGCAACCGCGCATACCCCCAGCAAGTCCCCCAACACTGCATCAATGCATCGTTGAAAGATAGTAGGGGCATTCTTAATCCCAAAGGGCATGACCTGAAACTGGAAGATCCCTTTTCTGGTATGGAATGCGGTTAACCACTCCTGTCCCTTATTAATCTGGATCTGATTGAACGCATTGAGGCAATCTAGTTTGGAGAAGACTTTAACCTTCTCTACATAGTGTTCAATCTGAGAATCTAAAGATGGGATGGAGGTCTGGTACAGTAACATTGTTTAGGTTCCCATAATCTACACAAGGACGTAAAGTTCCATCAGCCTTCTCCACAAAGAGAATTGGGGAGCATACAGGGGAGGTACGCTGAAAAATTGCGCCTTTGGCTAACTGCTCCTTAACCCATACATCTAAAGCCTCTTCCTCCCAGATAGTCAATGGGTAAATAGGGGAAGATATACGCACCAGATCAACAGTGAGCTTGAACTCACAATCAAATTCAGAATGATCAGGTAGTGCATTAGTGAAAGCCGCATCAAACAAAGATTCCAACCCCTTCCAAACAGGAAGGTAGGGGAACTTCCACCAAGGGCTTGAGCAACGGGGAAAGACTGAGAGGGTAATATTGGCCAGTGGGGCAAGTTGCCTTGAATTTTGGCTTCCGCCAAAGGAACCACCAACCTGTGACCATTCTTCAAAGATAAGGATAGGGTATTTTCTTTTAAGTTAGTCCTGACGTCAAACTTTTGCCACCACTCTAAACCCAAGATGATAGGGTACAAGAGGTTTTTGATAGCTTGAAAGTGGTCAGACAAATGATAGTTGCCAACTTGATAGTCCACTAAACCCCAAATTTTCAGCGTGGGAATACCTTGGGAAGCCCCTCCCCTAACCATACCACCGGTACGTAACTCAGCTCAAGGTAGTCAGCTAGATTCTGGTCCATATAATTCTCAGAGGCTCCAGTATACACCAAAATAGTGGTGCTGAATCTCCCTAAAGGGGATGCAAGGGTAGCAGTCAGTAGAAAATAACCCAAATGATCTTTATTTAAAGCGGAAAATACCAGTATTGCACCACCAAATTCTTCTTCAGGGTCTACCATTTCCCTAGGGTACGTTTTTGAATAATAAAATGGGGAGGGATACTTGGCCACTCTTACTGCTGAGGCCACATATCCCACCATATTTTCTGCAGGTACATAAACAGTTTCATATTTTGAAAGTAATTTTTTCCTCCTCCTGAGTTCTGCAGATCATGGTAGGGGACAGGAGGGGATAATCAGGCTTAATTCCATATACTGGAATGGGAATTTCATCAAAGCCATAAGAGAAGAGATTCACCTCAACATCGATGAATCTAGCTCAGTAGTATATGGGGTAACATTGTTATTAAATGAATTTTGAGTCAAGAACGACCCTATGCCCTTTTTAACGATGGGTTGCATGACGTTATCCAAGGCCAACACCACCAGGCCCTACAGCGGTGATCCAGCCTGCACCATCTGAACGCGGTTTAAAAAAACAATTTTTGATGTCAATTTTATTAAATGAGGCGGAAAGTCTGGGAATCTCGACTTGCAGATTGCAAAGCATCCGTATCCACCAGCTTTGGGCAAGAAGGGTGAGTATTTTACAGTCAGAGATAGCGAGAAAAAAAATGCCAAAATGCTCCCACCCCCAGCAAAATACAAAGACAGGGGTGATCCCCAACATGGCCATGGCCACCAGCTGGTGCACACCATGTGCACTTTGTGAAAGTCCCACACAGAAAAAGTTTATGCCCATAAAATATAGTGGGTTGGTCAACTAATGTAAGGAGAGTGTCTATAACTCTCCTGTTCCCAGCTTTGTAGTGCACGGTGCACAGGGCCAACGCCAGGAAACTAGTCATTAGTACAAAAAGTTACTAGAGCCCAGCAGAGGGTGCTTGAGCAATACTATCTTAGGTAGGGGAGTGCTATCATTAGAGTGAGTAACCACACAAAAACGACGCTGTGCACAGAGTAGTATGGTATAGGCGTCCCAGGTTGGAGGGAACTTGGGCGGCCCAACAGTGCATGGGCGGATAATTTTATCATAGTTAAAATTAAAAGGTTAATGTAGCGCAAGACCTCCGCAAAGAGGTCCACACACAGGATCGTCCAAGATAATATAAATATGGAAAATGGTGTACTTAGTGAGGGGTTTATTGATAAGGAAGTCAACCAACAAGAAAGATTAGTCTTAACATGAGAAATTTAAGGGAACTTAGAAAAAAGATCAATGAAAGGAAGAAGGCCTAAGCTGAGGTGCGCTAATAGGTACACACTTCCATTGGTCAATAAACTGTACTTGGTAATCGACTGAACTCAGGTAATTAATTGTAGGAGTGGCTGACCTGAGCTAGAAATTTTGAAAACTGAACGGGTTTCAAGACCCCGTTTACCCAAAAACTGAAGTGGACCATTTTTATTCATAACAAAGCTAGTTCATTTAACGCTCCTGCTCTTATACAAAGCCAAACTTCTCTTGCATTCATAGGACCAACCTGGGCATAATTCGCCTTAACCCAGCGTTGATCTATGGTATGTTTGAGGTCAGGAGGCCTTCCAACTTCACTTTCTTGGCCTCCCAACATGCTGCTTTGTCTTTAACATTGGTCACAATTATGATGTCATTTTTTAACCATGGCAGAAGCATTCCACAAGCATTTCCCTATAGCTGCAGGATCCGAGTCCAAGCAAGCCATTGCTGCCATGAAGTTGGCCCCTGCCCAGAAGAACTTTTACTTGGAAAATGCCCCTGGAGGGGGAGTGAAGCCCAAAAAGGAGGAGAGGGTAATGTCATGTTTACATGACTTCATTGAGGGTACTAACTTCCAAGACAAAGCTGGATGACAAGAGTCCAAAAAGGTTAAGATGCAGGGCCTCCCTTACTTGAAGCACACCTTGGACCAACGCTGGGTGCAGGTTAGATATGCCCAGGTTGGGCCAGATGAAGTGCATGACGCCCAATCCTGTGTTATGGCAGTGGTGTTAAAATTGACTAGTTACCTTCTTAACCATGATGGTTTGGTTCAGTTGCTTGGAGAATGTTGGTTTAAAACCTTTTCAATTTACAACATTTCCAAATTGGGATGGCTAAGTTTGCAATCAAACACTCAAATTTGTTCAATCTAGAGCTACAGTACCTTGGCTTATGGTGGGCTGTGCTGATTGGTTTGTTTAGGCTTGGAACCATTTTTCCCAATTGATGACTCGCCTCCCTAGCTTAAAATATGGTTCTCAAGTCCAACTTTCCTTGTTGGTCATCTTCCCTTTTAATAAAATCCCGTTAATTTACGTTTTTAATATATTAACTTGGGTGATCCTGTGCGCAGATCTCTTAATGGAGGTCTCTAGCAACGCAGACATTTTATTTGCCCAAATAAACTTTCACATCTGGTGCACTGCTGGGTCACCTTGGTCTCCTCTAAACTGAGGCACTTGAGCACTTCAGCCCAGATCACCACCTGGATATGGACTCCCCTTTGGGGTCCACTTAAGTCTTGTTGTTTGTTTAATATTTATTAATATATACTGCATTGAACACCCTTTCCCTAGGTTACTTTAGCTCCAGCACCCTCTGTGGGGCTATGCTTACCATAATACTGATTATTAGTTCCCTGGCAGTGTGACTGTGCACTGTACACCACCTTGTTGAAAAACTGGAGAGCTATAGACGCTCTCTTGACAGATATGTGGAATGATGTGGGCTATTTAAACTTACTTGAAATCTTTGGACCTAAGTAAAATGTTACTTGGGGTACCTTTGAACTACAATAAGACATCAAATATTAATTTAAATGGCAATTAAAATAAATCAAAAAAAGAATGGCCAATAATATACTATGAAATTTAACTTTCTTATAGAAATATGTCCATACACAAATTTTGTTGTTAATAAAAACTTATATATAAATTTGGTCTATAGTATGCTATTAAAAACTAAGCTAAAAATTATCTTATAAAAATCAATTTACTTATGTTAAAGATACTCTTGTAAATTATTTTCATCTTACGTTTTTATATAAATTAAGCTTTCTTTTAAATAGTTAAATTAAATTAGTAAATGATTAATTAAGGGGAGGATACCCAAGAGTAGAGTAGGGACCTCTACCACTGCCTCCCCAAGTTTGATTCCGGTACTGGAACTTTGGGTAGGGGACAATTATAACTGTGTTGGCGTTGTGAACCAATGCCCTGAACCAAGATAGTGAATAGCAAAGGTGGTCCATGGAGTTTCTGGCCTATCATACGCCATGCATGGAGGTTTTCCAGATTTTATCCTCCTTTCCCATTCATTTTATTTCCCTTAATTGGTGCGGTATCATCCTCAGGTTAGCCCACCTTGAATAAGATATAAAAAAATTTATGATTAATTAGGCTAACACTAAATTATTGCAATAGGTAATGGGCTAGTATCTATTTTATTTAACCGAGGTAAGCTGACCAGGGGACAGACATTACTGAATATATGTAAAACTAAGGAAATAAATGACAAATATAAAATTAGGCATCTCAGGGTACTCAAGTTACCCCTGTTGCCAGCGGGACTGCCAGGCATGGGATGTTGGTGCACTATTCTGAGGGGGTTTCCCCTGCTATGGAACAGGTGTGAAGGAAAGGGTCTGTGTGGAGGAACCAGAGTGGGAACTATGATTCTATGAGCGCTTTTTGCCTTGGTCTCATATATCCATAGAGCCAGGTTTGGAAGTGCTCCAGTAAGTGAACATGGAATCTGTTAATAAATCCATGAATGGTTGGGACTGTGCCCTTGAACGCATCTAATGCAATTGTGTGGATTGTCCACATTGCAATGGGTATAATTAGGGAATGGAGGGTAGATGGGATCGGTGACTCAATCTGGAGCGCAAAGATGCTCTTTGATATTGAGAATTCTTGTTCGTTTTGGATCTTAAGCAGGCGTGCGATTTCCTGCCATATAGCTTTGGTTGGGGGGCATGTTTCTAGGCGGTGATGTAGGGATCCCTCCCCTCCACATACTGCACATGTTTTGTGGAGGGAGTTGGAATGGTCCGCCATCCTATAGGTCCTTCTCAGACAGCGCCAGGCGTTTGCTCTTATCCTTGGCTGTAGGAGTGGGTGGTGAGTCATTTTCCACATTGCCTTCTGTGTGGTTAAATCATAGGGAATGTCCAACATATCTAGGTATTCTATCCTAGCTATGCTTGGGGTTGTTGCGAGCATATCCCTCTGGGGGTGATTTTCTGGGTTTCTTAATTTGAATTGGGGGCTGGGTCGTCCCCATCCCTGTATAGTACCCATGTTCTCTATGGTCCATCCCATATGGCGGATAGTTCATAGGATATGTTTGAAATGAGGGTGAGGTTCCATGAAGACCTGTTGCAGTAGGGTGCTTGGCAAGATATGAAAGTAGTCTGGGTGGACTATGTGGGTTGGTTAATTTGAGCGCCTGTGCAAAGTTAGTCCTTGCTGCTCTGGACCAATGTTGTTGCGGGAGGTCTGGAGCAAGGATCCTTTATCCAGATACCTAGGATGTGATTGGCGTGGCTCTCAAAATCTATTAGTCCCATGACTCCGCTTGAGCGTGGGCCAAATAGTGTTTCCATCCGTATAGGAGGGTGAGAGCCAGGCCACAGCCAGCCCTGGATAAGCGCGCGGATTGAGGTTATAAAGGTAGGTGAGAAGGCTATCGCGTGGGCCTGGTACCACAGTATTGGGAGGATGAGCGAGTTAGCAACTGTAACTCGTCCTGTTAGTCCTGGGGTTCTTCCCTTGAGGGAGGCGACGCGTTTGGATACCCGTTGTAACAGGTTACTTTCCATTGTCTCATTAGCATATCCCCCTGATTCTAGCCAGATTCCAAGGTGTCAGACAGGAGTGGTGGTGGGAGGTGTTGCAAAGGGTAAAATGATTAGGTTTTTTTTTCGTGTGTTGGTATGAGGTTCTGATGTTGTGGCCCAATTGTTTGTGTATTTGCCTAAGAGGATGATTTCTGTCTTCCTTTTGTTGAGCGATGCATTGCTCACCTTGGAGTATTCCTCTAGAGTGCGTTCCAGCTGTTGGGCATCTTCATTGTTTGCTATACCTGCTACGCAGTCATCCGCAAAGGCCAGTATCTTGACTGTTGGTTGTCCTGGTGCAGTTATCCCCATGAGACGTGAGTCAGTTACTCGGAGGAGTGGGTCAAAGCAGAAATTGTATAGCAGTGGGCTGAGGTGATCCCTTGTTTGAGCCCTCTGTGTGGTTTAATCTTGTATGTTAGGAATCCAGGGCCGCATACAGCCATGGTTGCAGATTCTGGTAGGAGCATCGCCCATTTTATGAATCTTGGTGGGAGTTTGAAGGCATGTAGACATTCTTTTAGGTATGGCCAGCTAACAAGGTCATACGCCTTTTCCTGATCCAAGAAGACCAGGGCACCAGTTGCTTTGGATTGGCAAATGTTTGCAACAGGGTGTATGTTGTTCCAGATTGAACGCCCTGGTATAAACCCAATCTGTTTGGGTGATAGGACGTCAGATGCAATTGCGCCTAATCAAGCTGCTAAAATTTTTGTTAGAATTTTTGTGTCTGTGTTGAAGAGTGCAATTGGGCGCCAGTTGGCCAGGTCCAACTTGTCACCCTTTTTATACAAGGTTATAACGTAGGATTCATGGCCTCCTGGTAATAGGCGTGTTTCCAATAAGCTCTGGTTCATAGACGCCAATAGGAGGGGGGCAATTTGTTGAAAATATTTTTTGTAAAATTTGTAGGGTATCCCATCAGGCCCTGGGATTTCCTATGTGGTGCACCGCAAATTGTCTCCCAAAGCTCCTCCCATGTAATAAGGGATAGTATATTGTAATTTGGTGGTGTACTTTGTATCTTAGCAGTTTGAATAAATTCTTTAATTTTTTGTGAATCTGTTGGCATTTCGCGATATAATTTGGTGTAATAATGGTGTACTTCCACCTTGACCTCCTCAGGGTCAGTTGCCACAGTGCCGTTGGTCTTGCGGACCTGTGTGCATGTGGGCTGGTTTCCATAGGAGTGGAATTGGCAGAAAAAGTATGTCGAGCAGGTTTCGCCTTCCATTATGAACTTACTTTGTTCAATACTTTGATTCTGTGTTGGTGTTCAAAGATGAGATTATTAAGTTGGGCAGATATTTCTGCCCATTTGCATCCCCAGTTGGGACTATAGCCAGATCTCAGAGTATTTATTTCCAGGTGGTCTAGTTCTACCAAGGTACGCTTGATTGTGGCCGTGTCCGCGGTGTACTTATGTAATGCAATATGTCAGGTTTTGTTAATTAAATACTTTTTGAAATTTTTCCATGTTCTGATGGGATCTGAAGTGAATGGGGCTATGAATTCTGGGTTTGTAGCCTTGTTTTTGACCCAGTCAGTTATCTTGGGCAATTTTATATTTTCTGGGTAAAGCTTTCTTCAAGGCGACACCTGTGTGTGGGATTGGGTTGGCGTTAACTGCACCATAACTAATTGGTAATCAGAAAAATTGATCTTTTTCTGTTATAAATTTGGAGATTCTTGAGCGGTGGGATTGCAGGATGAGGATGTGGTCAATGCGACTCATCAATATGAGCACTCCCTCACATATGTTGGGCCGCGTCATGTGGGCAAGGAGTGGTGAACTGGGGGGAAGAGCATCCTGTAAGCCAAGAGATGCCTTCATTGTGCGGAATTCAATGTGTCCAGGTGGGTATCCCCTGTGATTAGGCCATCAATCCATATCAGGGTATCCCAGCAGTTGAAATCACCTAACATAATGGTATCTGGTGGGAGGGTGAGAGTAGGAATGTTTTCAAAAAATTGTTTTCTCTCAGTTGCAGTGCACGGTGCATATATACATGCTATCAAAATTATTTCCTCTTGGCACGTGATTGTTGCTACCAAGGCTTGACCATGCAAGTGTGACGACGAATTTGTAATTTTAAATTTTTTGTTGTCTTGGATGATCACCCCACAGTGAGACGTCCATACTGATTGTGATGGTGCAACCCCAGTTGACCAGGATCCTTATTCCCCTTGTAGACAGTGGATTTCTTGGATGGCCAAGATGTCTACAAGGGATTTTGCAGGAATGCCAGCTTTTTGGCTTGGGACGTATGAGCCCTGGCTCCCACGATATTTAACGTCCCTATTGACATTGAGGTGCCCGTGGCGCCTCAGGAGCGGTTGGGAGGACCCTCTGGTCCTATCCCACCATGGCTCATTTTGGCCATGCTCCGCATCTGTACTCTAATTATTTCACTACTATTGTTGGTTCCTTTGATCTGACCCAATGATTCAACGGAATTGCGGTTTTTTGCATTTGCGTCAACATTTCCTGCACAGGTCTCATGTTGATTTGATGCAGATTGTTGATTGGATTTTGTATTTTTGAGGTTCAACTTTGGTATATTGTGCACCGCATTTTCGCCCAAATTGTGGTTGCATTGTTCCTCAATATGTGCATGACTGATGTTGCTTTGTGACTCAGTCAGGTTACTGTGAAAATTTTCGACCTTGGCATATTGTTCTTATTGGTTGGTTTGGTGAATATCCAAAATATCCTCCCAAATTTGTCTGGGGTTAATGGTGGACTCCGCATGTGCCACCGCTTCAGCCGCTTACTAGTACCCATTCTATATTGTTCATTATAATCTGAAGTTCATAGGTATGCCTCATTCTAGGCAGGGCATACTCAAATTTTCTCTTAGACATGGGAGTTTTACCTCTATAACAAAAGTTTGTAATCTAAGATCCCTTCTTCTTTTAACTTATAAAACATCTGTATAGCATTGTTATAAGTCTCAGCTTACAATATCAAATGGCTGCTCATACCTAAGCTAAACTCTTCTGAAGCTAGCGTCACTGTTGTGATTTAGTCTAACCAACCATATGGATAATTTAATATTTTGCTTACTTTTATATTTAGTTGATAATTAGACAGAGGCCTTGATTGCATACTTTCCTTAGCTGGTAGCATAAATATTTAGAATTAACTAGTGATTCACTCAGACTGCATCCTATATAATACTCTGGCTTCAATTAATTTTTCTTGCACAGCCATATCCACTATTATGGTGTTAATTTCCTGGGTTTTACAATAATTGATAGTTCCCAGGATAATTAACTGCACAGGTTCAGTTTATGCAATTCTCATATTGTCTAATGATGCATATATATGATTGATAGTAGTATTAAGACTATTATCTGTAGTTGAATATATCACTAGTTTTTGGTCCAATGCCTTGATTGGTATTCCTCCTCAAATTACTCTAGATGTCCTCAGTAGAGATTTATTCCCTTATCCGCCTAACTTGATCCACGCTCAGATTTTAGTTTATGGCCTTTTATTCTGGTGACCCAAAGTTTGTAGAATTCCTGTCTCAGCTCAGCTTCTTTTCTCATATCTCTCAATCCTTACTCTATATACTATTAAAGAGTCTCTGATTAAAGCACACAGCAATAATTTCATTGAAGATGAATAGAACTAGTAATGATAATGAATTCTGTTATTTAACTTATTTTATTATGTGAATCCTTAGAGGAATTTATAGAGGGAATTTAATTCCCAGCCCTCAGTTGCTGCCTCAGCAATGAAATGGCAGCTGTTGCTGTTGAATTACCCTTTGTTTTCTCATCAGAGATGGTATTCCCTATACTGGTTAGGATTACATTATTGGATATCCTCAAGACCTAAAACAGAAAAAGTTAAAAAATATATCCCTAACATTTTCCTCTTGATCCCAGTGGACCAACCATATTTGGTGAGCAACCTGATTGAGTAATGAGACTTTTTACCCATTAAGGCAGGTTGAAAACCAATTGATAAATACACTAGTTTCAGGAGGCATCACTCACCTTTCAACTTGATCCTTAAATTCCCAATTGGTGGCGATGAAACCTGCCCAACCAGAATCAGTACAGTGATAAGTAATCATCAATCAACTATCAGATGCCCCTATTTCATCAGCAACTCTGCCCAATGAGATCTTAAGCATTCACCCAAATCAATACCTGATAGATCTGAGCCAGGAAAATTACCTAAAATCCCCCAAACATTGTTAGTCCAAAATTGCGTTCAACTGATATCCAATTCACTTGATATAGGGAAATTATCCCCCAGCAATCCATGATAATCTAGATGGTTGGAAATGTGGGAAAAATCCCAACACATCCCCCTCTTTCATAGATTCCAGCGAGAAAAGGATTGGGACAGAAGAATACTGCTTCATATGACAGGTTGAATACTTCTTGGGTTCAAGTGGAGTATGGTCGATTGGTACTCAACGCTGCTCAGAAAACCTTTGGAATGCAGTTCTCTTCCTCTTCCTCCTCACTATTGCCTACTCAGAGTGTGGTCCCCATGACCTTCTGTCATGCTAAGCTGATCAATTTACTCTGACAATATTCGTCCTAGGATCTAGTTTTCCCCCTGTCAGTGCATATGACCCACTTTCATATTCAGGATTCTTAGTCTGGAGTCCTCAATTTCCTGATTTTCCTCCTTATCATTGTCAGGAGATTTTTGCCATCACTGTTTGTTTTGCATTGAAATTAAGAATGCTCATTTACATTTGCCCTTGTTATTTTCTCATAATAACCTCTTGGCTCATATCATTCTTAATTCTTCTTTGGAGAGCTCATCCCATTAAATTTATGATTAATTTCTCCAAAATTAGATCTTAACTGATTCCATAATGCATAATGTCAACTATAATATAAGTCTGACATCCCCCCTCTTGTCCAGCTCATATGTCAAATTCAGAATCCCAGTAACAACAGCTGCTTGATAGCATATCCATTAAAGATGGTCAGCTCTTCCAACTGTTGAGTTGATCTGCGCACTGGAACCTCTTCTATGGTCCTCCCCAGACTCATACTCCCAGTCAAGTACTCATGGACAGTCCTTCTATGGAATTACTGGAAATGGTATCCAACCCTAACAAAACCAGGTTAGCAATTGTCTCAAACAACTTGTGACCAACTCTTCCTCTGTTGACAATTCCTGAGCTAAACTTTGAAACTCTCCTGGATTTGACTCCATTCACAGATTCTCCTATCATCATCATTGAACCTCCCAAAATTACTGCCCTCCACTCTCTATCAATTGTTCCTCTCTGGATCAGACTTGCTTCCAGAGTTCCTTTTCTGACTCAGCCTGTATTACAAGCCAGCTGTTTTGTTAACCAAACTAGCCATTGGAAACAGAAAACATTTTAAGCTCCCCTATGCAGAACTGAAGAAATGAGTAACTGAGGCTCTCTCCATAGCTCTGAACCCCTTCAATCTCAAAAACATTCTAGATTGAGACGTTGCAGCCTATGCTCTTTGCTTTGCTGGCCAAGTTCTTCAAAGTTGGGCCATAAAGCTTCCCGCCTCTCCAAGCTTCCATTGCTCATTCTGCTTTCACTTCCAAGAAGCTCATAATCGTCATCTGCAGGATTCCATTTGTTCCCTGCATGAATATCTAGTTTCTGGTGCATCCCATCGATATCTTACTCTGATGGCTTTAATATAAAGCATGATTCAATAACCCCCACCTAGTATCCCTTACTCAATGCCAGTCCAAGTGTCCAATGTTTTTGATGAAGCCCATCAGCAAGCACTCAAGACCAATCTTCTAGCTCCGGTGCCATATCAGGATTACTCAAGGTTATTTGCTGATTGCCTTTCCTTGTTCTGTTGCTTCCCTACCTGATTCAGGGTATTGCATTAGGCATGTTCTGACATTTCCATTTTTTTCCTCTAGTCGCTTTCTCACAGAGATCAGCCTCTGCTCAACAAACTTGGCTTCAATAAGGTCTAGACCTTGCTACCATTTGATCTCACATAGACTATAATGGTTTGTTTACTCCTACTGCGATCCATCCTCCCTCCTCCAAGAGGTGACATAGGTGGAATCATCTTCAAGTTGAGGATAACCAATATAAAATATAAAAAAATGTCTTTTTTATGTGCGTTTTTAATATTTTTCCCGCTATATTTTATAAATCTTTTATATTTTTCTTTTTTTATATGGGACTTGACCTTCACTCAGTTCAGCGGTCCATCTTTATTATTTATTTTCCAAAACTGGTTCCTAGGTATACCTAGACCTACCAGTTTTCTATGGTTCAGAGGTCTTATTTTTAAGACTTGACCATCTAGTTTGTTCAGCAGTCCTTTTTTTGGACTTAAACAAATCATCAGGACATAACAACTTAATGGTTCAGCAGTCCTTTGGGAACACTTTTTTATTATTTTTTCATTAACCCATTGCTTTAATTACTTAGCATGGACCCATTTTCTATCCTTCCATCCAAGAGGTTCTTGATGGAATATGAGTCCATTGCCATATTGGCAATAATCTCAAACAGACCTGACCACAATGCATACCGCTTGTTTCTTCTCCCAAAATCATGTGTATTGCAATAGGAAACTCTTTCACCTAATCAATATTCAGATAAGACCGGTTGGTTTTTATCATCCATCATTTTTGCTCTGATCCTTTTCTTTAAGGTCATATCATATACTTGCAATTGCAATTGCATTTCAATCAGGATATTAACAATTGGGTCAGGTACTTCTTGGCGCTCATCCCTGATGTTGGTTCCACCACCAAATATAAAATCAGTGGTAACGCGGCCTTCCTTCCATATAGCAACTCAAATGGCATTTTTCTCATCGCCATATGATGACTTATATTGCAGGCTAATGTAAACAAACAAATGTATGTTCCCCACATGGAAGTTCTCCCTGTGAACAGCTTCCTCAGTGTCATGGTAAGTGTTCCATTGACCTGCTCTACCAGTATGTTTGTCTCCAGCTGGTGAAGTACAGTCATGAATCCTTGGATCCCCATTATTCCATTTAATTGTGGGATCACATGTGACATGAAATTCGTTCCATTATTACTCAGAAAGACCTGCGGGCATTCATGTCAGCGTGCTACTTGATCTAGGATAAACCTTACAGTTCTTGTAGCATCTACTTTTGCCAGGGACTTTGTCTCAACACATTTCATCAGATGGTCAATTGCAACTATGATGTATCTAACTCCCTCTGTGCTTATCATTAGTGGTCTCATCACGTTGATGGACACCATGTGCCAAGCAAATCCAGGTTAGACCAGTCAGTATCCAATCATGTACTTATGCAGCTTGAGCAAATTGCACCCCACAAAATAAGCCAGATATTCCGCTACATCATAGTTAATGGACTACTAGTAGTAATACTAATGAATATGATCAGTCATTTTCCTCAGTCCTCCATGCATGACAACCTTATGACAGCTTAAACAATAGCCGCTCTCTCCAAAAGCTTTAAGAATAGTAATTGTTTCCCATTGATCATCTTGAAACTGATCCATCCATGGTCTCAATATTTTCAATCACCTTTCAAAGTGAACCTTGGATTTCTCAGGTCTCATTTCCAATTTTACCATCGAACATTCTCTGGAATAGCTTATCCGCCTGCTGGTATACCAAGTGGACCATTGGTAACCACAATAAGCCATCCACATTCTGATGTGAAGCTCCAGCTAGGTGGACTATCTTATAATCATAAGCCTTTAGCCTTAGTGCCCAATGGTTCAGTCATCCTTCAGGTTCTCTTAAATTGTGTAGCCAATGCAACAAGGAGTGGTTCATCACTTTGAAGTGCGTTCCATGGATATACACCCAAAACTATTTACTGATGTAAATTACTGCAAGGCATTCACGCTCAACCATGTTGTAATTCCTCTCAGCTGCTGAAAGTGTTTGGTTCACATATGCTACCAGATGTTTATCTCCAAGTTCATCCTTTGGCTCAGAATGGCGCCAATTGCCATTAACAAAGCATTGGTTTGTATCATAAATTATTAATTAAAATTTGGATATCCTAAAATTGGAGAATAGATTAAATACTGGCATAATTCATCAAAGGAACTCTGGACCTCTTCATTCCAAACAAATCCTTTTTTCAAATCCTTCAATAAATGGAAGAGGGGCTCAGCAATTCTTGCAAAATCCAGAATGAATCTTCTATAGTATCTGACCATTTCAAGGAACACTTGGTTATCTCAGAAACTCTTTGGTTCAGTCATTTGCTCTATGGCTTCAATCTTCTGGGTTTGCGGCTGAATTCTACTATAGTTGATTATGAATCCCAGATATTCTAACTCTCTAATAAAGAAATGTCACTTCCTTGGCTTGATCTTCAGGTTGGCCGAAGATAGTCACTTGAAAACTTCCTCCAAGTGGTGTAAATGGTCAGTAAATGACCTACCGAACACATTTATATTGTCCAAGTACACCAGGATGCATGACAACTTCAGGTTATTTAATATGGCGTCCATGGCCCTCTGGAACGTCACAGAAACATTTCATAGACCCTGGGGCATTCTTGTCAATAGATAAAGCCCCTGCACAGTGATAATCGCGAATTTCCCTTGGTCTTCTCTTGGCAAATCAATTTGCCAATATCCTGATAAGATCCATTGTGGAGAAATACTTTGCTTCTCCCAAATAATCTAGCACATTGTCAATTAGTGGTAGTGAATATGAATCCTTCTTTGTATTCTTGTTCAGCTTCCAATAATTGTTCACCACCCAATTAGAGCTTTCCTTCTTATTCACAATAAGGATAGGGCTTGCCCAGAGGCCCAACAATGGAACTAGAAGTCAACACTAGGTTACTGATTTCTTCCTCCACTACCGCTTTAGCAGCCTTTGACTGTCAAATTGGTCTCATTATTATTGGTAAATTTTACTTGGTGTCAACCTTGTGGATCACATTCATCACGCATCCCAAATTATGGTTGTCCTGAGAAAATACCTCCCAATACTTTTCACAGTTTGAGCACTTCTTCCTGCTGTCTGTCCGTCAGATCAGCTAGTTGCTCTCAATTGACTAATAAATTGATAATTTTGGTCACCCCTGCTTGTAATCCCATTTCATTAAGTGTCCCAAAATTATGAGATTTTCTCAATTCAGCTTTCAGGATTAGGTAAAAAACTTAATGATCTGATTCTTCTCAATCTTCCTCAGTTTTTAACTTAAGTTTTCCAGGAGAACTCGAATTTCTCCATGGTCCAGCATAATTATTCCAGGAGCCACCCAAGGCTCTACTCTGGGCTTCTTCCATGGGCTTTTGATTTCTCCATACAGCAGATTAGGTATCTCCAATGTCAACCCCTTGTAAACTATTATCTGTGATCCTGGCAGTATAGTTCTTGCACTCCTTATTCTTAATGGAATTTCCTGATTTTCTAGGATCCCCATCAGCATTACTCATCACTTCCAGCCAACTAGTTGGTATTGAATCAGGACAATGCTGTCATTGTAGGTCAGATTGATAAAAGTTATTTCTCTTAGTCTGTGGAGCTTCCTAATCTTTCTGATAAACCAATGGTAACGTCTGACCCAATATGGTCAACATAAATCCTCAAAGTTACATCTAACTCCGTATTTTCATAGAAACTTTTTTCAAAATCAGAATATCATAGTTTTGGTTGGCAAAAATATTGCTGGGGCGGATACAAATAAGGGCCAAAATAAAGTGGTAGAGCGCTATA